>CM072820.1:70253763-70651859 GCA_036937905.1 Salvia rosmarinus | reverse complement strand
ATGTTAGAGAGTAGTTTGTTGTCTAAATCAAGTCCCAGGATTGACCTACCGAGCAATACATATCTCACTGATCAGGAGCTCGACTTTCTTGTTGCTATTCTGGGTTTGCTTGTGAACATGGTAGAGAAGGACGGATGTAACAGGTAAATTATATCTGTTGTGAGTCTTGTGACCCCTTTCTATTTCTTTGACTTTCAAGAGTTTTGCCAGACATGGTCTGTAAACTGTTTGGTAGCTCCAAAGTTGTACACTTCATTTCTTTTGTGTTAGCGCAATATTTCATTTTCTATTTCTGGGTTTTGTATGCCTGTTTTGCAGTATTTTGTGTATGTGAGTATATTAACTGATGCTAACATCATAATCTTTCTGTTAACTGTGATCTTAGACGATTGTTTTCTTTTATGAATCAGTGTGCACTTCTGCCAGTTCTTTGGTCCCTCCCGAAAAAAAAAAGAAAAAAAGAAAATTCTGTTGCACGCATCATTGTTTTTAAATGGAGACATTTTGTGGGTTATTAGATAATACAGTCAATCCTTTGTTATTGCAGATCTCGGCTTGCATCTGTTTCATTACCCAGCGTCAGTGGTTTAGACATGGAGAATGAAAGGGATGTGATTTCCCTTCTGTGCTCAATCTTCTTGGCTAATCACGGAGCCGGTGAGGCTGCTGGAGAGGATAAATGTTTCTCATTGGTGAGGAACTGTCTTGTTTCATTTCTCGGAATTGTGATTCTTCCCTAATCTTCTGTCTCAAAGCATCTGCTAGGTCTTTTTTTGTTTAATTTTTAAAGGCTCTACTGAATTAAGATAGATCATGATAGATTATAAATTCTCTAGATTTGGTCTTTAGAGAGAGATGGTACTGAATTATGTTTATTTGTTACAACTGCATAAGTACATTATGTAGTATTAAATTGACGTAAATATTGTTGGACAGGAGGATGAGGAATCCATGTTACAGGGAGCAAAAGAAGCTGAGAAAATGATTGTAGAAGCTTATTCAGCTCTGCTTCTAGCATTCCTTTCCATGGAAAGGTCAGTGTGGTTCTGTAAACCTCCATACTTTGTTTGTTCACTATTTTATATCTTTTACGTTCTCTCATAAATTACTTTCTCTACTTGGCTTCAGTAAGAGCATACGTCGTGCCATTGCTGAGTATCTTCCCAACGGGAAGTTGGCGGTAGTTGTTCCCGTGCTGGAGAGATTTGTGGTATGTATTTTAAATCTGGTGACCAACATTGATGTTTGACTTACATAATAAATCCTAGTTTCTGTGTATTTTTGGGTTGGCAAGAACTGGGCTATATTGGATTAATGGCGGTTGAAGGCTGCAATTTATGGGGGGGGAAACAGGATACCATTGATTAAATCAACAATAGCACATTAAGTATTTCAAGATTCTATCTCGGAGTTTGGCTCTTTGGAAAAAAATGCTTCATAAAAAAACTTGTGGGATGACCTAATCTCTTGTTTCACTGGATTAATATATGCTTCCGCATTTCTTTATCGTGTAGGAATTTCATATGACAATGAACATGATCTCACCGGAGACGCATATTGCAGTTCTTGAAGTAATTGAATCGTGTAGGATTCCTTGAGAGCTGATAAGCCATTGTGAAATTAGAGCAGATTTTGTACAGACAGAACTTTTCTCTCTCTCTCTCTCTCTCTCTCTCTCTCTCTCTCTCTCTCACTAAATTGTGACCCTCTGTTTCTCCTGTGTTTTAGTTTGTAGTTTTCTTTTTGGTTTATTTGATTCATTATATCTTACAGATATTGAGAGGACCTCAGTTGCTTTGCTAACTCGGAGGATGATTATATTGTATACGAGCAATTACGAAATTCTGTTTATTTTTCTTGCTAATGGTCTTTTGTATCTAACTTATTTTTATGTTAATCTAAATTCTCTCTTTACTGTAATAGATTCTTATCTCTGTTTTTATTATATGAATTCTTTCTTAACGTGTTCATTTAACTGTATATCTATTATCGATTTATTCGCTGTATAGTTTTTCTCTTATTACATCTTCTTAACGTGTTCATTTATTCAGTACATTTATTATCTATTTATTCGATGTACAGTTTCTCTCTTATACATCCAATTGGATTGAAGGATTTGGCAATTTTGATGAAGAAGAAAATATTGTTTTGTGGAAGAGATTTGATGTGTTTATAGTAAATTTAATGAGATCATTTCGTTATCATCAATATTAAACATAATAAAACACAATACGCAAACCAAAAAATTAGGGTCTATTACTTGAGAATATAAATGTGTGTGAAATGAAAATATATTTGGTTTTTGTAGTTTTTATATTATAGCGGGATCTAGATTGGATTTGTGGTAAACATGGATGGATAAATATTTAATTGATGAGTCTTATTGTAAAGATGATATATGATTGAAATAGATGATGTAGGATAAAAACATAAATCAATAGAAATAGAAAAAAAATAAAACAAGCATAACCTGATTGTTTATTTCATACATCTGCACGATGCAGACACTATAATTAATTGCATTATCTTTTTTGTGCGTACATTAGGGTAGGGGAGATGTACAAAAGATCAGCTAATTTGGTAATTAATACCAATAAAATTACCGTGGTTTCTCTTTCAAAATTTTCACACTTAAAATTGAAATACAACGTGCTAGTTTTCTACTAAAAATGGAAGTTTTCGACTCGTCTTAAACCCTAACCATCGTGGTGCTCAGCTCAGCCGCTGTTCCCCGTCGCCACCAAGCTCCGTCGTCGTAGCTGCTGTGCAGAATCCAGCCGAAGTTGTACTACTTTCTTCTTGTCGAAACTTTATCGGGAATTCTCGCGAGATTACCGAATTCTATTTGCTCGCATTCTTCTCTAAATGGCAGTTGTTGTTAGAGCCTCGTTAAATACCACCTACACAACTCGGAGAGAAGACACTAATCTGCTAAATCCGTGCTCTGAGTTGAGAATCGGAAAAACGTTCGGCAATAGATTAAGCTGTAGAACTTCCATTCCGCGAAAATATCTCGTCGCGATGGCGAGCAACTCAGTGCAATCTGTCACACTAGTGTCTACGGTTGAGCCGAGGAATTTCGGAGCTTCGATAATGGTATATTTCAGTTTTTGTTGGTTTCATCGAGTTGTATTTGATTTTGTTCTGGATTTTGGTTGTATATTTTGGTCGAACTGCATGTTTTGTTGTTTATTCCATTAGAAATTGAAGCATTTGCTAAATATGGAAAGTGAGTACTTGACTTCTGCTTTATATCCTAATCGTTATTGAAATTATTATGTTTGCTATAGGTCAATGGTTGTACAGGGAAAATGGGGAGGGCTGTGCTTGAAGCCGCCATGGCTGCTGGGCTTACCCCGGTTCCTGTAGCGTTAGGTGGTCCTGAAGATGTTGGGAAAATCTTGGATTTCAGTGGGAAACAGATTGAAATTCATGGCCCCCCTGACAGAGAATCTATCTTATCTTCGACGTTTAAGGATTACCCAGACTTGATTGTAGTGGACTACACTGTGCCAGCTGCTGTGAATGGTAAGTTTATGCTCATTTTGTTGTAGAATCCAGATATCAATGAAGGTATTAGTGATCAATGGTTACTGATTTAACAAGTCCTAAAACACATTTTAAGCTTGAACTAGTTTTCTGTAGATATTGTAAGGCGTTACACAATTAAGATCATATTACATAGAATTACGTCATGATTGTGATAACATACATTTGCTGTGGCATGTTACTGGTTCAACAGTCTGTTCTGCTGTTGTTCGTATGATCAGATTGTTGCAGTAGTTTCAGTCATACCTATTTGTTAGTCTTGACGTAAAACTTGTATTCTGAAAATATATAGCATGGAGTTAAATCAAAATGAAACTGTGAATGATGCTTCTAAATTCTAATCCTCTTCGTGTGTTAGCTTTTAAATTGTTTTGATGCATAATTTAATGTTGTCCTGTGGTTAACATACAATTTTATAGTTATGTTTCCCCCTTTGTAAATGGGAAAAAGATAAGAGTACGCTATTCAAATCCTTACTTATTTTGCATCATCTTATTGCAAAGGCGTGCTTGAGTAAATACATTTCAACTTCATGGCTATGGGGTTTAAGTTTTCCTAGAAATTTGACACCTAAATACTGGTGCCGGACCTTTTTACTGGTCATTATTTTTTTCTGGAGCTCTTGACAAATTTGATGGTTCTTAATAATCTTTTCAGAATCAGGAATTTGTTCTGTCAGGCCTAATCTAAAAAATTTCGTACTTATGTATGTTATACACTATTTTAGAAGATAAGATTAATAAGCTGCAAATTTGTTCATGGTGATATCAAGTTACAGTTGATGTGGATGAGCATGGTGTTTAAAGTTGGTTACCTAAGAACTTGATAACTTTGCATGCACTGACCAGGAATGTATCTCGTTTATTGACCCATTTTTCTTCTTCTAATATTTTAATCCAATATTAAGATTGACATCTGTAAACTTTATGTTATGGTACAAAGATAATGCTGCCCTTTATTGCAAAGTCGGGTACCCTTTGTAATGGGAACTACTGGAGGAGACAGGGAGCTTCTGTATAAGACTGTGGATGACTCGAAAGTTTATGCTGTGATATCTCCCCAAATGGGTAAACAGGTGCTCAAATCTTAGGCAACTAATCATTTGATCACTATTATAAATGGTCTTGTACTTTACATGAATAACAATTTTGAACTGACCTGTTTAGGTGGTAGCATTTCTTGCAGCCATGGAAATTATGTCAGAACAATTTCCCGGTGCCTTTTCTGGGTATGATCTACAGGTAAATTCTCTGCACTTATGTATTCTATGTGATCTAGCAGCCTTGTTTGATCTTCTGCAATAGTGATACAAGATTTTCATCATGTTCTTAATGGCCTCTTTTGAAACAAAAACTTCCTTTTGTTATACAAGTAGCAACTATCTGGCTTGACATTTTACGTTTTCCTTATTGTACTGAGCTTTTATTGTATCATCAGTGGTTAAGTTGTGGTCAGCCTCTGATATGCATTTTCCTCTCTCTCCCATTGAACATTTGTATAGGTAATGGAGTCACATCAAGCTAGCAAATTGGATGTTTCTGGAACTGCTAAAGCTGTCATCTCATGTTTCCAGAAACTGGGGGCCGAATTTGAGGAAGAGCAGGTACACTTTCTGTAAACAAATAACTTTATTCTTTTCATGCACCATTGGGAAGCTATCATAGTTAAATAATAAATACTATGTGCTGATGTATCCTATAGGAGTTGCTGCTATGTCTTGGTTGGGAACATTTTATGGGGCTCATACTGATCTTCAGTTATTAACACTATTATAATGCAGTGACTTGCTAATATTTAGTATCGATGTCCATCATTCTGGGATTTAGAAATATCCCAAGTGGAGAATTCTGTAGGTTTTCTCAATATGAAGAGCCATGAGGTTGTAATGCAATGAAAAGTAAATTCACATTAAGCGAAGACCTCACTTTTTGTCTGTCATCGTGTTTGTGGCCTTTCACATTGTGTTTGGAAGCATTTTACCGAAATGGGGGGTAAATGGTTTTTATTTCTATATTTATCAAATCTTTTTGCTCAATCAGATGCAACTAATAAGGGACCCAAAGTTACAAGTTCAGATGGTGGGTGTCCCCGAAGAACATGTGTCTGGCCATGCATTCCACATGTATCACCTAACATCACCTGATGGAACGTAAGTATCAGCCCACTTTCTGTTTATGTATTCTTTTGATAAGTTAATTGCAAGTTTCTGATGATCGCATCTGTATTCCCACTGGACCAGTGTCTCCTTTGAGTTTCAGCACAACGTATGTGGTAGATCAATCTATGCAGAGGGTACTGTTGATGCTATACTATTCCTCGCCAAGAAGGTAATTTGCTTTCAGCCATAAGATGTTTTTGCCATCTTCTAGAACAGATGACCAAACTGTTACATAATTCCTCACATTCTTCGATTCATTTTGCTAGGTAAGGTCAAAAGCTGACAAGCGGATTTATGATATGATTGATGTTCTTCGTGAGGGTAATATGAGATAAGAGTTCGTCAGATTTTTTGTAGTTTCTTTCTCATGAAATAGCATGATAAGAGAGCTTGTGAAGCGATTGCTCCCTTAGCTAAAATTCGCCACGTGAACTTCTCAAACTAGTGGTCTGCAATATAAACCGAGTCTCAAAAGAGTTTCTGTGATACGACCTTTTGTATCACACAGCACTTTCGAGTGGGTGCTAGCTCCTCTTTTATTTTGAAGAACCGCAGGTTTTATTCATAAGAGAGAGGTAAACAAAAGAGACATCCCTATTAAATGATCAACTCCTCTTATTTCCTTATCCTAACAGATTACTGCGAATAGAAGGGTGCTACATAAGACATAGCTGTAGACAAGAATCAGTTGTGACTGACGAAGTTAAGGATGAGGCTATTCACCTCTTGAGGCGGTTGCTCTTGAACAAAATGGCTTCCTTCAGGCATGAAAGTGACCCCCAAATTAGGCACATATGACTTAACCGTTCCACTCCTAATGTAGTCCTCGATTCCTTGAAATTTCAGCACATAATCTTTCTCCCCCATTATCAGCTGCGCTGGAACCTCGACTTAGGATCTGGTATATCTAATTGCGTGCCCATCGACCTAGAATACAATGTAGCAGAATCATTTCAATCTTGCATTATCATAATCAAATTTAGAAACTAAGAAGTTTGAGGATTTATATCAAGATTATGATACCTATAAGGAACCTGCAAGGCAAATCTGAAACCGGATTTCTTGTACAAGGCCCCGTAGGCAGCAAGATCGTTGTCGGTGAACCATGATGGGAGAGGGGTAGACGGTTCCACCAAGACCATGATCTTCTGGTTCTCGTTTCCTGTCAGTATTTCACTTCTGGAGAACAACTGTATCGTTCCTCACTACCGTCTTGGCATCAAGGCGGCGAAATCAGCTCCAGCTCGGCCAGGCTCCTTCAACGAAGATTGCCATCAAGGCAAAGGAACCCGCACTGAAAAATGTAACAAAGTAACCTTCCATCTTCTAACGTAGGGAGATTGTTGTGGTGTGAGGGAGGCCGAGGAGGCATGAAAGGGACGCTTATGGTCACAAAGCTCAGAACCCTGTCCTGGGTGAATTAGGATACTACAAAAGCTCCAAAATCTTTGCCTGAGGATAACCTGCGTAAATCAAAGAGGTGAACTGAGAGTTTTGGAATACTACTTGAACCGTAGATGATAAACTATTGAAAGCTACTTTTCCTTGTACAATTACAATTTCTACAACCTTCAACTCTTGGTTTCCAAACTATATGCTTCCATTTATTTACTTAGAAGTTCATTTTTTTTATCAAATGTAGCACTACAACCACAAAAATCTCCAACTCTTTTCAATGTCGACAAGTTCACATTTCTTGGTATTTACAATCATTTTCAGTTCATGTGGTTGTAGGAAACCATTTGCCAAGCTTGTTACGTCCGAACATACGGTTTAGCCATCAATCTCTAATTAGATCTATTAATTCTTAGTTAGAGTTTATTGGTCCATAATTAGAATTTATTAAGCATAATTAGAAGTTAATTAAACGGATGTATAATATTAAGTAGAGCTTATTGGTCCACTAAAAGCACTTATTAATCATAACTAAACGGATATACCGTGCATCCGGACTTACAAAGTGTACCTCAAAGTGCAGAGTGTATGGAGGATTTCAAAGTCCCATTTCGGAGAAGGAAACGGCTGAGTCGAATTAATTCGGAGAAAGAAGGTTGAAACAATAGGAACGTGATTATAGCGGGTGTTGGTGCGTACCTTGGAGAGAGAAGGAGCATAGAGGAGGCCCAAGAAGATGGCCTTCTTGGGTAGTGGAGACTGGTCGGATAGCCCGTATCCTCTGTAATTGGGCGCGGTGGCTCTGAAGCCAGCCTCCGCAACTGCGATCATCTGGTGGCGCCACACGTACCATATTTCCGGGAATCCGTGCAGGAACACCACCGCTGGAGATGACAGGCCGCTGATTTCCGCACGTGGAGCTTCAGACGGTGATTTCAACGAAATTATGCTCTCTCCGCCGCCAACTTACTCTTGTACTTGTTTCTGTGATGTTTGAGGTGCTGGGGAACCTATAGTCAACTAGCAGTTGCAGCGTAATTTGCGCCAATTTTTGGTGAAATTGGCAAAATTGGCGCTCTTCCCACGTATATAGATAAAAAATAGGAAAAATTAGAATGTTTGGGTGTATCCTAAAAGTCATATTTTATTTATACATTTCAAATAATATCTAAATTTTCAATTTTGCATCTAAATCCATCCTTAAATATAGTTCTTATTGAGTTAGAAAATCGGGCACCCACATCAACGTATACTTTTGAAACAAATCATAGTTGAATTTCATAAGAAAACTGTAATATTATATCAAAATATGAATTAAATATTTTTAACAGGATGACTTTGTGACCATTATCGTTTACTTCTTAAGCTACATAAAATATTGGTTAGAAGGCAAAAATAAATCCTGCCCGAAACCTTGCTAACTTAGTCAATCTAGTTATGTGAGTTCTATCAAAATCGAGCGACTTGTACACTCCATAGCAATTTCTGCCGGAACTTGGATTTCAAATCGACATGTCAAATCCTTTGCCAAATCTTCAAATGCAATGCATTAGAGTGATTCCTGGTCCCTTTAAAATAAACATTACATTAATAAAGATATAAAAACCAAGACGAGCAACTACTAAGATAGACACATTACAAATGCAGTCATCACGCTCAAAGATACACAATCATTCATAATTTCCCTCGCACACACAACCAAACCAAACCAAACCATGAGGAAAAACTCAACTCTTATTATACATATATCCGACGAAAAGTGTTGCATTCAGATATTGTTGTTGAGGAAGGTGAGGATGAGATGATTGATTTGATGAGGGAACTGCTCCTGCACAAAATGAGTCCCTTCCGGAACGTACACCGTCTCCAACTTCGGAACGAACGCCTTCACCTTGTCGCTCTTTATATAGTCCTCGATGCCGGGGAACTTGAGGAAATAATCCTTCTCACCCATGATCAACAATGCTGGAACCTCAACTTTTTCACTTGTCACATTGAAACTTTCAGACATAGACCTACATATATTCGTCAAACTCAACCAACTTAGCCAAGAAACTAATGATCGATCCTTATATATGGTAAAAGTTTCATATAATCATATTTTTGGGACCGGAAAAATATTACTATAGAAAGGTCATTCCTAAATAGAGTCGAGACCTGACGAGTTATTATGTACACCCAAGTTAAACTTCTAGATAAGTATTCAGTCATATTAAAATTATTTTAATGTATATATATACATATATATAAGGTGCAATTCTTGTAAAAACCTCCGTATAATATAAACTATGAATTGTGAAATATGATGAATTCTTGAAAAAAAATGATTAATTCAAAAAAATAAAATTTCCACCTCTTCATAGGATTCGAACTCAGGATTACGAATTCATTCAAAAAAATGATGAATCCACCGTAGACCTCACAATCTAATGATTGAAAATTGTTCATAGTTTATATTTTGAAATCTATTTTTATTTGTTCCAAATCCTATATATATATATAGAGTTTGGTTCAAATGAGAACCATTCTTATCCTAAAAACTAAGAACCAAATGAATTCGTTATGAAAGTTGATGAATCCGTTGAGAAAGTTAATGAATTCAAAATTTAGAATTTTTCACCGGTTCGAATCCCATGAGGCGAAAATTCTATTTTTGGATTCATCAACTTTCCCACGGATTCATCAACTTTCATCGTGAATCATCATTTTTGTTCTTACGTTCTCACAATAAAATGGCTCTCACGTTAACCTCCCTATATATATATATATATATATATATTGACAAATCTAGGGGGAGCTGGGGTGAGTTCAAATACCTCATAGCAAAAAAAAGTTGTCTTTTTAACATTATGATTTTGATATTTTTTTGTATTAGCATTCTTATAGTCGGTTTTTTTTCAATTTTAGCTCCTCCGAGCTATATTTATGACTCACCTATATATATATAGTTAAATAATGTCAATTTTTCTATCCGGAGGTGGAAATCCTTACAAAGTGGAGTTTATTTCTATATAAGCGGGGTGAGCATTCAGCGATTCGGTCTAAAATCGAACCGAACCCGAAAAATCGAAACCAAATTATTTTTAAAATGTAAACCGAATAAATCAGATTGTATGTCCAAACCGAACTCGATTCGATTCGGTTTGGATATAACTGATTTTAAATTATTAATATATATATATATATAATATTTCGGGCGATTCGGTTAGGAAGCGATTTTTCTCAACTCAAACCGAACCGAATAAATTTCGGTTTCAAAATTTAAAGCGAACTGTACCATTTCTTGTACAAACCCAACTAAACTGCTATTTTCGTTTCGGTTTGGTTGAATTTTCGAGTTTGGTTTGGTTTTGCTCACCCCTAGTATATACCTATAGGGGTTTCTTGCACAAGTAATCGAGACAAGAGCGTTCAAAGACACAAAACGCACATCTTCATAAGATCCATACCTCTAAACACAAATGTAAAGATAAAACTCGGTAATTTTACCCGTATGGGATTTTGAGAGCGGTTTGGAAGCCGAGTTTTCATAGAGGCGCCGTAGTTTGCAAGATCTTCTTCGGAGAACCAAGGCGGCAAAGGAGTGGAGGAATCAACAATGTCCATAATCTCCGGTTTTCATGCGCAATTGGTACCTCCACTGCGAGAAGAGAATGTAGATGTTGCGCACCTTTGTTTTGTTATCAAGGCGCCCAAAATCAGCCCTCGCCTCCCGGGTTTAAAGTAATTAGTTGAGCTCAGAAATAGTCATCATATACATATTCGAATTCACAATTAAAGAGTTGAGACTTGAGATATATATACAGCAGACCTGCCATCTTGCGATGTAGAAACCTTCAGGAAGATCGTCGGTAAACGAGATGGGAGTCAGAGGGAGATGAGGTATACCCAAGGTGATGACTCCACGGACTCTGTCAGGGTGATGGAGTGCAAATAAGTAAGCAACTCTAGCTCCAAAATCTTTGCCGATCACAAAAACCTGATCCAACATATTTAAAAATGAATTATCCAAGTTAATATTATTAATGAAAAAAAGGCTATACTTTATTGACAAGGCAAATACACTGATCTAATCTAGTCATACTCCTTGTTTTCAATCTAACTCGATAAATGATTATTTACAACATCATACCAAACACAACTAGTCGATTTTTTAAATTTCTTTTTTTTTCCAAATCTAACCATGGTCAACTTTTTGGTGCCGAATATTAACACATTTAGTTATATTTTAAGAAAAAAAGTCAATTTGTAAGGGTATAGGTTATACACCATATGTTTATCATTACGTAGACCTTTCTCTTCATTGTGCTTACGCATGTATGAGTTTCTTTATGAGTGCCACGAATCTGGGTGTTAACTATTTAAGATAATTACCTTACATGTTGTGCATATAATGAAAAGGATCTTCAACAAATATTACATGAGATATTCAAGCTCTTTGAAATTTTTTGATGATATATTATCTGCATATTATTTCCTTGATTACCACTGATTTTTATTTCCTTCCCATACAATGAAATATTTCAACTAAGCAAGATTGAAGAGATCTAAGATTTCTAAGTGAACCCTATATATAATGAATGTATGGAGCATTGAAGAAGTGTCCTCCTTAATTAATTTGTTTAGTTTATTCGTACTCACAACTTCTCCAATAAGTTGTGAATGAAATAATTTGTAAGAGAGTTCTTTAGTATATTTTGTTCTTCCTAGTTGTCTTGTTTATTGACACTGGTTCTAGCGTTTCTTCTAGTAGAATAGTGTTTGTGAGGTAAACACTAGTATACGCTCTTTGTAAAAGAATTGTTATACTATTGGTTTAAGGTTGTTTAGAATAAAGGTTGAGAGGTGAACAGTCCGTGTTCACGTCTAGATTGGTATGTGATACATGCATAACTAACGATTTACCGTTGGTGGATGTTTGAGAAATTCCATAGGTGTAGTAAGAACGAGCCTTATTGTGTAAGTCATTTTTAACTTATCTCCAAGTAGTAAAGCATTTCCTCTAGACGAGGCCCCTCAAACGTAGGTGTTTTATCATCGAATTGGGTAACCATATCATGTGTTCTTTTGATTGCTTTATGCTTGCTTTACTGTTAGTGTATTTACTAGTATTTGTTCCACTATCTGTGCTACTGACATCTGGAACTATTTCATATTCGCACAAGTACAAGGATTAGAAAATTTCACAATTTATTGAGTATATTTATATAAATAGTTACTTATTGAGTCATATTTGAAAACAAGAGACGTGATGGGGTTATATTAGTCGATTTGAAATCATACGTGAGATTCTGTAAAACATAAAATATATGAGTAAATCCTCTATAATAGTATGTTTTATGTACGACAAGCATATGCATATGAGTAATAATTATCGTGAAAAAACTAATGATTAATTATGAAATTATCAATCCAAATTAAGATTTATTAATTAAAAATCGAAACTAACAAATTGTGAATTCGAATTATGAAATTATCATCTCTATTATCTAAAATTAATATAAAATGTTATTATAAATAGCAATCATAATATAGGAACATTAATTAGGAATCATTATAAAATAATCACGCTCAACTAAAATTTATTAAAAAATCTAAAAAATATAAATACATTGCAGTTAAGAATAACCACATCTGATTGCAAGCAACAACTACAAAATAAATATGAAAATGTAAGATAATATTATATATTTAATTATCCATTAAAATATGGTTATTTGTAAAAACAAATGCAACGAATTGATTTTCTTTTTTCAAATCTAACTTGAATCAACAATTCGGAATGATAAAGTTGACGCATACTAAATTTGATATAAAAAAATATCAATTAATTACTATTTTTATAAATAATACTCACTCTGTCCCATTTAAAATGTCTCATTTTTTTTTGGCTTGTACCATTATAAATGTCTCATTTCATTTTAAGAAGTAATTATCCTTTCAAAAAGTGTGGACCCTACCAACTTTTTATCACTTTAACTATTTTATACATATCTCCTAAATACTCGTGCTCAAAAGAAAGGGGACAGTTTAAATGGAACTGAGGAAGTACTTTATTGGATAAGATCCGAAACAATGACTTGTTCCAAACCTTAGATGCCCTTGCTGAAACAAATTATAGTAACCCAAATACTATCACTGTGTCCAACAAATATGATTAATTAAACCCTTGATCCAAACAAAAATAAGGGGGAGAAAAAAGAAAAAAAGAAAAAAGGTGAAGCACTGAAAGCGAACCTTTTGGACAGCAAGAGCGTCAAGAAGCGAGAGAAGATCCGCCAAAATGTCCGAGTAGGAGGCTTTGTCGGGTTCGGGCGGCGGGTCTGATAGCCCGTATCCTCTGTAATCCTGAGCAATTGCTCTGAACCCGGCCTCCGCCACGGCGATCATTTGGTGCCGCCAAGAGTACCATATCTCAGGGAAACCGTGCAGGAACACCACCGCCGGAGACGACTCGCCGCCGATCTCCGCTGCATGGATCTTCAGCCCGTTGACTTGCACGAACTTGTGCTGGATTTGATCCATGGCCAATGCTTTGCCTTAGAGGGAAATGGGCTAATATATAACGATGGAGTAGTTGAGATTGATAATATTCGGTAACAAGTGGGTGTAACTCGATGCTCTGTCGTATTCGGAGAGTCGATATTTCACTATCAAACTGAAAATGGCCTGCTAGAAACTATAGGACTACCGACATATAATTACTTCTTCAGTCCCATTTAAAATGTTCTATTTTTTTACATGAATATTTAAAAAAAAAGTATAAAATAATTAAAATATTAAAAAATAGATATGACTCATACTTTTGACATGGATAATTATTTCCTAAAATGGAATAAGATATTTATAATGAGATAATCTAAAAAGAAAAGTATGACATTTTAAATAGGAGATGGGAAGTATTTAATCAATGAATTATAATACCCTAACATGCTAATAGGTGAGGGCCGTCTCGTGAATTTTTAGGTAGGATTTAGAGGGTGTTTAAGTAAACTTATAAATTCTTCAAAACAGTTTATAAGTTATTTAAAAGTTCATAAGTTCTTGCAGAATGTTTGTTAAAATAAATTCATAAATAATTTATAAGTTTTGAAAATAAGTTCAAACAACTTATAAGTTTCCCTAAAAATAAGTAGCTCAAGCCCAACTTATTTTTTCATAAGCTTATAAATAACAATGATTTTATCAAAATAATCTTACTGTGGTTCGTTATTTTCTACATATATACTATCGATTTCACATCTCGTCAATTTTTTCTCTCTAATTATAATTTTCTCTCTCTAACTCACGATTCTTTTTCTAGCTTATAAGCTCAATTATCCAAATACTTTGACATCTTATAAGTTCTTCAAACATTATATCTTATAAGCTCTTTAAAATAAGCTTAGTCAAACACCCGCCTTAGTTACAACTAAAAGGCCTAATATAACGTAAAGTACTTGCTACTTTCATATTATTTCCCTACTTGTATGTCATTTAGGGGGCGAGCAAAACCAAATCAAACCCAAAAAAATGAATCGAATCGAAACTAATGGTTTGGTTCGGTTTATATAGTAAAGCTGTGCGGTTCGATTTTAAATTTTGAAACCTTGGAAAACTCAAGTAAAATAATATATATATTGATTCATACGTGTGATTCAGACTATAACACTGATGTAATATTTTCGTAGTATTTTTTTACTTATTCGTTGCACATATTACTAAAATTTCGTAAAGTTCATTTTATCCGTTGTATGTACATATACAATATTATTGATGTCTATGTGTTCCAGAACATATGTATATGTACCAAAAAAACACACTCAAACGTAACAAAAACAAATAAATACAATATATGTACAAACAAATAATCAAATTAACTGGCAATAATATACTAAATTTTAGTGTATGTGCATAATGAATAAACTAAATATTCAACGAAAATATTCCACCAGTGCAATAAGTACTGAAAAATACGTATAAATGAATATATAATTACCTTCGTGTGTACAAAATGAATACGCTAAAAATGTGACAAAAATATTCCACCAGTGCAATAATTTTAAAAATATATGAATCAAAAAAAAATTTAACATGCGTTTTCATGATTTTGTAGCTTTGATCATAAATAAATTTTCAGATATTAAGTATAGAAACTGAAATAATCTATATAAAATAATAAGTTAAAGAATAATAAAAAAAATTCCTTAAAAATAGGTTAAAACCGTGTTTTACATATATTTAAGGGAAAAACTGTTTTTAATAATAGTAAATTATTAATTTACCTTGAAAAATATCATGCGAAAGCACATATAATTACAACTTGTAACAAAAAGAAAATAAATCTTATCAATTGATTTACTATAATCAATGGTTTAGATTTATTCTTATTTCTTACAAAAAAAATCATTACTACCAAATCAATTCTCTCTCTCTCTCTCTCTCTCTCTATATATATATATATATATATATATTATTAATAATTTAAAATAGGTTATATCCAAATTAAATCAAACCGAACCGAATATATCGGTTTTATTTCGATTGGTTTAGATCTTAAAAATAATTCGATTTTTGATTTTTTCGAGTTTGATTCGATTTTGGATCGAACGGTCCGAACGCTCACCCTCATGTCCAGTTTAGTAGTAGTTGGGGGTTAATAACTGTTTTCGAGAATTCATTTCAAATGGAATGTGAAGACTTTTTTATTTTTATTTTAAAAAAAACACGGACAGAAGATCTAATAAAATTGGTAAGGAAAGAGGTGAACTTTTTTTCAAGCCCAACTTATAAATTTAACTTAATCAAGAAATGAAAATTATTTGTGGCTCAAATACTTTCAGCCCATAACTTTCGGCCCATAACAAAAGAAGAAAAAAATTAAAAAAATGCCCAACACAAACACAAATGAAGACAAAATAACCTAGGCCAATCCCCCTCTCTCTCTCCTCTCTCACTCTACGGCAACCGCTCCGGAATACGGCGAGTACGGCCACCGTTGGCTGCGCCGCCATAGCCGCGGCTTCCCTCCATCTGTTCTCTTATTCAACCACACACACACACACACACACACACACACACGCACGACCTCTCTCTCTCACTCTCTTAGTTCACAGATCCGCGGCCGCCGGAATCCGGCGAGCACCGCCGCCGGTAGCTGGAGCCTACACATCTTCTCCTCCTCCTCCTCCCAGTCACCGACATAAATCGAACCCCCTTCTCTATCAATACCCAAATTGCATAAACCCTGTCTCTTCGATTTCCGGCCAGCCGTCGCGGTCTCCACCACATCATCGACCGACAGCAGGAGCTTCCACCGTCAACAGAACAGCACCACCGCTCCTTTACCGTCGTGCTCAATCGAGCTTCACCGTCGATCCTTCTTCCGGCGACAGGTTAATTACAGCTTGATCTGTGAAAGACTTCAAGTGTTTGAGGAAGGGAATGAAATTGAAGCAAACCTGTGATGAAGTATTATGTTTTGTGCTTGTCTTGCTTGGATTTTCTGAAATTTGTTGAGATGAGACGTATGCACTTTTGAGCTTAGAGAGGAATTTAGTTTCCTTTCCCTTCTTTTGTTTTGAATTAGCGATGGTAGTGAGAACGAGATTAGAGGAATTCTTTGGTTGTTGAGTGAAAAGTCTTTCACCTAGATACAAGGAGTATGGTGTGATGGTAAGTGTTGGAAAAAGTAGCGGAAATTAAGTGGGAAAGGTCTGGCAGTGTAAGAAAGTTTATGTTGCCTCAGAATCTAAGTAGTCACCTTGTTAAGTTTCTATATTAATTTCTTCTCAGTCTCATTTTTATCTCTGAAAATTAATTCTTGGGGATGGAAAAGGTTTTAAATCAAGAAACTCGACTTAAAAAGTCCGGGGTATTACAACTGGTTCGCAAACTTGCTGTTTGCCTCAGAATCTAAGTATTCACCTTGTTCGATGAAGAGAAGTTACAGAGGGAACTCAACCTCATGGCTATTTCTCTGGATTTTGTGGGTGAAAATATGTTCTTGTTATTGAAATCAGTTGTAAACGTTTTTGGGAAGTGGAAAAACTGAACAATGAAACACACCATTCATGCATCAGTATGCTGATTTTCTATTTCCTGTAGTCTGGATTTTTTTTGGAGTTTGAAGAAAAAAAGAAAAGAAAATTCGACCCATAAAATAACTGCTCCAGAACTCTATTGTATATAGTAACATTCTAATAGATTTCTTTGTGGTACCAATGGCATAAATAACTTTCTAGTCAGCATGGCAGCATTCGACTATGACCGGAATGATGTAGCAGGAAATTGATAGCAGTAACTGGTCCTTGGAATTGACAAGTTATTCTATGAAAAGAGATTGCTGCTTAGAAATAAATACGAGGCATTGTAATATAATGTGTTGTTTGTGGTGCAACTCATAACAACTATGCTTGGGTCTGATATTTTTTTTGATAAGTTCTGGTAGTTGCTATCCAGCAAGCAGGTCAAGGAAATGTTCTTTCTGCAGATATATTTTAGATTTATATGCTTCAATCATGACAGTTCTATGGTTTACTTTTGCTGTTGAGTGATTGGTTCATCCGTAATAGGTGATCAGGTTTCAATGGCGGACTTAGAGAAATTGCTCCTTGAGGCAGCAGGAAGGACAAGTACTCCTGGGAGGAACCGACATTCATCTCCACCATCGAGGCGGAGACTGAAGGGTTCATATTCTGATGATGGAAGTGACTCAAAAAATGATGATTCAGATGGTGATCGTGGTTATTCGAGTAGAAAGCCATCAGTTGCGCAGGTGCCTCTAAAGAAGAGGTTGGACACTGCCGATAGAGATGTTGATCGTAGTAGTCAAGAAGGTGACGCGGAAGATGATTATGATCGTGATCGTGATCGTGACAGTGACAATGATTCCGTTGGGAGTGATTTATACAAGGATGAAGATGATAGGGAAAAACTATCAAAGCTTACAGAGCTTGAAAGAGAAATGATACTAGAAGCCCGTGCAACCAAGAGAAGTGATCGAGATTTGACTGAGAAGCTGAAAAAAAGGAAAGGCCAAGACAGAAAAGGAAGTCCCCCTAAAGCGCCTACACGCAGCATGCGCTCGAAAGCTGAAAGAGCCGGTGCATTGGATGAATTGGTAAAACGAAGAAGAGAATCAGCTAAAGGATCTGGCAGCCGATACTCACCTGTTAAGAGGAGATCTTTCACTGCTGCAACCTTGAGTAGCCCTAGCAGGAGTGAGAGTGGATCTCTAAGTGATGAGGGAGATTCAACAGGTGATGGTGGATTGGCTGATAGTGATGATGATAAGATTTCGTCGGAGTCCAAGGTGCCAACATTTGAAGACATCAGGGAATTTACAATTCGCAGGTCAAAACTGGCAAAGTGGTTCATGGAGCCCTTCTTTGATGAACTGATTGTTGGCTGTTTCGTGCGAGTTGGAATTGGAAAGTCAAGGACTGGTCCTATCTACAGGCTTTGTGTGGTTCGGAATGTTGATGCTACAGACCCTGATCGACAGTATAAGCTCGACAATAAGACCACATACAAGTACCTGAATGTGGTTTGGGGCAACGAGAGCTCTGCTGCTAGGTGGCAGATGGCAATGATCTCCGATTCTCCTCCTTTGAAAGAGGAGTTTGATCAGTGGGTTAGGAGGTTGGCGCAGTGGTGGTCACATGCCTACAAAACAGGACGTTTTGGATAAGAAGGATGCCATCCAGAAAACAAACTCATTTGTCTACTCCGCAGCTACTGTAAAGCAGATGTTGCAGGAGAAAAAATCAGCCACGTGGAGGCCACTAAATGTTGCAGCAGAGAAAGATCGCCTGAGGAGGTCTTTGGAAGTAGCCAAGGAGAACGATGATGAGACAGAGGTGGAGAGGATAAAGGCGAGGCTAAAAGAATTGGAGGCAAGTCGCCAGGTCCAGGTGAAGGATTCCAAGGCAATTAAGCTGGCGGAAATGAACAGGAAGAATAGGGTCGAGAATTTCAAAAATGCATCAGAACTGAAGCCAGTTAACACTGGCTTGAGAGCTGGAGAGGCTGGATACGATCCCTTCTCCAGAAGATGGACTAGATCGAGGAATTATTATGTGGCCAACAACAATGGAGGAGAAGCTGCCGGTGTCCCGAATGGTGATGCAGTTGTTGCTATGCGTAGTGATAATGGAGGCGGAGGAGGAGGTCCAGCTTTTGCTGATGTTGGAATGGCAGCTACAGCTGCGGCCCTCGAAGCAGCAGCCGATGCTGGGAAGTTAGTGGATACACGTGCTCCAGTCGATCAAGGGACTGAATCATACATGCTGCATAATTTTGAATTGCCCATATCGCTGGCTGTGCTTCAGAAATTTGGTGGCCCGCAGGGAGCCCAAGCTGGATATATGGCTCGAAAACAGATGATTGAAGCTACTCTTGGGGTAAGAGTGCCTGATAATGATGGGAGGCGGCATGCACTCACCTTGACTGTCAGCGACTACAAGAGACGAAGGGGTCTGCTCTGAATCTGCGGTTTAGCTTCTTGTCAGCTGTTTTCCCCTCTCCCGTCTCTGCTCGTACTCGCCTTTAAACTCGGCATGTCGTCGTGCTTTGGATGTAAATGAAACTTACAAGCTTTGTTTCATTAATTTAAGACGCTCAAAAGTTGTGAATTTGGGGCTTGTACTAGTTCAGTTGTGTTTTGTGACCTTCTAACCCTTCCTTGCCCTGCGCTAGGTGAATTTGGAGTATAATAGAAGTCTATGGACTTGGAGTAATTCTACTTCAATTAGGATTTTGCATATTATGGATTTTTTTAAGAAATAGTTCCTCTTATTGTATTTGTAGAATGCATAATAATATTTCATCAAAAGATTTTTATTGGAAAGATCTTTGGGTTAATAGTACCTCTTATTGGTAATATTTTCATCAAAAGATTTTTATTGGAAAGATCTTTGTATTTCCAAATATTTTTATTGGAAAGATCTTCGAGAAAATATTATCAAAAGATTTTTAGCGGAAAGATCTCGTGTATACTAAATTGGGTAATCGATTATCGTGTTTTTGTTTTTGTTTTGTGTTTTATTTCGTAATAAGTGGTATCGTGGGTAATCGATTCAGTGGGAACAGATACGATTATTAATGAAAAATATTAGTTGAGAAGTTTGATGAAACAAATTATGCATTCTGAAAGATACAGTTGAAGATTATCTTTATAGTACATATCTGTATTATCCCCTTGAAACCAAACCAAAAGATATGAAAGTGGATGAGTGGAAGCTATTGGACAGGAAGACTATGAACGCTCTCGCTCCATACTGGAAAAGCAAGACCACGAAGAAAATGTTGAAGATATTATCGAGAATGTACGAGAAAACCATCAGCAAGGAACAAGGTTCATTTGATGATGCATCTTTTCAACCTAAAGATGTCAAAGAGTATTGTAGTAGCAAGCCATTCCTAATTTTGTTGTTTTCCCTACCATAAAATTGGAGTGGTATTGTAGTAATGCTTTAGGGGAAGGAGAAGATGAAGTGAGGGACCTGTTTATCAATGAAGAGATTCATTGGAGGGAGTCAGACATTGCTTCATGGTCAGTTCCGAATATAAAGAATAGGGGCAGATTGAATTCGAAGTCAAAATCAAACAGGGGCATATCGAAATTCAGATGCAAGGGTCAATCGAGAAAGGATAAGGATTCGATCAAAATGGAAGAAGCGATGCACCAACCCTAGCCAAGAAGCACGGAATTGAGAGAGGCGAAGATCGCACACGCCATGACATAGTTGCTGCTGCTGCTGCACCTATTTCTGATGTTCCCATTTTCTTGAAATGGATGTGATACAGAGACATCCTCGTCGTCCTGGCTCACATCCGAATCCATGCTTCTGTACTTTCTCACCGACCCTTCCCATTTTCTTGGAGGAACATCTCTCTATTTTTAAGGGGCAAAACAAATAAATCTTTTTTCTATTTTCTATAGTTTCGGGTTTATTGTGAGATGAACATCAACATCGGACGAAAACGAAGGAGCGACAAATACAGGGACAGGGGTGGTGGTAAAAATGAATCTATGTGTCTGAATTGTAATAAAAATGTAAGTCAATATCTGCAGGAGCTGTGGATGAATAGGCATAGCTTGTTGAAACTTGAAAGGGAAAGTAGGGAAAGAAACGGACCCAGGGGGGGTCCAGTGGGGGCACTGGGCCCCACTGGATTTTAAAAAATATTAGGGGGTATAATAGTAATTTTATATTTAATAATTAAAAATATATATTTAAAGGTATAAAATATATAAAATAGTCTATATTATGCTTGAAATAAATACATGAAAATTGAAAGGTAGCTAAACATATAAAAGAATGGTTTTTTTTTTTTTTGGCAATGAAAATACAAATTTTGATTGTTTCAATGGAGACATTAATTATTTTTAAGATATAAGACTGAGTTTCAATTTTCATATTAAATTGTTATTTATTTTAATTTTAATTATAAAATTTTTTATGAATTTATAAATTATGATTATTTGGACCCTAAATATTTTTTTGGACCCCCTGACAAAAATGTCTGGGTCCGCCACTGGAGGGTAGTAGAGAAAAAATTAGGCACGTGATAAATGTGGGGGCAATGTATCCGATTAAACATGCTAACTTTGCATTAATTTTGTTGCCTGTACGAGGAATAAACTTCTTATTTTATTTTATATATATCATGGGGAACCGTTAGGACTGGTAAACCCACGTTCCTGTGCAATAACCTGCAATTCACATAGGACAGGTAAACCACAATTGAAAAATCAAGTGTGATAAACTCAAATCCATTGAGATGTTTGGTGGGGTTTAAATCATGATCTCGATCACACGAACTACATTAACCATTTAAATTTGTCTGTCCCTGGGGACGAGGAATAAACTTTTTGCAATGGAGAAGTTAGTTGGAGGGCTGTTCCTTCTATGGATATAAAAAATCAAAGTCACTTTACATCAAAAATGGAATGGTCACTTAATCAAGTCTAGTTTTATTTTGATAATTTTAATAAAATGTATGAATTTTTAATATTTATTTTTGAATAATCAATTTACCCTTTGTTGCATAAAATTATTATATACGATTCAAATTACATTATAATTAAACAATTATAGTAGAAGCTAATTAAAACACACAATATTTTTTTGCCATGTTAAATTATACAAGATTAAAATAATTTAGAACCATCTTTAAGTATGTATTCTTTAATATAAAATCCAAAAAACAATTCACATAGTTTATAAAATGGCAAATACTCTATATTGTCGCAACGCTTTGCCACTTTTGTACTAATATCATAATGTTCAAAACTTGACAAATTTATACATAATGTTTCAAAAAAAATTATAAGAGTTTCTTCCTCGCGCCCGCCGCCCGGCCCACTTTATAGGGGAAGATTAGCAAAGCGGAAAAAGACAGAGGGAGGGGGAGCAGCATCTTATTCTCTTCGTGAGAACTTCCGGACCATGAAATTTAAATTATAGTATCAGATAGTTTGCGTTTCAATGATTGGGTTGTGAAAGCCACACTGTACCAACCCCAAGAAACCAACATCCATTTCACACTTGTTGCAATTTGGGTAGAGGTGTATAATTTATCAAATTTGAATACTATAACATTATAATTAATTGCGCGTGAATTGAGTTTTCCAAATTTGTCACACTTTTTTTGTAGGACACCAGGAACTAAAGAAAAGGGATGTTAAGCCCATACAGGCCCACTAACATAGAGTACGGCCCACTGTAGCCCAAGTGAACGGCACCGACAAAATAGAAATTGAAAACAAGTTTTAGAAATAGCCCAACAGTCGCAGAAATTTGAAGCCGTTTCCGATACCGACAAATTAAATCTAGATACGAAAGGGGAGAAAATTAGGGTTGATTCAGATTTTGCATAAAAATAATCAAGATGCCGGTGGAGGTTGCTAACGGCGTCGCAGAATCTCTGTCGGTCCCCAACGGCGAACTCAAATCGCAAAACCCTAACGCCGCCGCGAAGAAGTCACGGGAAACTGAGAGGCGTAGGAGGAGGCGGAAACAGAAGAAGAACAAGCACAGCGTCGCCAACGGAGATAACAGCGACACTGCGGCGGAGGACGCCGAAGACGTAGCCCATGACAGTTCGAAGGAGAACTCCGATCCTCAAAAGGTACTAAAGTTTATTGAGCGTTTTGTTCTTTAGGGCCATGAGTTCGGGAAATGATCCCGAGCTGGTGTAGTTATGGAATTAATTTAGGTTTTGGCATGTTGAACCTATATGAATGGTATACTGTTTTTGATAGTTGAATCCTTTAAAATATTATGTCATGGAGAAAAACCATTTTCATCTTTGGTAAGTGCTAGTCGAAGGATGCATGGAGTGATGAATGATTTATAACGTGCACAATGAGATAAAAATTGTAGTTCATTGGCTAGTTTCCGTAGAATCTCAAAGTGATGGTTTCCTAGATGTTTGAAACTGATCAGTTCGGAGTCATTATAACTTATGTATTAGCTCCCGACATTGAATTTGTGGTTGGCAATAATGCTTGCATCACTTTTATATTTCTAATTGTTGTTGCTACGAGCAACTGTTACTGTTAATGGAAGTGTTTCTTCAACTTAATGAACTTTAGAATCTTTTCTCCATTGTTTTCTCTCACTTGATTAGTTTCACAGCCCTAGAGCTTTTTAGTTTCATTTTATTAGTTTTGAATGTTAAGACATAGATATACAAATGGATAGATGGGAAGGGTTTGTTATGAGAATTGAGATTGCTTTGTGGTCTATTTCTTTGTAGCTGATTCTTTTGAAGATACATTTTTAAGCAGTGAATTATGTGTCCAATATAAGCAAGATGAAATATATTTATGATTTTATCCTTCTCCCTGTCGTGGCTGATCTGAGCGTGAAACATATTGTTGGACTTCGGTAACTAATGCTAATGCCTGTTATGAATGGCTGGTGTATGTTTGTGCTTCTGATGTATATGATTAAGTAGTCATGGGTGGTAGCTGATTAAGTGCCATCTTTAATTGTGGTTGAAATTGAATTTTGATGAGTGTTTCATGAGGTTGTTAGCTCATTAAAATTGACTTCACCACCATTTCCTCTTCGTTGTGTAATACTCAGGCTTTGGAACTAGTAGAGGTTGAATATGTGCCAGAAAAAGCGGAATTAGGTGGTGTGGATGAGGAAATCAGGAAGGTTTTGAGAAATTTAATTTCTTGGACAATGCGGTTGCTGAGGTAAGAATATGAAATACCTTAATTTAATTTGTTATCAACTTTTGTTCTTTTGTTAGGCCGCCCTCTTGTTGGTTCTGTGTGTTTTCCATTCATACACCTGATTACACTCCATTCTTGTTTATTCAGGAGAATGATGAAAAGGATGAGACTGCCCCTGATACAGCAGCAAAGAAGAAGGCTGACTCAGATTCAGAAGAGGAGGAACAGAGTACTCAGCAAAAAGAAAAGGGAATCTCTAATAAAAAGAAAAAGGTTCTCCAAAGAGACATGGTTTTTGGTGTTTAAACTTTTATATCACAGAGACCTTGTAATGCTTATTTAATCTTGCTCTCTTGCAGCTTCAACGTCGAATGAAGATTGCTGAATTGAAGCAGATTTGTACAAGACCTGATGTTGTTGAGGTAGAAACTTAATTTCTTAATTGCATTTTATATTAATCTTGCATCCATCTATATTGCCTGCGTACTAGCCTTGCTTGTTAATCCTTGTAAATTTATAGATTGACCAGCTCCAACCTTTTTATATTCAAATATTTGGCAATTTTATGATGTAAGCTTTGATATGCACTGGGAAGGGATGGAGCATTTTTGAGTAATGCAAGACCAGTTCCTAGCTGTGCTTTCTTCTGGAAATATTATTATTTCCATGTCATGTTTATGATCTAATTACTCGTTATTGAAGTAGGAACTGAATCTTCTTGTGAACTTTACTCAACATGGCTGCTAATGCAAAAATGGTGAAACTACTCGTTTTATTTTCTAATTTTCATATATCAACTCTTTCAAGAGGCACGGTGACTATTTTCTTTTTTGAGAGGAAGGAGGCATGATCACTGGTGTCTTATATAAAGTGAATAAGGAGTATGTCACATTACTCTCCACCATTCACAATTTGAGACCATTGTTGTTATGATGACATTATGTATCTTTCAGTCCTACGTGCCTATCAATGCAACATATATGATATTCTTGTTAAGAGGGTTTATTTGGTCGTTCTTAATGATTTATCTCAACACTAGGCATGATCACTGGTGTCTTAAATAAAGTGAATAAGGAGTATGTCACATTACTCTCCACCATTCACAATTTGAGACCATTGTTGTTATGATGACATTATGTATCTTTCAGTCCTACGTGCCTATCAATGCAACATATATGATATTCTTGTTAAGAGGGTTTATTTGGTCGTTCTTAATGATTTATCTCAACACTACTGATTGTTGTGAACAAAGAGTGAAGTTCTATAAGGATTGGTGCATTCCTGCTTTTACCAAGAGCTGTATGTAGGGTGCCGCAGAACAACTGCTTTCTAGTCCATATATCTGGAATATATCTTGACTCTTTCCAGTAAATTAACACCTACTTTTTTATTACTTTCTAGGTATGGGATGCAACTTCAGCAGATCCAAAGCTGTTGGTATATCTGAAGTCATACCGAAACACTGTTGCAGTGCCACGACACTGGTGCCAGAAAAGGAAGTTTTTACAGGTGAATCATTATGTCTGAGTTGCATGGTGGGTTGAGTATGGCTTGCTTTACTAATAAGTACTGTGTTCATTTTTGTTGTAAGATATTTGTAAGGAGCATGATGGTTCAATAAAATAATGGGGTTAGGGAAGACTGGATGGACGATAAGTCAATGAGGTTTGTCTTATATGTATATATCGTTCTTGCAGGGGAGCTGCGGTGGAACTTGTGGAGCCTTGACATGTAGGTGTTTGCAAGGGGAACCTTGTATGAATTATGTTTATTGTACTGGCTAGTTTGGGTTGGGTGTTGGCCATACCATAATCTTACTAATATGCCTTTAAAAAGCACCCTTTTGTGAGAAATAAACTCTAATTTCTGGATATCACAGTGCTAGGAATTATTGGTGTATTGGTATATTTGGTTTTACTGGTATCAACTAGTTCAGAGTTCCCTACTCCATCTCATTTTGAATGGACACATCTTTGGTTGTAATAGGGCATGAAGATTTTGAATGTCTTTGTAATTTTTGGTGGAGAATAAATTTTGTATACAGTAACTTAAAGTGTCGGGATAGCTTTGAATTGAAGACATTTGCTGTATAAATTAGAAGTAATTGGTTGATGCCCATGCCCCAAAATCAAAAGTTGGAACATGAGTTAACGAACAGGGCACAATATTATTTCGATGCATTTTATGCATACTAGATAATGTTAACACCTGTCACACGTCTCAACTTCTTTGATGACTGCTTTTCAGGGAAAGAGAGGTATTGAAAAGCAGCCTTTTCAGCTTCCTGATTTCATTGCTGCTACAGGAATTGAGAAAATTAGACAAGTGAGACTGACTTCCTTTCTGTTATGTATATCATTCTTATCAATATCTTCTCTAATTGTGGAACTGTGGTGGCAGATTAAAGGGTTAATGATGATTTTGTATTTTTATTCTAATCTCCATTGCTTCTTTTATTGTATTTTACAGGCTTACATTGAAAAGGAGGATAGCAAAAAGTTGAAACAGAAGCAACGCGAGAGAATGCAGCCTAAAATGGGAAAGATGGACATTGATTATCAGGTATTTAAGTATCCTAATTTTTGAACCCTATATCAGGATCTAACTCTTATACTATTTGTGGAGGCTGTATGCGTTCTTTAACATACCTGATTTTCTTCCTTTTTGGCTTTGCATCTCATTTCTTGACAATAAATTACCTGTTTTAATTTTTGTAGGTTCTTCACGATGCCTTCTTCAAACATCAGACTAAGCCGAAATTGACAAATCACGGTGATTTGTATTATGAGGGGAAGGAATTTGAGGTATGGAGATACTCAGTGATATTTCTTGAGTTTGCTTTTTGTCATTTGATGTGCAACTTTTTACGGTATCATTTGTCTAAATAATATTTGATAGTGTTGAACTAGGTTTCTGCATGATTTTCTTTTTCCTTTCTTAAATTTCTGTAATAGCTGGCCTACCAGGTGATCAGTGTCTGGTTTTTGTTGTTCCACTTTTTGGCATAACCTGCTTGGTATGTTCAGTTCTTATCTCATGTATTGTTGTTTCTGGCTCGATCTGTAGTCTGATGTGATAGTGACCTTCTTGGTGTTATTGTTTCAGTTCTTATTTCCTGTGTTCATAATTTATGCTTTAAGATGTTATTGTGGAGGGTTTGGCTTTGGCTTGTAATGCTTCAATAATCAGTTGTTATAATTGATTGTACCGAAAAGTGAACATTGTAAGCAGTCACAATCACAATTGATAAAGTAGAGATTTATACCAGACAACTCTTTTATGTCTACTTTGCTTTGGTTGCTGTCAGGTGAAACTGCGAGAAATGAAGCCAGGGACATTGTCACATGAGTTAAAAGAGGCTCTAGGCATGCCTGATGGTGCCCCTCCACCATGGCTCATCAATATGCAGGTTTACAAGATTATTACTTTGCTTAGTTTAATCAGTTTGTTTCATTCATAAAGCTACTTTCTAAATTGTTGCATCACTTCCTCATAAAAGTGATGAGTTGCAATTAGTAATTCGTTTGTCATGGCAGAGATATGGCCCTCCACCTTCTTATCCTCATCTGAAAATCCCGGGACTTAATGCACCTATTCCTGCTGGAGCTAAATTTGGCTATGGACATGGAGAATGGGGCAAACCGCCTGTTGATGAAGTGAGTCTACCTCGATATACTTTGTGTGATTTTACCTTGAGTTTTATCAATGACTCTCCCTCACATAATTGTATCTTCTCTTGTGAACTAGTATGGACGTCCCCTCTATGGAGATGTTTTCGGCTTTGTGCAGCAAGAACAGCCCAATTATGAGGTAAAAAACAGTATATTTTAACATCGTCATGCATGGCTCCCCTTCATGTAATCCATACCCACTGATTTTCAGGAAGAACCAGTTGATAAGACAAAGCACTGGGGTGACTTGGAGGAGGAGGAGGAGGAGGAAGAAGAAGAGGAAGAGGAAGAGGAAGAGGAGGAACAGATGGGAGAGGAGGAACTTGAAGATGGCATCCAGTCTGTTGACAGTCTTTCAAGGTGAAAGACATGCTTGCTCTTTTATATTGAGATTGTTGATAGTACTGTGCACTAGGGACTGGTGTATGTATCTTTTTGAGTTGCTCTAACTGATTATCTGGTTGATGGTTGTAGCACTCCCACTGGCGTTGAAACCCCTGATGTTATTGATCTTCGGAAGCAGCAGAGGAAGGAACCTGATAGGCCTCTCTACCAAGTATTATTTTTCCTTTTTCCTGACATTGTTACCCTTTTTAAGGTTTCTAGATGAAATAACTTTTCTTTTGTTGTGTGAAGGTGCTTGAAGAAAAAGAAGAGAAGACAGCACCAGGAACCCTGCTTGCACCGGGCCACACGTATGTCAACATCACAAAATTTACTTTTTAGATGTATTTTTGCATTCTGAATTCTGTTTTTTTCACTCTGAATTATGTTCTGATGCAGGTATATCATTAACACTGGAACACAGGACAAAGCCGGTGCAAAGAGGGTAAGTAATTTTTCTCTGGTTCTATACATATAATTTATGTGTCTATATTTTGAAAATGAAGTAAATTTAAAATGAATCTTGAAGTCATTTCATATTTCCTTCTTTTGGTTAGCTGACGAGATATACTGTTGAGATATCATGTTAGTTGGTGGACAGGGAGAAGAACAGCTTCAGATGTTATTTGTGGGTTAAAATTATCAGTTGAATGTAATGTGTCAATAAGACTTTCCTGGTCATGGTCTTATTTCTAATTCTCCATTATGTCAGGTTGATTTGCTAAGAGGTCAAAAGTCGGATAAGGTTGATGTCACATTAGCACCGGAGGAGTTGGATGCGATGGAAAACGTTTTGCAAGCCAAGTAAATTTTAGATATTTTGTTCTTTTCACTTTGTACTTTGTCTTCCATGTAAGCTAAGCCTTGCTCTTGTACTGTCTTCCCTAGGTATGAGGAAGCCAGAGAAGAAGAGAAGTTGCGCACTCAAAAGGAGGATTTCAGCGACATGGTTGCTGAGGTACATGCATTGGATATTCCCATTGTTGATACTTTAGTCGTTGTGTTTTGCTTGAGGAAGTTGTGACATTTTTGAAATCCATGCAGAATGCGAACAAAAGGAAGAGAAAGATGCAGGAAAAGGAGAAACAATCAAAGAAGAAGGATTTCAAGTTCTAATTGTTGCAACTTGTCTGGAGATGCCAAGGATGGGTTTGAATGTAGTTTTTGGTGTATGATTTTATACTAATGATATGGCTTATCATCTTCTGCAACCGTTGTCTTTACCCGACTTGGGTCACATGTTTGGTTCTGTTGCTACTAGTAGTAATTTTGCTGCAACATCTGTGACTCTTTTAAGGGGATGAAATGGCCGATTTCTCACAAGCAACTTCGACTTATTCTGCCGCAGATATTGATAAGGTGGTACTGATGGGACACATGGTAATGGTTGTCTGTTCTATAGCATGGGTGGCGCGCTCAGTACTAAACAACTAATTTTGTGATACGGTAAATGATTTCCTAAAGGAAACAATTTATTATGTGGTAAAATATGTTTTCAATAAGCATATGTGCAATTATCTTTCTAGAATAAATAAGATATGATTAGTTTGTCATGGTTGATGGAATAATATATTACAACTAAAACAGAATGAAAGTATTCACTTTTGAGGAAGGTTCGTTGAGGCGTAAGATTGCACTCCTTTTTTTGGGCATAGTTATATGATATATGGTTTAAAACTGCACATACATATTTCTCTTTTTATTTAGTAGGCAACACTAGCCTTTGGGGCTCCGGTTAATTCCATTTCTACAAGTGATTTTAAGACAACATTAAATGTCAATGATATTGGAATTCATTTCATACCATCTTTATTGCGACATAATTCACTAAGTCGCTCAAAACGATTTCATGTTTTTGATTGGACGCATGTTGCGGTGGAACTTTTGACACGAATCTTGTATATTTGAATTTCGTAAGAACAAGGCAGTTTTCCTTTGCTATAAACGGGCTTATTTGCCTTTTTACAAGAATCGAGTCACAAAGTCCGATAATAGTTGCCTTAAAATGGCAAGGATGGAGGTAGGTTTTGTTATGATCCACCTCCTTGTAGGTGGTGTTCCTATTCTAATGGACTTATTTGTGAGGTAGGTTTTGCGTTATACTTGTAATTCCAGTTACCGCAAACGGAATCTACAATCTTCATAATCATCGCCTAAATTTAACATGATACAAATTCTCGATATCGTATGATTGTGGGTGGAAAATTTCAGTTAAGTTAGAAAAGGCCGAAAGTTGGGTGATTTGCGCTTGATCTTAGGATGCTGTCGCCTTGTCCCTTCAAGCCCATCTCCATTACATACCTCATGTCCAACCTTTTTCTTCTCTCTCTCTCTCTCTCCCCCTCCAAATTCTGCATTACGTCTTTTCATCATATTTGGATTTGAATAGTCATCCAGAAATTACACACTTGATTTACATTAGTCTTTTTATGTAAGGTTGCCCTACTTAGATGTATAGCCATCTTGTGGTCCATTTTGTTGGACAGTTTTCTTTATGCTTGTTTTGTCACATGGGTGGCCTCTTCCATTGGTTTTTAGGTTAGCATTAGAATCACACCTCATCTTTAAGGGTGGGTTCATTTGAGAATAACGGATGACGTTATATTGTGGAAGGATTATAAGTTCTTGGTGCTATAGTCCATAGTCCATTTATTTATTATTGACGACTACACAATCTAACATTTCTTTATTGCGCCATTGAGTTTTACAATTTTAAAATTGACGAAATTTTTTAATAAGCGAGTAAATGAAACTAAGTAACAAAACGATACGCTACTTAAAATTAATTTCTGGTGGAGTAGACATGACCTCGTCTAACACATTCCAAATCGAATTAAACAGAAAAGTAAAGTACTCCCTTCTAACAGAAAGAATATAATATTGTAACACGCTCGTCTTGGGGATGGTCAGGTGGTGATGTTAATATTCTCGAAGCCAACAATTTTATATCTTAAATTCATCAACGTCTTCAAGATCGAGCATATTACATTTCGTTTTTCAAATATTACTTGCATCTTGTAACCAATGCCTCCTAGGTCAAGTACGTCACGTCTGATTTTTAAGTATGATTTATCTTTCACGTGTAGTTTGTAAATTATTATACTCATGTGATCTTATTCAATACACCCTTTGAATATTGCCATGGTTTACTCTTATAATAAAATAAATAAATAAAATGCTACAACTCAATGTCTATTGATGAAAAAATCAAAGGCCATGCCCTACATCCAACAATGGAATATATTTTGGTATAATATACACAGATACACAGCATTATTATTCCTTCCTTGCAAACTTGAAAGCTGTACACTGGAGTTCATGGTGATATAAATTTGGTAGGAGTGGGGCCCATCATACATTACACGTGCCGTCATAAAATTTGATCATCGCTGCACAAAATTCTAATCCTAACAACTCCATTTTTCGGTACATAAATAAAAGGATCGGCGTGCGTCTACATAAAATGAACGGCTGTCAATTAATCAAAAAAGAAGCCACCGAATTATGAAAACACGTGGTTGACTCAATTTAATACGTCTTTGCGACATTGATTTGAACAGTTCAGTAATCATGATTTAGCTAATTAAACAGATACTTAATTAGGAGTATTATTGCGGAGTATATAATGATGGTTAATAAAATAGTAGCGAATTTTCTCATGATTCTTAATAATTAAGGATGAAGTGTAGCATAAGTCCCTATCCTATTCCTATCCGACAATTATTCGGTGTTTGGGCTACCTGTGATTAAACAATTCCTCCTAGTGGGCTTTACCTAACCGACCAACCAGCTTCATTTACTCATTCCCTATTCATGTCAATTATTTTACGTTAGATTTAACTAGGACGGATAATTCGTGCGTGTCGTTATCATATCGTCACGACACGATAAGACCAAACACGAATAAGATCTTTAATACGAACAAGACACGAAATGTGCTGACACAACATGAACACGATATGACACGACATGAAACGATAAATTCAAATTAAAATTAGAAAATAAATTAATAAAAGAAATAAAATATATAAAATATAATTAAATTAATACTCCTTAAATATTTATAAATATCTGTTATCGAATTAGCACATGCCAAAATGGTAAAAATAAATCCTTAATCTACTCTTTCTCTCCAATCTTGCCTCTCAAGATTCTAAGATTTTATTTCTCTCATACTTTATTAACATTAAATCTTGTGGGACCAACACCATTAAACCCTTAACCCATTTTTTCTTAATATTTGTGCAAAAGTGTTGTACAATTGAACTGGGACGGAGGGAGTATTAAATATTTATAAATATTATCGAATTATACGAAAACGACATGATCCTACACGAACACGAAAGCAACACGAAAATTATCGTGTCTACATGACAAGGACACGAATACGATAAGGCTGAACACTAACCCGTTAATTTCGTGCATGTTTGTATCGTGTTCTCGTGTCGTGTCGAAAATTGTCAGTCTTAGATTTAACCCTTCACTTTGAGTTTGATTTTGAATTTAATTTTAAATTACTGTTATTAGAATATGTTAAATGAGACATACATTATATAAATTTCAAATTAATGACAGTTTAAATGATAATTAAATTGAAATCTGTCAACTATGCTTTATCTCACATATCACAGATTTGGAGGCAAAATTCACGTTTGACCAAGTTTAAAATCCAAAGACCCAATATTTTGTTGAGTAAAATTTCGTTGGCATTTTAGTTCTTAATGATTATGTTTGAGGAAGTTAGTGATTCGAATATAAAGGAATGGATATATGATCATTGAAATAGGGTTTCACTAAAATACAATCAACGCAAAGTTGTGTATGTAAATAAAATTTATTTTGTCTATATATATTATGATCAGAAGTGCACTGTAACACCTACAAATGGAAATTTAGCAGTACGAGCGCATTTAGTCTGAAAAGAATTGGTTTATTAACTTTCAAAAATGTCTTCTTGCCACCGAAGACAATCATCATCATATCCAAACAAAAACTCTTTCCATATATTTCAATGAATATAAGTACAAAATCAAACAAAAATGTCTGAAAAGAATTGGTTTATTAACTTTCAAAAACTCTTTTTGAACTATTATTATCTTTATTATAAAAATGTGATCTTAACATTTAGCTAGTATTTAAAATATTTACTTGCCCTATTGTTGATACTATGTGGTCAAGCGACATTATCTCATAGACTTTTGTACTCATTCCAAAGTTTGTGCTATAACGATCATAAATTTCCCAAAGGTCAAAATGTAGTTGGTTCGTATTCTTTGTTCAATATTTCTAGTCATCTTTGTCTCTTAACATTAAATTTATTATTTTGACTTAGCCTTTGTGCCGTTAGATTTTTTAACATGAGTTTGTTTATAATATACATATTTGGATTTTGATTGAATGGGAAGTTAGAGTTTGTTTTCACTTCTCATGTGTTCTTTCAGTATTCATTTAAAATCAATAGATTTTCACTCTTATATGTTGTTTTTCGTGAAACAATGCAAATATTCATCTATTTGTTTCACATTGCTGTTGCATTAGGTGGTATCCGAAGTCTTGCTTCGATCCTGTTACTTGATATTTCCTTGTAGACAATTTGCACAGATCACTCACGATGATCTCCGACAGCAAATCCTTGCCCTCGATCAACACAACCCACAAAATTGCTTTCTGCTCTAATTTGTTCGATGGGATGATCGAAAAAAGACACAGTCCCAATGTACAGGTTGTTATGTTCAAACAATGTAAAAACATTATTGTTGTAGATGTTGTGGATAAGTTGTCTCTGGTGGCGACATCTGACCACCGTTTATATAACTTAGCGTGACTTTCAAGAAGTCATACTGTGACCGTGGATCGACATGTACAGGTTGTTATGTTCAAACAAGCCGATTTTATTTATGAAAAAGGCCAACGTAAAATAGTGCAACTGTTAATGTTCGTCGTCATGAGGTGCACGTTGTGAGTGATAATACTTTTGGAGATAAAGATACAACCGATTTAAGGACGATTTCGTTGTAGGGGAGAATGATGGAGATAAGTTCCGAGAGCTTTGTTATTTTGTTTAGGTTTTTTTTAGTTATTTTGTTTACTTCTTTTCAAAGTAATTTGTATTTTTATAGGCTTGCCAGTTTTGTTGTTAGACTTGTAACATGAGTTTTGTTTATGATTTACATAGTTGGATTTTGATTAAATGAAAAGTTAGGGTTTGTTTTTTCATCTCCTGTGTTTTTTCCGGTATTTATCTAGAATCGATGGATCTTATCTCTTCTATACTGTATTTTTTTGAACAAAAAAAAGATATTCATGTATTTATTTCACGTTGCTGCTGCAGAATCATAAATAAAAAGCTAGAAATAGTGTGGAATTGAGCATCACATCATCAAAACAAGGCAGCGATAGTTTTCTTGATGGATCATCATTCTTGTGACGACAACGTACAATGCCGACGCTACAGTTCCATCTCTCACTTCTACTATCCCACTTTCACTATATTTGTTTCCATCAATTTGTGACTAAGACATGACCTTCCACAAGTTGCATTTCATGTCACCAATGCCTCCTCACCTACAAATTATATATATATGAAATGGTTAACATGAGAATCATTTTTATCGTGAGAACCAAAAAATGATGAATTCACAGTGAAAATTGATGAATCCGCTGAGAAAGTTACTGAATCTAAGAAAAATAAAAATTTGGTCACTCATGGGATTTGAACACTGACGAAAAATTCTGAATTTTTGAATTCAGTAATTTTATCAACGGATTATCAACTTTCATAATGAATTCATTTGGTTCTTAGTTTTTAGGATAAAAATGGTTCTCATTTGAACTATATATATATATATATATATATATATATAACGTAAGAACCATTTTATCGTGAGAACATGAGAATAAAAAAATATTAAATTTGGTATAAAAATTGATGATTCCGTAAGAAAAGTCATGAATCCAAAAAAAATAGATTTTTCTAACGGATGCATTAATATTCATAACCAATTCATTTTGTCATAACGAATTTTCGTGATTCTTAATTCTCACGTTAATAATTATCTTATTTGAAATCTCTCTCTCTCTCTCTATATATATATATATATATATATATATATATATATATATGAGGATTAACGTGAGAATAATTTTATAGTGAGAACCAAAAATGATAAATTATTGTCAAAGTTGATGAATTCGTTGGGAAAGATCATGAATCAAAAATATCCAAAAACTAGAATTTTTGTCCTTCGTAGGATTCGAACTCGGGTGAAAAATGTCGAATTTTTGGATTCAGTAACTTTCCTAGCAGATGTATCAACTTTCATAGCGAATTCATTTTATTCATAGCTAAATTTTGTGATTCTTAATTCCCACATTAAAAATAGTTCTTATTTTGGGTGCAGTGTCTTTCCCAACGGATGCATCAACTTTCATAATGAATGCATCAAATTTTTTGGTTTAAATTTTGGGATAAAAATGATTTTTATGTTAACTCCCTATCTATATTATATTTTCCGTAATAATCTACCCTACCTAAATTTGACAATGTAAAGGAATGACATAGAAATTGAAAGATGGACGAAGGATTGAAGAATTGTATAACATGTTTTTTTTTCAACCTTGATTCTCTATTGTACAATTCTGTAACGTTTTTTTATTATATGTAAGTGTCAAGAGAAGTGAGAAATTACCACATTTTGTTTATGAAAATTTACGAGAAATGTAGGAATATATACACAAATTAAAGAATACCTATAAATAATATTTGATAGATTTCTCACTTTCCTTGATATTAGACGAGCTTTCATAACTATAATAAACAATGTTGCACAATTTCGAGTAAGAGAATGTATACTAAATGATTAGAATGGATAAATAAAATTAAATTTCTCATAATCCGATGTTTATTTTTAAGGATTAACATTTAAGGATATCCCAAAATTCGAAATTATTTTTATCCTTTTGGTTGTTCTCCATTGATTTTAGTCCAACCAATATATGTGGAATTGGAATAATCCTCCAAACAAAGGGATATTTATTTATCTCAATTTTAATCTTCTACTAATCTCTTATAGTAAAAAAGGGTTGATAAATAAAAATTAATTTATCATATATTTAATCCATTAAATACACAATACTGTAAAATCCTAATCACGAAAAGTAAACGTCCTCTGATAAGATTATTTAATTTTATATATTTGTTCTAATGCGAAATTCTACGGTACTCATAAATATTTAACGATTTTTGCATTTAAACGTCAAGTCATTAGATCCGAGGCACATTGTAGAGCCATGGTAGTGAGATAGCAATTGTATATCCATCACAAAAATGGAATACCTAAAGTAAGGAGAGGAGTGTGCATGTGATAACATGCATAAATCTAAGGAAGAGTGGGCCCATTTGAGTGATCACAATCTCTTCAATCAACCTAACATATAGGGTTTATTATTCATCTCTACCCCACGAGCAACCACGTGTTGACAACTGGTCGTTGTAATTAAATTTAATTAATCCCATCATATTTACTTATATGTTAATTTTCTATCACTAGTTTGACACATTAGGATTTCCACCAACGTGCACATTGGCAGCAGACATGATATCACATTTCAGACCGACCAAACATATGAAACCATTAAACGACAAGGAATAATATTATTCCAGTATTTCTATTAATTAATTAATCACTGCTTAATAATAGTACACATATATAATACACACACATATAGGCACATTATCAAGTATAAACTTTCTTTGTCATAGTAGTATATTATAGTATAAACAAGTATCCTCATTTAAATGCGTGATGTCTCATTCCATTTTAGAAATAATTATCCTTCAAAAGTGTGAGCCAACTTTTATCGCTTTAATTTTTATATACTAGCACTTTAAATGGACGGAGGAGTATATACTAGCAACAAGTGTGAAATGAATGCATGTAATGATAATTATTTAATAAATAATATTTAATAATTTTGTTTTTATTATTCTATGTAATATATATTATTTTTCATATAAAATTTGACTGAATTGTTGAATAAGTTTTCATATATGATTATAGTGTTATAAATAAAATTTAATGATATAGTGACCTATATATTTATTTTGTATTTATCTTCCAAAAGTATAGTATATGTAAGTAAAAATTATATTTTTCATTGATCACTAAAGCTGCATTTTAATTGATCGCTATATGTATATCATCAAGTTAAATTATTTCACGATAAAAATTAAGATTTGACCCTTATTTTGCTAGTTTCCATCAAGAATTATATGATATTAATGCATCATTTACTTTTAAGTATCATATCTGTCCTCATACACTCAATTTTGATTAATATACATATGTTCTAAATAATATGAACTCCTTAACATTTATTTTATGATCCAAATTTATTAAATACCAGGTTGTATATAATGTGAGATACTAACGTGAACATTGGTAAATACCCATTGATACTGTAGTTGTAAATACCAGGTTGTATATAATGTGAGATTTCATTTTATAACAATACAATTTGAATGACAATCGTAGATTAAAGATTAATGGTCTAAATAGGTTCTAGATACTATGGAGGGAAGTTTCTATTTTTTTTTTGTCAATTAATACAGAAATTTTAAAGGCTGCGTTACGGTGGACTCGAACCCGATACTTTTGGCCTCGGGCATTAACCACTCTACTACTAGGCCAACCCACACAGAGGGAAGTTTCTATTTAATCATGCTATCACTTGAGAGAGAGAGAGAGAGAGAGAGAGAGAGAGAGAGAGAACGTGGCAGTGGAATTAATGTTGAAAATAGATGAGAATGATCCATATATGTATATATGCACATTTTGGAGCCATAACTTAGGAATGAAGTAACTAGGTTCTAACTTTATGAACATTAATATAGATAACACTCGCATGGTGTATATAATACACATGATCACTTATGCATATGCCGTACATGATGGTGATATATGTATTTGGGGGGTGGGGAGTTAGTGTACATAATTTAATAAAAGTGACAACAAAGGAGTGCACGGTGCACCCCACATACATGAATTAAGACCTTTAGATGTCTGGACCACAGAAGCTTGTGTGATTATGATCTTCTTCAATTCGCCAAGGATTATAATCATTATTGTTTTCAGACAGATAGATATATTGGCAGTGATGCCCCAAACAAGTATAATATATACTATACTAGTTTCATACACCACTCTCCATTTCCTACCGCCTTCCTCTAAATTCCATTTTCCCCTCTCTCTCTTACAAAATCCTGACACCATCTATTCTTGGTCAAGACACTCGCCATTAATTACTCCTCGTATCTGTCCTTCATCTCTCTCTCTCTCTCAAAATCTTGAATCTGTTATCTGGTTTAATTTGATTGATCGAATTTTGGCATGGGATTGAGCACAAAACATGTTACCGGCGATCAAGGGCTGGATTGGGGCCAAACATTCCTGCAGTCGGCTGCGGCGGCGGAGACGTCGAAGCTGCCGCCAACTCGGCGGCAGCATCCCCTGCAGCCGCAACCGGAGCCCTTGAAATGCCCGAGGTGCGCTTCCACGAACACCAAATTCTGCTACTACAACAACTACAACAAGTCTCAGCCTCGACATTTCTGCAAATCCTGCAAGCGCCACTGGACCAAAGGCGGCACTCTCCGCAACGTTCCCGTCGGCGGCGGCCGCAAAAACAAGCGCCCCAAGGTTTCAAAATCCGCCGCCACCGCCACCACAGCTCCATCCACCACCGCCTCCGCCCGGCAGCAAGATTTCTCGACTAGTAGCGGTGGGCAGAAAAACATGTCAAATATTCTTTACCATGCATTGATCGGCCGATCTTCGTCGCCGTTGCTGCAAGAAACAACGTCGTCGAAAGGTATCGATAATATTACTTCTTTTACCGGCGCATATGCTGCTCATATTATTCCAGCTAGGGAATTTCACTTCTCAGGTTTAAGCACATTAGACATGAATGATTCTCTGAATCCGAGTTCGTATCAGCCGTTGAATGCGTTTGAACACTTCGCCGGAAATCTTGACTCCGTGGAGGAATCGGCGATCACCTCCTTGAATATTCCAGGAAGCAGCAGTGGCGGGGTGTGGGAGAGCGGTGGCGCGCTGGATTTGCCGAACTATTGGAGCTGGAACGACATCGATGTGTTAACTTCGGGTGATCTGAGTATGTCGTGGGATGATGAAGACAAGGCTGTGATCAAACCCTAAAATTCAGTTTGAGATATTAATTTGTCTGGTAATAGTTGAATAAGAGTATCATAGTGAGTTTTAGGGTTTGATCAATTTTAGTCATGGAGGATTGAGGATTGCCCTAATTATAAGAGATGGTATGAATTCGGTTTGTGCAGATGTGAGTCAAATTTGTAACTCAATATAGTTGTGGAAGCTGTCGTTTTTAGTATCAGCTTCAGAGGTACGTAGAAGACATATTTAATATGTCGAATTTGTGTTTGTTTGTATTCTTCACTCTTGAAGAAAATGAATTCATGTGGAAACTGGATTGTTGGAGAGGGAGGAGAGAGGGCAAATTGGTCTCGCTAGAGCAAGGTGGGGTGACTAGATATGTGATGGAAGATTCTTTTGGATATGTATGTTTGTATAGATATATGTTCGACATTTTAGTTTGGATTTTGTTCTGGCTTGTCGCTTCCATAATTTCCTCAGGTTCCTAGGGCCAACTTAGCATCTATTTTCGCAATTTATTTACGTATTCGAAAATTTCTAGAGCATTGATAATTTCTATTTGCGTACACTAAAAACTTGAGTTACTAGAACAAGGTTTCAAAACCAACTTTAAAAGAGGTAACATAACCAAATTTCTAGACACGCTATCTCGACACAGAAGATCAGAAAGAATCTCCTTTTCGTCTACTTCTTTCAGAATTTAATCCATCTCTATCAAATATTACTATATATGATAGTAGGAACATGAAAATGACAGTAGGAAAAAACATATCGGTTGATCGAGGGCTAGAGTACCAAACAAAATAGAAATGCCCACATATCCAGTTAGGCGCCCCAGTAGCTATTTTTCAAAAAAATAGGTTGGTTAAGCCAAAATTGATGCTAGTCATTTATTAATTTTACATTTTTTTGAAATGTTGGGAAAGGAAATTTGAGAATTAAACCAGTCATTCACTTGCACATAAGTAAGGATCATCACTTACAAACATCAGTATCATTGGACTAGCACGAGTTGCAACACGAGATGATGATCTCTCAATCAATAATCTCGAATTAGAAACAAAATTACATGACGTTGCTCTGAGCTCCCGCAACCTCAAATGCGCATAATAATAACATTAGGGAGGTGTCATGGTAGTTACACACACTGCATTTACAAAATGAGCATCCCATAACAGGGGATACTTTACCGTAATAACCAAAGAATAGAGTCTACCTACATAGAATCAAATGAGCCACTCTTTAACCTTTCCATGCGCGCCTGAAGCCCGGAAAGCGCTTTCTCATCCATAGGTAGTATCCCACCCTGCATACCTACGTGCCCTTCACCAACGTTCCCGTTTACTTGCATCAATGGCCGGTTTCTCGAATCCGGATTCACTCCACCAGCTGCTAACTGGATGCTCTTCATCCTTTCCCTAATGGCATCTAGTGTTCCATTTGACACTGCAGTTTCAAGTAAATAATAAGGTAAGAATAAGATCCAACCAAAAATAGCAGCAGATACACTGGTTTAAATTAGATGCATTTAACCAACCGCCAGATGGTAATCTGTCATTTCTGGACTCCTCGAAGTTCTGTAACTCAGATGGATCATAAGACCCTTTCCGGGAGACAGCATTAATATGCCGGTCATCTTCAGCAAGAGATGGCGGTAATGAAAATTTGTTGGTTCACCGCCTGCATTCAAGTTTCTCGAGTCATTTAATGGGTCTGCATTTACAGGAGACAGAGAGCCATATCTTGGAGAAAGGTTGAGCACTGCTGGTGGAGGAGTGGACAGAGGTACGCTCGAAGGAGTCCTTCCTGCAGCTGCATTATTCTCCATCTGCCAGAAGAAAGAAATTAAGCACACATAAAAGGCACAACAAATGCAGTAAGTAAATTAGAGGCAAACCTGGGCCAAACCATCTCTGATGTATGTTCGAAATGCCTCACTGGCATTTTGTAACTGAGCAAAAATATCAACCTGACAAATAGTCGAGTAAATAAAAATTGAAGCAAAAATAATATGAAAGATCACAATATGACAAATAGAAATATAGTAAATATCAAGTCATTTGCCCATGCTATATATACATTTCTTACCTGAGGATACAATTGTGTTATGCGATAAAGTTCATACAGACCAATTGAGCACGTCTGCTTGTCACCAATTTTCTTAAATATTGCAGCCAGTTCTTGCTGTTATAAACAAACATCAATTATAGAAGTCAGAAACTGGAGGGCAGCATGTGGTGAAAGGCAGACACTAAAAGAAAATATGAGACCAACAAAAGACACAGCTATACCTTCAGCTGAGCATCTGCAGAGTGTGCAGCTGGTGGAGCGTTGTTCGCAGTCGAGTCACTCCAGTGAGTTTGCCCAACAGGTCCAGATGGTGTCAGCATTCTTGCAGCTGCCAGTGTCTGCTCAATTTTGTCAAGGGCATGATAGTGAATGAGTGAGCTAATAACCAATCTAAACAACCATGTCCTCAAGCATAACCATAAATACCTGTAGATTTAGATCAATGTAGGCAAGAATGATTGGTTGCGGTTGCATGTCTATTGGCACCATCGAAAGATGACCTTTTATGGCTGTTCCACGTAGTTTAACAAGCTCATGCAAAACTGTTTTAACCATTCGAAGTGGCTTGTCATCAGCTCCCGCTCTTCAATAATTCCAAAAGGAAAAGTAGTTAACACACATTCTTGTTTCAAACCACAATAAAAGTGGCACCCAGCCCACATCTAACAAGATATAAGAAGTTAATTGAAACTGTTACTTCTTCTGTACCTTTTACGTATTTCATCCATTCCTAGTTCTTGCAAATATATATGGATACTCTGAAGGATACGATCAAGATCTACATCGTATATGGTATTTTGCAAAACCTGTTTCACATGTATATTGGAGAGGTCAAGTAATTAGGTTTAACACTTATAAGTCAATTGAACTACAGACATAGTAAATACCAAACATCTGTAAAACAAATCAAGGATCATTACCTTTGTGAGCTTGATCAAACATTTAACAACCAAATCAGAGAACTTCTGATTTCGAATTGAAAGAGACTCATTTGTTGCTGGAGATGGCCATCTTGATGGATCCAGAGGTCGTAATAAATTTATAAGCACGGCAAATGATGAAGTACGGTCAGCATTATCCTGAACGTGCAATCCAGCCACAAAAAGTGCAACCATAAGCAATCTCAAATAGAGAAAAACACTAGTCATGCTTTCCTCATAAATTTACATCAAAAGTTACCAGAATCTTTAACATCAGGACATTCAAAGCTCTTAAAAGTTGACTTCCATCATCCATCTGTGGAACCCTCTCATCCAAAAGCCATAGTAACAGTTCCGTGATGAGATTATCAATAGTACTCTCCTTGACTGCATAAGCAAGCCTCTTGTTCTGAAAAGTCTGCAACAAAAGATCATGGTATGACTCTTCAAATTAGGCTTTATTAATTAACAGAGGTCAGTCTACTTTGCTTGGTCAACAAGAGTACACAGCTCCTACCTGCATCAGAGTGTTCAGAACATATTTACAAGACCTTGAAGAGGCACCAGTGAGACTAAAGTCAAAAGTCTTTGCAACCTGATAGAACCGATAAAACTTGTGAGGATCTCCAGAAAACAATACCTAAGGCTAAGAGGTATGCCAAGGAAATAACAGAATAATTGCCTTATTTGCCAAGCATGAAACAAGTCTATCAGCATCTTTCACTATATCATCCATTGTGCTGCCCTCTGGGTCAACAGTTGCTTGTGCCAATTCATGGCACACAACTTTCATCCCTTCAACAGCCTGCAGGCAAAAAAATAACTATCACAAAAGAATGTTCCCGTTGCCTAACTAAATGCAGAAATGACACCGAACAAACAAAACAGTAATAGAGACAGCATCAGCTGGGAAAATTATGAAAAAATAGAGAGAGAGAGAGAGAGACATTAGATGAACAAAGTTCAAATTCAACCAATAGGAAAAATGCTAATACAAATTTCAAAAACAAATCTTATTACGAGATCCTGTGAGCATACAAGATCTAAAGGTCATGCCAAAGTCTTAACAGATAAGCATTACTTTAAGCATTTTTAGACCAGAACAGACAGCATCAATCACTCATCTCACAATCCCCAAAAGATGATGTACAACATCTTGCACTCTTATGAGACCTTAAAAAAGGTCAGTCTGTTTGCTTCCTCAGTAATGTACCACTTTTCAAACTAAAATCCAGAAGTTATGGACGCAGTTAGGATGTCTCTTATAAATTAATGTGATTCGAAGACCGTCCAGTAAAAATCTATTTCACTTTCCCCAGATAGATCATACTATTGATTCTTTGGGCAACTTTTTTCAAATGCATTAGTGAACTTATTTGAACAGATATCTGATATACCAAATTAAAAGCAAATTCAGAACTTTAAATTTTTTTTTTCAAATATAATAATTTGAAAAAGTATTCCATTGAGAAATCATCTTTTCCATCCCCAATCAGTCTTATAACTCCATAATGACACAAATTCCAAAGAAGTTCACATTGTTAATGAAAACCTGTTCAGGGGAACTATATTCTATGACTGTCATAAATCCCTATAGACCTAAAGAACCCCAATCAGCTGCTTCTAGTTAAATGCAAAAACCAACATCAATGATATACGAGTGAAGTATAATGTTTAAAATTCAACAGAGATGGCAAATAAGTTGTCCTCATCATTACCCATCCCCAACCAGTCATAACTCCATTTAGACCCATAATCCAAAAACTCTTAATACATCGGTATTTAATTATACCTGTTCAGGAGAACCATATTCTATAATTTCCAATGCTTCATTCAAGTCTGTGAGGCCAACACCAGAATAAGCCTGTGGCATCGGTAGTCTATCTGTGTGGATTTCAGGAAGACCATAGTTCTCCCTGAGAGATAACAGAAATTAGTAGAAAGCAAACACATCTCTAACTTATTATGAGATAATGGGTTCAAGGAAAAATAGCAAATCACTGTCTGGATAGTGTTGATTATAGAGAATTAGTACATAAAAAGTCAAGTACCGATTGAAAGTTGGGATGCTCATAGATCTTGAAACTTCCCCACTTTGCTCAGCTGGATCAGACCTGTGGGCATTAAAAACTAAGTACCAGAACTTTAAAAAAAAGGAATGATGAGGTCATAAATGATATTTCCCTTCAAAGTTATGAAAATATAAATATAACAACACTGTAATAACTACAATGAATGTGCTGCTTAACAGAATAAAACTTGGAACAGGTTCGTGATCCAAAGGCATTCCTTTTCATCATATTTTCAGGTACCTTCTAGAGTTGCACATATAATAGCAATTTCTACTTGTATAAGCTGTTCATTCACTTTTTATGTCACAAGATTACTAGGCTCAAATTTCTAACCACTAACATTAATTTTAGATGGAACTGATGCTCTCCTTTGAAAAAATTTGGAAAATTGTGCCATTCTAGCCATAGAGTGATCAAAATCATGATGGATGGATTAAACTAGGACTTTAGTTAGTAACAAGAGTTATATCCAAAGATATCTATATGCCCATTTATTGGCATTCATAAACTAAATCAACATATAAATATCAAGCGTGCACAATATGGACTTCCAGGCAGGTTGAGCCAGGAAACTGGTTGAAAGATGTTCAGGGCGCATGCTTCTTTCGTGAAAGCTTAGTTGGACCCAGTAAGCTCTTGATAGAAAAACACATGACCTCGAAATCATCAATGTTTGGCTAAGACAACACAATGCAACTGTGCAAGAAAAATCATACGCATTGTCCCGCACTGAGCGCCTTAGGTTAGCTCTAGCTTCCCTGGCCTGCCTTCCTTCCTCTTCTCCATCTCACGTGCCTGATGATTCAAAAAGTATAAGAACTGTTGTAGAGGAAGAACTGAATGAAAATAGACGCAAACGACAACTTGCTAACCTTCCATTTAAATCTATCATCCAACATACTTCTTTGTGCCTCAGTAAGCTTCCGACATATCTCCAAATATCATCACCTATATTATTTGCAGAATTATCAGGACAGACGATGTTTAAAACACAAGTAGTAACTATGGATTTTTTTCCCAGTACAAACAGAAGTCATTCCCTCATTCAATATCACTTACAACTGAAATGACTACCATAACCACAACAATTTCCTGAGCCTAAGAAACACTGAATACCATATAAAAAATTAAATCAACAATCAACCAATACATGCAGTAGTAAGTTATAAACTCACCAAGAATCTTATATCCTATAGCCAAAGTATTTAATGCAGCTTTGAGGGTGTCACCATCTCGTTCAGCAGTTAAACATGCGACAATTTGCAACGATTTTAACTGCCCACTTATCTGCCAAGAGGAATACAAGGAAAGGAATAGCACACAGAAACCAAAAAACACTACTGAGTTAATGCAATGAAGGATACACAAGGTGGCTGGCTAACTGGTTACCTCAGCTCCATAGTTATCTAATAAGAATCCAACATGTTCAGCACACTCGATCCTTGTTCTGTTGTTCTTAGAACGCAAACCCTCCAAAAGATAAGGAAAAGTTTTGCGGCAGAATATGTTTGGATGACTTGCTTCATCAGTTCCGCATTTTTCTCGAACTTTTCAATATTATGACCAGACTGCAGTGCAAGATGATAAGATATTGGATACTGGTTGAGAAATTAAATTTAAAAAAAAAATCAAAACAATTCAAAGCAACCAGAATTGTCATAGACTTAAAGACAGAAAACTCTCACAACAAAGAAAAGCATATCACATAGACAGTTAAGACAGCAGTTACCTTCTCAACCAAGCAAGGGAGAAAGGTGGTTGCCTCTGCTTCGGTCATTGTGTAGCCCTCATTTCTCAACATATCCAGAAGCTCAGGAAGAAATTCCAGTACCTTATCAGAGTTAGAGAAGATCAAGAAAGGATCCAAGTTTGTATTTGGTGGACGGACAGATAAGAAATACTCCCTACGTCCACCAAATACATTCATTTAATTCCATTTTGATCCGTCACCAAAAAATGTTCACTTACCTTTTTTGGAAACATCAACTTCACATTTTTATCCTAAACCTACCCACTTATTTACAAAAAAAACCACATGGCCCACCTTTTTATACCCTCTATCTATTAATATATTCATTTATTATCCCTATGGCTCACCTTTTAATCCCACTATCCATTAATCTATTCATTTATTATCTCCACTCACTTTACACTCATTACAATTTATTAAAACCCATGCCAATAAAATCAAGGAACGGATATGGTGGACGGAGGAGTACAGAATATCAAGAGCTAAATTCACTGTAGCATCATAAAGAGCTAGATTTTGGAAACTAGTCCATATGTCCACAAACTAGTCCAAATAAACAACTGATAAATAAGTATCTGAGAACAATCATCAAATATGTAATACTACCACTCAGTTCTGTTTCAAAAATATCATTTGACAAATTCAGATGGTGAAGCAGTCAAGCACACAGGCATACTGAAAATAAAGAGACAAATTATAAAAGTCTAAATACCTTTAATAAGCATGATGTATTGGATTCACAGAACCTCAACGAAAACCACTTCAAGAGTATATCTAAGACTTCAATGACCTCCCTTCTCATGGATGGAAGAGCCTGTATACCATAAATAAACAGAAGGTTAAAAGAGAAAAATTCAAGTTTCACATTAAAAACTAAAATTTATATTAAAAGAACCTTCTGCAACATCTCGATGCCATCAACTTGCTTTTTGAAGTCGGCACTTAAGAGCCTCCGATGCAGATCCTCTCGGAAGTATTTCATTACATCATTCTGGTGAAACGTAAGCAAAATCAACTAACATCTAAAATGAATGTAACATATCATCACATGCAATAAATTATAAGCCATAACTCTATTTCAACTAAACGAAACAAATCAACACTAATGATCGATTACCATCAACTCAATCAAAAAAGCTGACAAAAGTTCTAAGAAGTTGTATAATGCCCTTCTGTTATGATATGACACACTAATCCCATAAATTATAAGGAACCTTGATACAGCAGACACTTTACAGTACACTAAAAAAGGATTAAAACACAAGTCTGAAGAGCAAAAAATTAATAAAGAAAAATTAAAACAGAACAGAAACCTCAAGATCTTGAATTTGCTCTATACGCAATTCTTCGAATTTGAATCTGCGAACAATAATTCTTTCCCTGCCATCCTGCAAGGGTATCACTAAGTTTATAATCTACTGTTATTGCAGAGAAAATACAGCAACTGTTACACTGTGGCCTGCAGTTACCAAAAAAATTGTAACTTGTTCTTCACAAAATAAATATGTACCTTGTTTGAATCCTTCAGACTGATAAGAGCTTGTGACAGAACATTGATGTCTTGAACAGACAGGATAGATTCTTGCCTGGATCCCTTGGTAGGTACTGCTCTCTATGGAAACAGGATATTAATTAACAAATACATTATGTTTCAAAAGAAAGAAATTGACCATAGAAAACATACTGAAGGTGCATTTCTGTTTCCATGTCGAGATGTGCGGTCACCATGACCACTGGGTTTTCCCGCCTTTAAGCTGCTTTTGGACATCATGCTTGACGAAACTGATCTACCAGGTTCATAATTATCTGTGATGGATATGCGGCACAAAGAAATTCAATATAAGGAGATAGGAAAGTGGAAATAACATCATATCTTTTAGTAGGTGATAGATGAGTTAATGGAAAGTAACATAATACCTTGAAAACCTCCATATGGCTTCAGTCGTTCGCCAATAATAGCTAAAGCAGAACCTTGTATATCTCTCAAGTTTTTGGAAACCTATAAGAGGGGAAAGATAAGATAGATCTAGCAATACCTAGCGGCTAACGAAATTAGTAAACCTTAATCAAGAAATAGAAATTTTGGACGTTCATACCATTTCTTGTCCACAAACCCTCAATATTTCATTAAAGCATACTTCAGCAACTTTACGAACATCTGCTGATTTATCCTGGAAAGGTAACCAAGAAATATCCTGAGACATGAAGTTACACAAACAGCTACCTATGAAATAAGATATACCGTCATAGCAGATGCAGTGGGTTTGAGCAGCTGTATAGCATCAGGGAACTCAGTCAATCCAGCAAGTTGTCTTGACAGCCAATCAAAAAGATCTTTGCGTCCTTCTGCACCTACCTTAGCATCCGTCAGAACAGCTGTAATATATGGTAGCTGAAGACAATAACAAACAATGAGGTCAACAATACTCAAAACAGGATGCCAAAAAACGCTACTTTCCAAATTGACGACAGACCATCTTATCGAGATGAGCAGCACCAAGCCAAGCATCTAAGGTACTCAATGTACACTCACGCATATGCTTTTTGTTGTCACCAAGACATTTCAAGACATCCAAAAGAATGCCCTGCATGAGCCACATTCATGTAATGATCAAGCCCTTACGGAGCTGTGTATGAAGTTTCAACAATTAAAAGTACAAGTAGATGGATTTTTGGATTGAGATTTGCTAACTGATCCCGAGTATTCATTAAATTGGGGAGCCTCGTTCATTTCTTGATGGAATTGTAAAGCACATTTGGTTAAAGCAAGAGAATCTTAATAAACAAGAACTAATAATGTACGAGAGTACCTTGCTTGACTTCTCAACTGGCTGTCCCATTGCAGACGCAAGAGCACCGATTGTGGACAAGGTGGCAATAATCAAATTTTTGTTGCTGTCGTGTAAACGCCCTTTTAGAGCTCCAAATAAATCTCCTAAAGCAAGAAACATAAGCGGCTATCTTATACATATATATATACACACACACACAGAAGTAGAAAAGTTATTTCAAATTTGACATTGAACATACCAGTTCCAGCAGGCAGAATACGTTTGTTCGCCTCTTCCAGAATTTTGTTTACGCTTTCAATAGATTCCAAGCGGGCCTAGGAAAGAAGATAAAGTTAGTTCGACAACATGAACTCTTAAATCATTAATAAGAGATTTGGTGTCTAACAAATAATCCATATAACAAAACCTTCCAATCAGAACTCTCTAAGCCTTTTAACAAAGTGGGAGTGATCTTTTCACTGATATCTTCACGTGGAAGACCATCCATGCCACCAGCCGCCGCAGATGATGTAGAATCAGTTACTTTAACAGCCTTCTTTGGAACTGCAGATGCCTGCAAAGAGTAATATTTGAACGAAGAACAAACTTATCATGGGAAATATTGATAGTTAAACACCAAAAAAAAGAATTACCTCGTGTGGATTTTTTTCATACTCAGCATCAAGGGTACTTAGTAGTGCAGGTTTAACATCAGAGAGAAACCCCTTTATATCTTCAAGGAGAGTAAGACCAGTTAATTCCTCTTAACATTTGACTATTATGGTTCAATAAAATCCTTCTAAACCCACACCACCACATCCCTAGACACGAAAGATGAGGGAAAAAATGTATCACCTGGACCAACAAACTTATGAAGGACGCCAATTAGTTTAACTGTAGCATTTCTAGTTGCAGCTGCACTAGATTGTAATCCAATGTCCTTGCAGAATTCGATTAAATCCTGCAAAAACAAATATGACACAAGTTAAAACCACTACATATCAAAACATATCTGTGATATCATTTCTGATAGAAACCAAATCAGAAAGAAATGAGAGAATTCTTAAAAAGAAGTTTTGAGCACCTTCAGCTTAATATGTGAAGTACCAAAGTCGTCCACTGCAGAAACCATCCACAACAGGCCTTCACTGAGAACCTTTGGGTTCTTGTGCTCCTTCATAATTTTATACATCTGAAAGAGCCACATGAGAAATAATCAATCCAAACATGTGTTCACAAATATGACAAATTATCTTCACTTAATTAAACCATGTACTTCATTTGTTCAGCATGGAACAGTTCCAAAAAGAGGTCACCATTTCAATAGCTTTCTCCCTCTACCTTATGTCATTACCCTCAAATTTCCACATGGTGAATTGATATGTGTATGGTTACAACCTTTTCCATCATCAGTTCTGAAAAACTAACCGTCCTAACCAAACTGCTCCAAAACATTGCAATGTTCGCACATCACATACCAACAGAGATATCAGGGCCTGATATCCCAATCTAGGTGTTTCGGATTTTTTCTTCAAAATGACATCTCAAATATTGTATTTGATCAAATCAATTCAGACTGAACATTAATAATATATTTCGACCACAATAAAAGAATTAAGAGAAGAAAAGCACTTGACATGCAGGTGTCCCATTCCCCATTATCTTGGTACATTGGGTTTGATTTAGAGCACTGTGGTCGTGAGTTTGTCAGCTAATAGTGAGATTGATGCTGAAGCCAGATGATTTGAAAGGTAGCAAATATGAATAGCATTGCTATTCCTTCACTACTACAACATGAATAAAGAAATGGAAATGAACAAAATATCGAACGTTGAAGTAAGTTATATTCATTTTCAGGTCATTATAATTCTTCCAAATAAGAATAAACCAAGCTGAAGAAAAAGGCTTGGCAGAGTAACTCAACTCACTGTGTAACCCTTTCAGGTCATTATAATTCCTCCAAATAAGAATAAACCAAGCTAAAGAAAAAGGCTTGGCAGACTAAACTCACTGTGTAAGCACCTATGCAACCAATAGTACCAGGCCATGCATAAATAAATACACAGGAAAAGGAATTACCTCTCTAAAACAAAACCAGGACCCACAGCTTCACAAAAAGTGGAAAGACACTTCATGGCCTGAGCACGAGTCTTTATGTCAGCTACTCTTTCAGTAATACCTATTAAATAAAAAATTGCATATGTGAGAAAATGCTAAAAGCTCATTAATTTTAACTCAAAGAACATCAGAGAACTATGAGCATTTGCATCTCAGAACTGCATGTAAAAGTTACAAGCTGCGAGAAATTAACTATTTAGCCAATCAAAAGAAATGCTAAAGCATATAGAATTTTCACAGTACTGACTGCACCAACTTATAGTTTCTAACCTGAAAGGCAGAGAACAACACACTTTTTGGGAAACTTTGATGCTGTTGCAGCAATGTGGGTGACAATATCAATAAGTTGTTGCTGGACCTGCTCAAAAGACAACTCTTTGGTTTCAGTAGTCCAAGTAGTCAGTAACAACAAAGAAGTTAAGTTAAAATTATAAGTTTCTGAATGCGACACCTGAACATTTTTCTCATTCCAGCCAGGAATAACACAAAGTAAACGGATCAACACCTCAACAGATGGATCAATGTCTGTTAGTGTTTCCACCTGCTCTTTAAAAGACAAAATAGCTGCAACAAATATTTTATATATTAAAATCATAGTACGGATTTTATCAGTAGCAAGATAACGATTCTGAATAGGCAGCCTGCTTTATAGGATGCGACAAAGAGTTAATTTGTCCGTCAATTCCTACAAACGCTTCTCAGCAAGTGTAATACTCTAGCATCAAACCACCAAAGATTACATGTACATTATAATTATTAGCATTAGCTGGCATAATCAGAAAAGATCAATAAATAAAGGAGCACATAAATATTCACCAGATGAAGCAACAGATCAAGAAAATAAAAATAAAAAGGTAGGATTTGAGGACTCATCTACACCTCAGATACTATTATCGCTAGAAACAACCATGACAAATTGATCACATTCAAGCAAGTGCAAAGGGTAAAATTTTATCCTTAATAGCAAAACGAAAGCACAAAACAAGCAGGTTCTTGGTTCCATAAACTGGCAAATGTTGGAGAAAGATAACTAAGACACAACAATACAATACTAAAGTTGCTAAATCCATAAAAAAATCAGGAACTAGAAAAGGAGACCACACATTGCAAAACTAACATTTCTTCCACAAGAACATATTAACAACTAGAAAAAATTTCCTCAAGAAACACAGAAGAATGATAAAATTACATTGAAAAATGATCACTCTATGAAACAGTCAAAAGACACCAACAGACATGAAAAACATTGCTTGTGTAAAGACATGATAGCCATTATGTCCAATCATGATCTCATAGAATGTGTAGTCATGAATTAAGATTACCTACTCTTCAAAATTGTATATTCTTAACCTTAATTTTCCTAAAACATTGTCCGAGAACAGAAGCACAGGTCAAGAGTTATTTTTCTAAGCATACTTTAGCATCAGAGCCAAAAAAGATTGTTTTGTCACGCAATAAATTTCTTTGACAGAGGAGATATGTGTCCAAAATCTCAGTTGAGCAAGCAAACATGAAGTCCTAGTTTTTTGTAAGCTGCCAATCATATAGTTGAGATATAGGTTTTCACACAAAAATGTGGGAAACAATGAAACAACAATGCAAAACCATAATTTAAGGGGAAAAACTTGTCTAAGTATGACCTAATTAAGCTAGTGTCACAAATTATGCCAAGCAGTAATTAGAAATGTAACCTTCAAGCCGCTCTTTCCACACAACACTCTTAAGTTGAGTGATTGTCTCTGCTTGAATAAGGGATCCTAATCTGCTCTCAATCTCTTCCATACTCATTGCTGTTGGCTGTAGAGATAACTGGATCAGTTAAGCAAAAAAAATACCATCTTACTGTCCATAATCTACTCAGCCATCACACAACAGGTAGAGGGGAAGAGGAACATATCAGCTCAGACCTCGACATCTTCATGCTCCACAGGCTTAGAAACTTTTGTTTGTCCTCCTGCATCACCCTTCTTGTTGGTACCAGATTTTCCAGACGTGGATTTCTTAGTGGCAGCTGGCTAAAAAAAGATAAGCATACAACAAGCAAAAAAAAGGAGAGTCAACAGTGATTAACCATATGTGTATTTGAAGTAGCAAGATATCTTGAAGAAGTGCTCATTTTCTTATCTAATAATCTTTTAAATTATACTTACAGCGGCAGCAATAGGCTTCTTTCCACTGAGCATGCTAGCTGCTGATTTTCTAACAAATGATGAATCAGAGGCCTGCATAAAGGGATTGAAAGCAGAACGTAATCAACATAAAAGCAGTCCAGAACATACCTCATTGACTGTTCAAGTAATAAAAATAGTTTCTAGCAATTTATATTTCCATTTCCGGCACAATTTACATTCAGCAATAATTTCAGGAGAAGGTGAAGAGTGTATAAGGAATTAAGGATACATAAACTCATTGAAACACTACTTGCTCCATTATATGATCAAAGATTTCATATAAGAAAGCACAAGCATTTAAGACCATTAAATGTGTTTCAAAGGTATATGTTAGGCCCTGTTGACTGACGAACCAGTCAATTTCATTTCACTTGTATGTCAGAAGATTATCGAAAAGATTGCAAAATTTCATGTTTTCTTCTTTGTTGCAGATTATAATCAAATTATACTGCTTCTCAATGAGCTCATTCTATAAAATAATAAGAAAAATAGCTAATTTAAGTAGAAAATGTACCGCAGTGGTCGTAACTCCTGCAGAAGATTGAACCACACCTGAGAGTATTGTAATGACAGATAGGTTAAAACATGTTCCAATAAGAACCATCAAAAATACTAATTCAATTACCCAGTATATAACAAAAATCAGATTCCAAACCTGAGTTTGGAAGAGTAGAAGGATCCCCTGTTGACCCTCCAATCATTTCAGATAACTTCTTTTGTCTGACATCATCCAGCTTTTCCAGAGACTTCTCCAAAGGTCTCATACCAACCATCTAAATAATAGAAATGTCAAAATAACTAAATTGTTACATAAAAAAAATAATGAGATGATGGAAAATCTTGAAATAACTACCTTAGCTATAGCCGCCAAAGCTGAGAAAGCTGCATCCCTCACTTCAGGTGTTCCATCATTAAGGGACTGCATAATTCATACAGACCAATTCAGAGCTTGACACAAAAGGTTGCTTATGGCCCCAACATACAACAATGATAAATTGAACGATTTAAGTAGTAAAAACTGTAAAAGTTGTTGTTGAAACAATGTATATATAATTACATAAATAGAAGGGAAAAAGAGTAATTTTATTCACAGTAACTCATATCTGACATGTTTCTTTTGTGAAATATGAAGTTTTTTCCCACCAGAACTACTCAATTCAAGCAATGAGATTCTCATTCAAATTGTTGATTCAATATCAGGAGTAAAAGAAGTAATTAATTGAAAAGGATTAAAATCAAAATAAAGCTACATGTTTGAGAGAAACACATTTTGCTACTAACTAACCTCCATGCATATGGGAACATATTCCTTGTGCACTTTAAGTATAGCAGCTCTGTTACTTGTTTCAATACAGAATGTAACCCAGCTCAAAGTCAACGATCTTACAAGAGGAACTTTGTTTTTCACTGCCACCTTCACATCTGCAGGAAAATTAGTAATCAGTAGGACTAAAACCCGTAAAGACCTTTCTCATTAAACACCCAAAGAAAGACACCACATCTAATTTTGTATCTTGACTAGCCATGCATATAAGCGGACAGCTCAAAACTTGGGCAAGCCAAATTTGGTTATTTTGTAGTAATTTGGGAAGGCATTTCAGAGCAATTGACTGTAACTATCAGAAAATACATTTATATCCTTATGCAACTTGAAACCAGTAATTCCAATTTCCAAGAACACTGCATTCAATTAGCATGTTTGAGCATCCGGACTTGAAATAAATATAGATCATGCCTTCAACAGTGTCAGTTAGACTTAAGCATCCGGACTTGTGCATTGCCTGAAGAGTTTGGGTAAGGGCCTCCGTTGAAGTAGGCTTCTTCTCCTTCAATTTCTCCTATACATCATCATCAAAGATCAAGATCGTGTTAACCAATAATCAAAACCCACAGAAGCAATTTACAGGCTTAAAGGGAGTAGTTGCAGATAGATTCTATGTAATTAACTCTCAGAAGTGTCGACTCAATTCCAATTGGACAAGGACAGAATCACGAAACATAAGGATACCATCATGACATCATAATAATTTCTACACCCAACCCCTAGAGAGAAAAGGTCAAATAACTCCTCATAACACATCTATTATCATTTTCGTGGGGCATTATTGCAACTTTAATTTCATAAGAAAAAAACAAATAAACCACGGTACTGGACTAACCAGTAGTACAGGCAATAAGAAGCGACAACCAGCCGAGAAATGGGTTCTCAGACCCCTAGCAAGGTTTCCCAGAGCTTGGATGGCTTCAACTGCAACAGCAATGTTGACATCTGTGATAAGCTGCAGAACTCAAAATGTCATGCAGGCAACACCAATTACTAGAGCAAGATATCAGCACCAACAATATATTCTGCAGAAAGTCCAGAAAAACTGGATTAATTTGTGGTCAAGTAAAACCATGGCATACCTTCTTTAATGTTCGACAAACTTCTGAAAAATCTCCAGGAGCAATCTTTTTGGTGGATGCAAGTTTCGTTAGTTCAGCAACAGCCTCTTTCCTCTCAGACCATTTTGCAGCTTTCTGAAAATACAAATACAAATACAAATAAATATGAATAGGAGACTACAATAAGTAATTTTTTCAATATTTGTTAAATGGTAAATGACAAAGACAGGCCATTTACCACTCCTTCCCAAAATCCAGACTTCTCCAAAGGCGTTAATATATCAACTGGATCAACAAGCTCATACTCATCTATCTCCTGAGGAACTGATAGGGAAGATATCTTAGACAGGCAAAAAGACACTAAGGTAAAACAACATGAAGGTATATATAATAGCAGTAACCATTTCCACTGCCAGCTTCGATTTATTATAGATAATAGATTAAGATGATTGGGCCAGAAACAGTGTTGTAAAAGATGCTACTTGACAAGTCAAGAACCTAGGAACTAGCACAAAAAGGCAGATAATGAGGGCTCTAGGCTGCCCTAGCACTTAATCGAGGATCAGGCCAGCCCAGGCGGAAGGACAGATTCAAGAAAAGTCAAGTGCCTCGATCCCAGGCTAGGTGGGGATTTTACAATATTGGCCAGAAACATAGTGCAAATAAAGAACAATGATTTCTGAGTACACACATACCATCAGCTACACTTTCTTCAGTGGGTACAGAACCCACAGCCTCAGAAACAGCTTCTGGCTCGGGCTCCTTGTCCTGCTCAGACCTGACAAATACAAAATGCAAGATATAATGATCTCAATCATAAGAAAAATCATTTTTATACAGACTAAACAGACACTAGGAGCCTCGTCTGTCAAATCACAAATATACAAACCAGACAGGATCAGCAGACACAAGTTGCATAATAAGAATAAAAATTGAAAACGAAACAGAAGAACAGTGTCATATATCAGATTCAGACTAGAAGAGTGAAGAACCTGCATTGATCTCCAACAGTTGATAACTATCAAATATCGACTAAATAAGACTGTGCAAATGCTCTCAAACACTGCTGTCAGAGTGATCATCAAAATATGCAAAGTAACATTCTTAAAGAGGAAGATTATCTACATCACAGTAAGAACACTACATAATTAAAAGAAAAGAACATAAAAATATCAACAACAGGAAAACAAGAGAGTACCAATACCTCAGTAAACTAGAGAGAGAGAGAGAGAGAGAGAGAGAGAATTACCTGATTTTGCGGGTAGGTTTTGCAGTTCCAGTGACATTACCAAGCTCGGCCTCCAACTCTTTTTCTTAAATGTAATAGAACAAGAGAGAAAGGTGACATAAAAGCAAAACGTCTTAAAGAAGAATCTAACACAAATCTGAAATAGGAATACCATTGTATCTCGCATCTTTTCCAACAATATTGACTTAACAGGATCCTTTCCTATCCAACGACAAAGCTCTAGAGTCAGCCCTTTCGAAGAAGCACGAACATTCTGATCTTGATGATCAAAAAGTTCGGGAAGCATCTTCAATAATCTTTTTGGCGGCACTATCTTCGACCCAAATTCACTGATACAACATCCAAGCAAACGTCATGGTAATGCAAGATGAATAGAGCCATCTTGGTAGAGAAATGACAAGTAAAATAGACCAATCCCCCACCTTAATGCCTGAAACATGACATCAATTGCAGGTACAACAGCTTTGGCAACTTTATTTTTAATCGCTTTCTCCATAGCATCCTACAAAGCAGACATTGCTGCACTAATTAAGAATATCCAATGACAACTGCACCATCTAAATACAGTGTAGATGCTTCAAATAAAAGTATCAGATGTGTTGAAGGCAGTTGTCATTTACGTTGAAAAGACTAACAAATCAAGTTAAACAAGTGGTTGAAATTATCAGAAACCATGCAAAGCAGACATAGCCTAGCCCTAAAAAAGAGGTCAAATATTTCTCATTTTCCATCTATCCATAAAGTGTAGCTCATAAAACAAGCTTCCCATCTTCAAGAAGAAGAAAAAAAAGTTTCAGTTGTCTTATAAGATGATCAAATAGATAAGCTTCAACCACAGCTGACAAAGACCTAGTTCTTGGTATTGTTCATTGCATAACATTTGTTGAATTAGCTGCCTAAAGATGAACGGTATCCTGATTTGTGAGCTACTCAACTACTAACATATCTTAGCCTAATATTTTGCTCCCCCCTTCATGCATAGTAATATTATCAGTTTGACATCTACCCTCCTAAACAGACAAAGCTGACATGCAATGGGATCAGTTCGACAACTGATCGTCTTAAGTGCCAGATATATTTTTGGCATTGTTATATAAGCAGAAGAGAAGAACAAAATCACAAATTAAGTCACCCAAGATAAACAGAGACAGGTACCAGGAAAGCTTCAATAGCCTCCAACTCTACCCAAAGCATAAATGCTATCTGTGCCTTCTCCACCGTTTTAGGCCTTCCGGTTAGACATTTTGCCACGATTGCATCACATACCTCTTTCGCATATCTACAACGAAAATAAACCAAAAACGACTCAATGGTTAACACATTCAGCAGAATCAAACATTCCAAACAAATTCAGTGAATTCGACCACAAAATCCAAGAAAAACAACCAATTCACCTTCCAGAATCAGCATCTGCGGCTTTCAAATATGCAATGAGCGCATCAAGAGCCTTCTCCTGCACCGGTGCATTGGAATCAGCCACCGCCTTCCTGAAAAATGGACCTAACGAAATAACACCAGTATTAGGACCAAAAAAGGAGGAGAGCTGTAGTAATTCAAACCACCACGTAATTCAAACCACCACGATCCCACCCAAATTAACACTTCCGCATTCGCCGTCTCCTTCCATGGATCAACTAGACCCGATCAAACAACCACAAAACAAACTAGATCTATCTCGAGAAACAAACAAATATCCTCACCGAATTCACGAAGGCGCGGGTCCTTGGGATCCGTGATGCCGTCGCAAACGGCCGCCAAATCGATATTTGCGTCATTCCGCACTTTCCAATTCTTGTGCGCCAACCGATCCTCCCAGGGCAATTTCTTCGCCTCCTTCAGCAACTTCTCATCCTCCGACATTTCCTATATCTGTGACGATAAATACCTCTCCGGAATCTGGAGATGCTAATGCACTGACTGACGACGCCGTCGGCGCGCTTTCTCCGTTTGTATATCGGGCGATTAAATTACCACTCAGCCGAGTGCCCGCGAGTCTCGAATTCGAGGTTGAGTGTGAGGGCGGAGGAAGGTGGGGTGCGTACGACAAATCTACTATATCTTTTCTCTCACATATTTAAAAAAAAAAAAAAAAGAGAGAGAGAGAGAACAAAAACAGATGGGGGGACTAATTTTCTGTTTTACGTTTCGGAACAGAGGAGGCCCGTATTTAAACATGACCCCGTGGAAACAACGAGCGTATGCTGTCCTTACATGTGGAGGATCTAGCCAGCTGTATTGCGTTTAGCCAATTAGGATTCCGAAAAGCAAGTGCGCGCGAGTGGGTTTATATGTTATGGTTGAGCGGTGTAATTTGAAGGGGATTGGAGACGGGCCCACTGTGGGGGAGCGGAGGCTGCGGAGCGAGGACAAAGTGTCAAAGTGCTTGTAAAATATTTGGAGTTCAAATTATTTAAATTTAGTGAGGTGGAGTTATTCCATGCGGAAACGTACACTTATAAAGCCGCGCGTGTCAGACGACGCTTTGCGGGTCTTGTACCTTGTGAAATTTGGATGGTAGTTGCCATATTCTGTGCGTAAGATCGGCGCATTAGATCATGAGATGAGATTACTTTCCTTTTTCTAATAATGTGGCTTTTTATTTCCTTTGCCGGCAGTTTAAATTCTCAATAAACATAATTATTTTAGAATCTAAAGATATCTTACGAGTATAATTAACCGCTGCTCATGAAACCTACTCTTTTTGTCTTTCAATTTTTTATTTTTTTATCAATTTTTTTAAAAATAAATTTATTTCATTCATAGAAACTATAAAATATTCATTATTTATTATCTTCAATAATACTCTTTTATATATATATATATATATATATATATATATATTATCACTTATGATCCATCATTATCTGTTATTCTTACCATCAACAATATCATTTCATGATTCATCATTAATTAATTTAACACTACACTAATGTGAGACCCTTACTCCACTCCCAATACACTCAGCAAATTTTATTAAAACTCCTATCGAAGATTCTCATGACGTAAATTAGAGGACGGAGAGAGTATAATTTTCTGACTACAAATTTTATTCGGTTCCTATAATAATAAGTTACAAATGTTGTTCTTATATAAAAAAAATACTTTATCCGTCTACCAAAAGCTTGCATTGTTTTTAGTGACACGAATTTCACTATTACAATCGAGGAGTTCTTGTAAAATGACCCTTCTACAAACTTTTTTATTTTCTACGTGCTTTCGAAGAATGAATGTTGTATGTTTATATATGTTTTTGTGTTTATCGTTAGAATTATAATAGATTATTAATGATATATAGGAAACAAAATGTTGATTATGATGTTTAGATTACAAATTGAAAAAAAATTAGAATTTGCAAAACTAGAATAATCAATTTATAAGATAACATCATACAAAAAAAATCCATAAGTTGAGCAACAAGATAGAAAAAGATAGAAAGTTGAAATGGAAAATCAGAAGAGAGAAAAGTAAAGTTGAATTGGCGAAATGGCAAGATCAAGAAAGTTCATGAGACCGGTTATATTTTTTGCCACATAATCCATCATATATATATGAGGTGGTCTCCTGTGCGCGCCCGCGCACAGTGAGGCCACCTCTAATTACCTCTAATTAGTTAATTAATTAATCATAATTAATTAGTTAATTAAGTAATCCTAATTAATTAATTAATTAGTTTAAATTAATTCTAATTAAAATTAATTAGTTTAATAAACTTTAATTGTAAATTAATAAATAATAATTTTGAATTAATATATTTTAATTTTGAATTAATAAACCCTAATTGTGAATAATAAACTTTAATTTTGAATTAATAAACCCTAATTGTGAATTAATAAACCCTAATTTTGAATTAATAAACCCTATTTTGAATAAATAAACCCTAATTTTGAATTAATAAACCCTAATTTTAGAATTAATGAACCTTAATTTTGAATAATACACCCTAATTTTGAATTAATAAACCCTAATTGAAAATAATAAACCCTAAATTTGAATTAATAAACCCTAACTTTGAATTAATAAACCCTAATTATGAATTAATAAACCCTAATTATGAATTAATAAATAAAATACAAAATAAAATAAAAAAACACAAAACTTGTGCGTGTAGTATGAGACCGTACAAGCACACAAGTTTTTGTGTATATATATATATATATGGAAGAATTAACATAAAAACCATTTTTATCATGAGAACGTTAGAACCAAAAAATGATGAATTCGTTATGAAAGTTGATGAATTCATCAGAAAAGTTTATGAATCCAAAATTTCATAATTAAATATTATTTTCGCCCTTTGTGGGAATCGAACTCGGGCGAAAAAAATTTAATTTTTGAATTCAATAATTTTCTCAGTGAATTCATCAATTTTCATAAAAAATTCATTTGGTTCATATCGAATTCTTATGGTTATTAATTTTTAGGATAAAAATATTTTTTATTTAAACCTAACTATATATATATATATTCGAAATGTGAATGTTCAGCAATTGCGCACCAGATATTGTCATCTAAATAATGTAAAACTCCATTCTGCATTAAAAAATGCACCAAACCACTTAATCATTTAAAAATATGAGATATTGGACAATTATGCAACAACGGAAATTTAGAAAGTTAGACTACACAAGTCCGATCGACTATTTATATGATACAAAAAGAGTCACAAAAACATACCACGTACAAAAGCAAAATCAATCCTAATTACACGTGGCAACAATCACATTATTTGTTAGACGCGTTAGTTAGTACAAATACAAACTACTTTTTATGCATTAGAAATTGGAATGTCTACATACAATCTACTCTAACTTGAATAGTACAAAAAAATAGGGTTCGCAAACTCAACGTACTAACTTAGGACAAATAAAATACAATAAGAAAGAAGAAGGTTCCGCGACGTGAATTATTCCACGTATGGTCTGCATTAATTCCAAGTCCAAACATTTTTCTACATATATTAACCCCAACTACGACATATGGCTATAACGAAGGAAATGGCTTCGTCGATTCTCTCTTGCTCAAACCAAAACACATCCCCACTTCCGAAAATCCCAACCGCTGCTATAAAATATCATGCAAATCCTTAAATCATGATCAAGAATCTCCATCCCCTTCCAAATTTGACAGAAGAAACTTACTAATACGGCGCCACCACATCCTCGCCACCTCCCCCTTCGCCTTCGCCGCCCCCATACCCGCCCCCGACGTCACACAATGCGGCCCCGCAGACCTCCCCGAGGGCGCCACCCCTACAAACTGCTGCCCGCCCCTAACCGACTTCCCGTTCCCGCCGCCGACGGTCATCGATTTAAACTACAGCGGCGTCGATCCTGACACCACCGATCAGCAAATGCAGAGGAATCTGACCGTAATGTATAGACAAATGGTGTCGAACGAGAAAGCCCCCCGCCTTTTCTTTTGCAGCCCTTACCGCCGCGGCGAGGATCCGAACCCGGGCGGCGGGTCGATCGAGGGGATCCCGCACGGTCTAATTCACTTATGGGTCGGCGATCGGACCCAACCGAATGCGCGCGGAAAACATGGGCAATTTCTACTCCGCGGCTCGTGATCCGATTTTCTACGCTCATCACTCCAACATTGAAAGGATGTGGAGCGTGTGGAAAACCCTAGGTGGACGGCGCGAGGACATAACCGATTGTGATTTTCTCGATGCGTCGTTCCTTTTCTACGACGAGAACGCGAAAATGGTCAGGGTGAAGGTCCGGGGACTGTTTGGATCCGAGTAAATTAGGGTATGCCTATCAAGATGTGGAGATTCCATGGCTGAATAGCCGTCCGACGCCTAGGGTTTCGTCGGTTTTGCGGGAGAGCCAACGCCCCCGACGCGCAGGGCCCGAGCCACGTGTTTCCTGAAATTGGACCGGGTTTTGAAGGTGATGGTGAAGAGGCCGAAGAAGAAGAGGAGCAAGAAGGAGAAGGATGAGCTGTAGGAGATCTTGGTGATCAAAGGGATTGAGCTTGATCGTGATGCTACTGTTAAGTTTGATGTTTATATCAACGATGAAGATGAAGAGCTCACGACGGCGAGAGCACGGAATTCGCTCATGAGATGAAGATTAAGAGTCTAAGACGCAGTTTAGGCTGTGGATCACGGACATTTTGGAAGACCTCGACGCTGAGGATGATGAGCACGTGTTGGCCACTTTGGTTCCCAGTTCCCACCAACGCCGGCGACTCCATTTCAATTCATGATATTAAAATTGAGCTTGATGACTGACCGCCGTCGTTAATTCGTTGCCATTTTTTCTTTATCATTTTCATATTTTTTTCCTATGTTTTTTAAGTTCTATCCACGTTGAATAACTACTTGAAATATCTACTGTTTCGTGAAAATAATGAAAAAGGTGTCCCAATATCATTTACTTGAACATTGATGAGTTTATATTATTATTATTATTATTATTATTATTATTATTATTATTATTATTATTATTGATGAGCTAGAATGAAAGGGCATACCTATTTTCCACATTAAGGTGCTGCTGAAAATTGAATAGAATAAATACCGCCGTGCCCCCACCCGCTACTGGTAACTGTATGACCCGCATAGCTTGTAGGTCTTACATGTAGATGAGATATATCTTCAACGTAATTCCCCCACCCACGCCCACACATAATTGGTTAATAGTTAACGGGTTAGAAATAAATTAAAAAATCAAGTATTTTTAATTAAGCAATATAGAGGTAATCAAATAATTTTTCCCCTCACATTATTTTTAAAAGTTAGAATATTGAGCTTGATATGATTTATCAATGTTATGACAAAATATAAATATAGAATATAAAAATATTAACAAAAAGAAGCACTAATGTATGTATACTAAAGTATTAATATATAAATAAAAATGATTTGTAATTAACATGTGAAAATTGATTTTATTATAACAAAATCCTTAAACATTATAATGTACTCATTCATGATTATGTTAGGGATGTTTATTTTCATGATTGATGAATACATGATTGAGTAATTTTATTTCCATTATTAAAATTTTCCAATCTCAACTTTCAATGATATATGAATCAAGCAAAATTAACTCATATAATATAAATTGTCAAGGGTATTGGAATATTCTAAAGTTCTAATCTATTTAAATAAACAATGAATTAACTTATACTAACTTTATCTATATAGACTGAACCACACAAGTACGCCACCTTAGAAATATTTCAATTACTTTTTTATAAGATGTGATCTCATATGTGGACATCCACACGTGCGGATATTGATATTTGTTTAATTGCAAATGATATTTTTCTTCAATATAAATTATATTTTTTTAAAGAACAAATGATATTTTTGTCCGGCCGCACTGTACGAACAGTTGTTCTAGAATTTTTGTATTTTTATAAATATGCGTTTCATCTTTTATTTGAACAATGAACCGACTGATCTAAATCCTCGATCATATTAATCTTCTGGTTAGATAAGATGGAACAATGCAACTTAAAAAGAATTGCCCAGCTCGACAGCTTTAAAGCTAAAAGGGATGGATGATAATATTTGTTAATTTCACTGATGAATTAACTATAAAATTGATTTTGAAAATGCACTATCCATTTGAGTACATCAATAAATACTTCATCAGGTGTATATGATCGGCTGCTTTCGTTAATTTAATACCAGATTATTCGTGGAAAAGCGAATCAACCTGCTCTTCATTTTGAGTAAAATAATTAAATAAAAAAATTCCAACTCACACAAGAAAGATAACATATGCTTTGTGTCTTTCGCATGGCTGCCCCTGCTACTAAGAAAGGGAATCCAGAAACTCGATGGCTGGCAGCGGCGGGTATATAGTTTAGGGCAAATATAAAGATTAGTCCATTTATAAATACAACTAATTAATTACATGAACTCGGAGATAATGATTTACACAATGTTTAGTATTTTTCGATATTTTTCACAGTAAATTTGATTTTCAGTTGAATTTATTTAGTGATAATGATATTTGTAAATATTAGTTCTAGGATAAATTAGCTTTTTCATTGCACATTAACAGACTAATAGGATTTTGATTTGAATAAAATTAACACAACATCAATCAGGTTATCTACACACACACACACACACACACATATATATATATATATACACACACACATACATAGTTCATACTTGTATTTGGGATTTTTTAAAACAGGGTGTCAAAATTTTAAGATTTCAATAGATGATCATGATTTAAAATAGAATTAAATCATCACTTTAGTAGTGAAAATTTTCAAATCAAATTTAGGGTGTCTTATTCTTAATTTAATTTGATTTAAGTTAATTTAAGAGGATAGGTATTATTTCCACAAGTTCAAGGGTGTATGACCACAGGTCCACAGGCAAAATTAATTTGGGTACTTCTTTATATAATATTAATAGAATTATAAATGATGACGCATGCCTTCGCTCGCTAACATATTAATATGAACTCGTCGTTAATTTATTTAAGAATTTGATTAACATAAAAGACACTATGATACCTAAGAATTTGCGCTTGAGGCATCTGCCACGTTCAATTAATGATTTCGAAAATATTTCAGTATTTGAATCAATACGGGTAGATATTACGTCGTAACTAGGGATGTCAACAGGCTTTTACCTGGACCGTAACCAATAAATTAGTATTGGTTTTGGTTCGAACCGCCCGATAAACATCGGATCGGACGGATCCGGACCATCGTTATGGTTCGGATCGGGTATTACCCATCGCTAACCCACATTCGTTGGTCGCTACACCCAAATCCCAAAATTTTCAATTTCATATTTCAAATTTCAACAAAGGAAAAATCTTTATTGAACTAAAATATAAAATATATTATAAATAAATATAAACGTATTTTGAACATAGTCGTATTTTGATTTTTGAAAAATTAACGTATTTTCGTCACTTGGAATTTTGATGTTCGTAACTAACTCTATGGACTTTTAATCAGGGAGGAAATACGCTTATTTGTGGATAAGAACATAGTAAATATTTTATTCTTCGGTCAAATATTTTAAATTACCATAATATTTCAAAACCTATGTGACTTGAATTCGAATTTCCAAGATCATGGTATAATTTAATTATCCAACAATCTTAATAACTTTGATAGTGTAAAGTTCACCGATTTTAAATTTATCATTGTAAATGGATCAATTCTAAGCGTTATCATTTACAAACAACTTGTTTCTAAGTGATATATCATCTCATTTTAATAGTGAGACTGTAACCGTTTAAAAAGTAATAAAATATAATTTTAGAAATACAATTACCCTATTTTAAATAATATCATACGAAGTGTATTGAGTGATATTACAAATATCTAAATATAGATGTACTAATAATACGAAATTACATGACACATGAATAGAGAATTGATATCGAAGCAGCTCAATATTTTGGACATTCTATTGTTTTCAAAAAAGAAACGGCATATATTCTTTCTTATCTCATAATATTTAATCAATTGATTCGAATATTTATATATTAATAATATTACAATTTTATCAATATACAATATTGTAAAGGCACGATATAAGTTTATGATTTAATATGCGATCACAAGATGTGTTTGTAAATTAATTAATATTTCGTAATTACACTCAAATGTAAAATGTTCTTATAAAAAAAGTATATATGTAATGCTCAATTTTTATTTTTATTTTAAAAAAAAAAAAAAAAACTGACCTGGTCGGACCGAACCGGACAAAATGGGCCGGTCCGAATCGTCCGGTCCAAACGGTTCTAGAACCGAACCGAACCGTTACTTTAAAATTTAATGGGCTTTGAACGGTTCCGGATCGGTCCGGGTAAAGACCGCCCATTGACATCCCTAGTCGTAACATTGGATTGACCCAATAACACTAGCAATATGTTAGTGGTAAAATGAAATTAAAATAGAGAAAAATAATCCGATGGTAATTAAGATTTGCATATAAAAGTTGAACAGTAAGTCCAACAAGCTTCATATGGTAACCTAACACAATAATTAAGGTAGAAATTACTTATGGCAACGACTATAAATGCAGCATGAATGACTCAAACCCAACCAAAAACAATAAATTAAATGCGCTCTAAGAGGGTGGTGATGCAAAGCTATAGAGTTTTAGCTTGTTCTTCCACACAGACACAGAGCCTTTGCTACTTCTCTACACGCAATAATTTACTGAACCATATACTTGGAAATGCCAGCAAGTTCAATAAACTAATAGACGCCTCAAACATCTACATTTGTTTGGTCGCCGTGTTCATTTTAAGTGTATATGTATGTTTATATTTCTCATTTTTCTTCTTAATTGTCGGGGTAGTATTTTGGGGTGGGGATTGCTTTTCATGTGACAAAACGAACATTGGGGATAGTATCCTGAGTAGTCTCGACTAGTTTTGGGTCTCGATTTCATCTGCCACTTCCTTCGTGAGCTTGTCGGCACGGTCGTCGTGCCCACCGGCGAACGTGTAGACACGGAAAGCAAACTGGAAGGCCCTCCAAAGGATTTTGGCTGATCCGGTTGTCTTCCCTTCACTCTTTTGCTCTTTTGCTTCTTTAGCCTTGGCTTCCCTCTTCTCCTGCACGAACCAAATATGATCGGATGTAAAATATTACAATTTAGGTTTATGATAAATCTGTCTACGTCGGTATGAAAGATTTATAGAAAGCAGTAAAGAACACAGGAGTTTTAACGTGGTTCGATCAAGAGAAAGATCTACGTCCACGGAGGTGATGGTCCTCAAGATGTTCACTATAATCGTATTACAATGAGTATCTCAAAGAGCTCTAGTATTCAGTAATTTGTTAACCCTTTTACCTTCAATCTAACTCCTATTTATACATAAACGTAAACCTTGTCACGAATCCCTTGATTGGCGGGATCATGATCCTCCAATAACTGACCATGATCTCCACCATAATTGCCCATGATTTCCACCGTTATCCCATTATCGTGTCCTTGATTCCGCCTTTAATTAGGGTTTGGGGGCTGTCATTCGGGCGTAACCGAGTAAGGCAACATTAGGTTAGGCCCAGCTCGTTTGGGCCTGCTAGTGGGCCTGAGAGGTTGGGCCATATCCTATCAGTTTACTTATAGAATATAAATCAAATGAGTTTGTGTTGGAAAAAAAACTGACCTTAAGAGCCAGATCCATACAGCTAGAAGAAACATCAACCATCACTTCTTTGATGCGTACTAGGATCCCAAAATTAAAATTGATTTTCTGAGCTTGGAATCTCTTCAGCTCTTCGTCTTTAGTCCGCTCGAGTGCGTCTAGTTCCACCTTGATCTGGATGTGGCAGCAGTTAGTGAAATGAACAAGGGATCTTAACCAGGGGTGGATGCAGAAAATTAGTTTACGGGAGCTAAAATCGAATTTTTTTTAGTGAGGAGGGTGCTAAAACATTTTTTTTTAAAATAATTTTTTTAAAAAATTGGTGGGAGTCTGATGCTCCCTCCAGCACCCCCTGGATCCACCCATGAGACTAGTAATGTGTCGGCCTGAGACGGACCTTGTTGAAGTAACCTTCAGCTTTGTCGAGGAGTTTGCCAACGGGCGCGACTATTTGCCAGCTCTGTAGAGTCGTGACGATTGCGTCTAACTTCAGGTGCAGGGCTGCTGACATCCTTATAGCTTCCAACTTCTTTCTCGGAAAATCTTCAAATCTTGCTAGCACCTGTCACATATTATTTAATAGTAATACGATTCTTGCATGAATGATACAGTAGAAACTCCATACAGTCATATTGTTAGAACCGGAGAAAATATTACTATAAGGAGGTTATTCTCCTAAATAGAGTTTACACAGAAAAAATAGTATTTAGTATTATAATACATGATATAGTGTATAAACACAATTAACAAACTCACCGAATCAATATAAATTTTATTAAGCAAATTCATGTGCTTTGGTAGTACATAACATTCGTATGTACCGATCATTTACATAAGAACTGAAAAAATAGTTACTGATTACTTGTGTGTACTTATATAATATTCTAATAAATGTATATTTTTCATAAAATTATTACACTTCTTTCCATTTCAAGCAAATAACACCCAAAGTTGATATTATATGTTATCTTAAACTTATAATATTGTATATATGTGTGTGAATATATAATGTTTTTTATTCCTATATGGAGGCATAAATAAAACAGACCAGAAAAAAAATATGACTCATTACAATGTGGAATTTATTCCTAAATATAACTGGTCCGCAGTCGGGGCAGTGATTTTTCATATATAGAGTATTTATATAGGGGGTTTCTACTGTAACTACATTGTCAAAACAAGGAAGGAACTTGTATGATCAATTAACCTGAGTTTCATCTGTTAGTTTTTCGAGGTGAGACTCGACGTGTTTGTGGAATTTGATGAGCTCGGTCATGTCAGATGTCTGGAAGGAACCGATTGAAGTTTTCAACTCCGTTATCACTCCCTCATAATTCTTGACATCTTCTTCAATTTGTATGAAGTATGCTGACCTGAGGCGTTTCAAGATAAATTAATGTCTCAAGATTTTGAAAGAAATGGTGATGTATTTAGGAAATCAAAACTTGACTACCTCTTCGTCATCTCTGCCAATGCATCGGCCATTCCTTGTTTCCCTCCGGCAGAGGTGGCTCCTCTGACTTTAACCTTTCGTCCGGATGATTTTCCATGTGAAGTCGATCCTTCTACTTTGCCTTTGAGAGTTCGATATAGATTTCCCATTTGTGAAGACCTCTTCAATTTGGTGGCTGATTTCTTTGGACGGAGGCATGCTGCCCCGGGAGGGGGTGGTGGAGTTGATCCGTTTCCTCCTGGTGCCAATGGTGGCTGCCTGTTTGATGCGCCCATGGGTGGAGGTGGAGGCGGTGGTCCATTCCCCTTTGATGCGGTCATGAGTGGAGGAGCAGTTGATGTGTCTGTGGGAAGAGGAGGGGCTGGTGGACAATTAACCAATGCCATTGACGGCAGGGGTGGAGGAGGGGTGGCCACTGCCAAATTGCTTGGTGTAGTGAGTAGTGGTGGTGGAGGGGTGCGACTGCCAAACTATTTGGTGCAGTGAGTGGTGGTGGTGGTGGAGGGGGTGTGGCTGCCAAATTGCTTGGTGTAATGAGTGGTGGTGGTGGTGGTGGAGGAGGAAATGATGCCGGTAGCACTCCGTCATTGGCAGGCGGCACTGGCTCTCTCAAAACTTGACCATTTCTGCGTAGCAACATGGGCTGTGATGGTGGAATAGGCAACTCAAGCAGTGTTTCCAAACAAGGTCTCACAATCATTTCTGCAGTTGGCTGATTTCCAACACCAATCCAGTTTCTTCCACCATTGTTTCTTCTCACAACAGAGGAAATCTTTGTACCGCCATTTTGGGTGTGACAGTCATGAACAACAATATCGATCATCTCCATCTCCCCCGTCACTTCATCGTCTCGTATATTATCCTTTTTTACCTCAGGCTGCTTCATTAATTCAAACTCTCTCTGTTCCCTTTCCAAATTATTCATCAGGACCATGTATTTAGGATTTTGGGCAATAGCAGCTGCATGAGGAAGCATATGGAAGGATAAGCGCTTCATGTCGATGGGGCTCAGTTTCCCAACCCTAACCGGCAGTAGCATAGGGGGGGAATACGAACCCCCCTTCTCCGAGCAAGACGGAGATCTCCACGCTCCTTGAAGGACTGAAGTAGGAGTCACCGGAGATCCACAAAACGACGTCCTGTTATCAAAATAAGATTCGGACAGCACCTTTGAGAATGCATTTGCTGCAGGGCTGTAGTCACTCATATTATCGTCATCATCATCATCCATCTCATCAAACAACCTCTCTCGCGCTAGCTTGATGATGTCTTCGAGCATCAACACAGCTAAAACATAACAAAAGCAAGAAACAGTTTATCCAGTCGAGCAGATTCATGTACTAATTGAGGCCAACATAAAACATACCAATGTGCTCTAACTCAGGGTGTTGTAATTTCATAGACGAATCATATCTGCATCGAACCATCCACTTCTCCGTTGTCCATGAATCTCCGAGTGATTGCAGAGTATTACAGAAGATTTTCAGAACCTGCCCCAACCAAATCAAAGACAAGCCAATTTTCACTTTACTACCACAAACAATCAAGTCATCACAGTAAAAATCCAAGAGTTGTGAATAAATAAATAAGGTAACCTTAAGAACGCATGCATCTTGAAATTCTGATGCCGGTTTGATCTTAGGATACCGTTTGAATATATCGTTAAGGGTCAATACTAACAGCTGTGGAAATCAAAGCAACAACACAAACCCACGAGAATCAAGAAAGACATCAGTTTCAAAGACGACGAAATTAACCAAACTCCAGGAAGATTACCTCAAGCAGAGTGGCAGAGCTGACACAAGGTGAGAAATCAAGCAAGTCTCTGAAGCAGGCGATCTTGTTCCTAATCTCAGTCATGGCAACAAAATTGCCAGCCACTCCACGTGGACTACTAACTGTCGGAACATTCTTTACCCTGACATTCCTAGATGTAATAATGCTTGGGGGTTTTTTGGTCCCAGCCCCAGGTTTCTGCCATTTTCACCACAAAATTCATGTAAAAATCATATTCTCATGTAATCATTTCAGAACCCAAAAATATTCCGTGGAAACAAATCAATCAACATTTGAACTACTTCATGACATATCTGAAACAAAGTTATATCTCATTGCAATCATTATTCTTCTGAATTCTGATACGGTGATACCTTACACTATTGTATATATATGGTAATAACTCTAAGACGACCCTTGAAAAAAAAACTAAAAAAACATAAGATGATGATCACAATCAATCCTGAAAAACCAGCATGCAGTAAACATGCAGCAGCATTCATTCAACGATAAAACATAATTTTAATGAAAAAATCGTCATGTGAATATGAAGAAATGCATGTATCTGGCAAAATTGGAGAAGCGTACCTCAAATCTAGAAGCCTTTTACGAAAAGAAAAGGTACCACAGCACAAAATGCGCCCGCTGACATGGCAACAACAATGAGAACGTTTATAGAGCTCTCGAAATAAACCCCAAATTCGTGCCTCCTATTGATGAACACGCCGATTAAAAAATTAGTGAAATTCGTTAGCCCCCCTTGGTTTGACAAAAACAGTGAGAATTTTTCAAAAGAATATTTATCTGAATAAACTATAAATAGAGAAACGATAAATATTCTCGTGAAGAACATTAATACTGAATTTGATTTAACCCAAAATTATATATAATTGGATAACGTGCAGCCCAATGTCGATTGTCTCTTCATGAATCCCCAGTGGACAACTTTGTTCTTCGCCCTTTTGATTTTTCTTACCGGGGAAGAAATTGGAGCCGAACTGTGGGAATTCTGATTACGTCTTTTTTAAGACCAAAGCGCGAATTACCGTGATTTTCGGGGTTTTAGTTCTATTTTTTACATAACGGTAATTTATTTCCTTATTTCATCTTATATATTGGATTCTGGCCACCTTGGATAAAAAATTAAATAACGGTTAATTTGATCAACAGTTGAGCTGTTTTTTCAGGATTGGATTTCCAAAGGTGCGTGGATAGCATAGGACATTGTGATTTAATGGGGGCAGATTAAGAATGACAATGTATCGGATCTGGTTAGGTCCAAATCCAGATCCAATCTTTTTTACTTGGGTCTGGATCCGGTCCAGATCCATTGGATCCAAAAAATTAGATCCAGATCCAGATCCATAAGATCCACAGGATCCAGTGCCTAGATCCGGATCCATATGTTTTAGCTTCTAAAATAAATTCTTGATCAACTATAATTCACAGTAATACCATAATAATTTAAATACACAATAATACTACAACAATTATCACTATATTGGAAGACGTTAGTTACAAATTTACTATATGGTAGGAAACAACAAACAACTCGATCGTCGGTGGTGTAAGTGACGCGACCCGCTGTGAATGTCGACTGATATATAATTGGGAGAATTTGAAATGAAATTGGAAGCATATTTGTTTTAAGAGAATTTGAAAAGGAAAATTAAAGAATTTTAAGTTAGGGTTATATATTTAATTATAATAAAAATAATATATATATATATATATATATATAATAAAAACTAATGGATCCGCGAGCTAGATCTGGACCGGATCCGGGTCTCAAAAAATTAATCCCAGATCCAGATCCCAAATATGAGGGTAGGATCCAGATCCGGTCCAGATCCATAGGATCCAAATTTTTTAGGATCCAGATCCTGAAAAATGGATCTGGATCCACAGATCTGGACCGGGTCCGAGATTCATTGCCATCTCTAGGCCAGATAAACAAAAAAGATTTATAATCATTTTGTCACTATAGAATTGGCTGTCCTAAATGAAAGTGCGATGGGGGTTTGGATAAGTTGGAATTTACCATAATTGAGGGGATGTGGCATAGATAAGAGCTGTCTAATATTTTTGTATTCCCTTATTTCTATTTTCCTCAAAATACACTCCAATTTAATGATCTATACAAAAATTATTAATCTTTCACTTTTGTCCAGTTAACGACGATATAATCAGAAATATTTTTAGTAAATTTTGAATTACATGATACATTTTGTTAACCTATTTGAAAAGGGGAATGAGAATATTTAATTTATTGAAAAACCAATTTATTCGACAATTTCAGGAATATAATGAACAAGATTAAACATATTTCTTGATTTACTACACCGGTTAGATTATCATAGTTTAATTTTTTTTAGCTTAAAACTTAAAACTATCACATGCAGAAACTTAGCTCGATTGAATAACTTTCAGCTAAAAGGTTTGAAATAGCAAAGTCAAGAACGTTACAAACTGCAAAGGAAGAAAGTGAGATTTGAAATATTCAGAGTTTGACATTCAAACAAAAATATGAAATAAATCACGAAAATTCCAATAAATAGATGATCTCTGGCAGCTGTACTTGAATGAATTTGTAAAGAAACCATCAATAAAGTATGAAATCTCCAGCAATCAACTTCAGTTTGTGGTGACACACGTATATATGTATATAATCCATTTATTTCTCGCAGATCACAGTACTAGGAAAACAAATAAATTGAATATACAATCTCAAAAAAATGGCATATGCAAAGAACCAACACTATACAGCAGCTAAGCTCAACCAGAGTGGAAGGCCATGATGATCAAAGCACACCTGTCCAATCAGGAAAAAGTCTACTCCACTTTGTTCGTATATATTGTTTTTCCAAACGTAAAATCTTCACCATGATCACACAATCAGATTGCAGCGAGGTTTAGGCTGACTTAACTTTTTGGAACACGGGCTGCAGATGAAGATCTGATCCTATCGAGCTTTGGAGGAGCCGATTTGCTCCCAACCGGAAGGTTCTTGGACGCTGCAGGAGACAAACAACTCACAGCTGACCTTTCGGCGATTCTCTTTTGGCGTTCAATCCGCGCTTCCTCCAGTCTTTTGCGCTCGTCTTCTTCCTGTTTGAGAACACATCATCATAAGAATTGAGCAAGAAAGTAGGATAAAAATCGAATCTTTTATGCAAATATGTAGCGATAATACCTTCTGCAGCTTGCTTTTTTGAGTCAGTAACCTACTTGCTGAAGATATCTTCTTAGTCTTGGAAAAAGGATCCAGTTTGCCTGCGGGAGATCCCCCCAAAACTCGAGACCTATCATACCTCCCGGGAATTTTACTTGTCGGGCCTGCATTTTTCTTGCCATTGGCAACGACTTCTTCTGCAGATTCACCATTCACCTTGGCGGGGGAGGGATTTTTATCAGCTTCGTTGTAAGAGATTTCGGCTTCATAATCCATATCCGGTGTCCAGGAAGCACCGGATTCTGGTGACGCCCTCACAAGCATCATACATAGGTCATCCGGTTCAGCAGAGTTAGAGATAGCCAGAGTTCCGTTTTCTGGCTGGGGGGCGATGTCCATCTCAGCATCCATGATGATGTCTGTTCTCCAGTGAGAGACATACTGATCGTCAGCTCTTGATCTCGACTCTATGATGAAGGAGTCATCAACCACAGCAGCTCCTCTAGCTGCTTCTTTCTTGACCATGTGGCTTGTGTAGGAGGAGTCGTGATTGACAAATCCTGATTGGTTAACCTCTTGTGTTTGCAAGTTAGCAACGAACCAGTCTTCCTCTCTCCTGTTCCGAATAGTGGCTGATTCTGAGGAAAAATCTTGTAAAGCTCCCAGTGTGGTTCCTGATCCAATGGATTGATGTGCAAACAATGCATTCTCATTTTCGGGAACAGTCTTCTTCAAAGTCATCAGCATTTCTTCACCATTTGCAAAATTTACGGTGTGAGCTTTGACACCATTCTCGCCCTCTCTGTGAATCACAAGAATTGAATCATCACTAGTTGAGGGCTGTCTCTTTACTTTCTCAGAATCCAGGTCAAACGCCTCGCTAGTTTTGCATGAAATTCCACCACCATTGGAACTTTTCATCATAAATTGTTCATCCACGGGATCTCCAGTGTGATGCTTCGTTGTTTCACTGGAAATCGAGTCTTCATTACTAAGGAGAAGATTCTGAAAAGCACCCCAAGGATCACCAGCTTTCCCTTCTTCAGAAACATCTGCATCGGTGTTGTTCCCAAATTCGTGCTTTTCTCTACTTTTATGTGATTTAGGGTTGGCACGTTTCTCCAATGAGGCAATCGCATCATCCACCCCCTTTCTGATGGAGACATCATCAAGTGACAGAGCTTCTCCCGAAGACTCTTCAAAGTATTCGTTATCTTCTCCATTGCGCCTCTGTGAAGCTATGTAGTTTATGTTACGGATGACAACCGTTTTTGAAGATTTCTTGTTCTTTTTCCCATGTTTCTTCCCCCATGAAGAAGGCTTCTTATCTTGCTCTTGTTCCTCGTTTGAATCGGTCCCAACATCTGAATTACAAGAAGCAGTACTTTCGTCATCCTCAGATTCATCCGCATCATTTGCATTAGAAGACTTCTCCTTCCTCCGAGATGATCTATAATTCTCCGTTGCATTAGGGCCACCGAGACGGCCACCCATATTCCCGGATAATAATGTGGAACACCCGGTAAGGATAGCCGTGGTATGCGGCATCTGCTGCATTGGGCCTTGAAAGTTGTACATATATGGAGGATCTGATTCATCCATGGCACCTGCTGCATATTCGACCTCTGCTCACCCGTAGAATTATTTTCTGCGACAGAGCAAGCTCATTGATTACACGCTCTGATCTCTACACAAGAGGAGTCGTATCCCATCTGTGATGCAGAACATACCTTTGCTCTTATCCATGTCGGATAAAGGGTCAGAGGAGCCAGTTCTCTTTAGTGGGGCGGAGACTCCATTTCCATGAAAATTTTCACCTGCAAGCATGATTCCAGATGTTGCCAGATATGGAAGGTCGGTCAGAGATGATGCTTGCACTGCTGCTAATTCACCCATCCATTGATCATCTGAATGTTTTCTATTGTAAAGCTCCTTGAAATCGGAGCACGCACCCCTACATTAGAAGAAATTGATTATCAAGGTAAAGAAAAGATCATGCACAATGCTTGTGTATGCATGAATCAAGATCGTGAATCGAGTAATCAAGCAAAGGCAATCCCGTATTTTGTTCATCTATTCAAAAGCATCACTTGCTAATACAGAAATGGGGAAGAAGTAGTAGTTGTACCTTAGGCGTGAGGCCCCAAATGTATCCGCAAAGCATATGAGATCATCAATGTGCTCCATTTCATATCCGGCCACAACTGCACGGGCGTAAGCCATGGCTTGCCCTTTCAGAAGTAATGCTTTTCGTGTATCCATGAGACGTTGAAGACGAGCCCTGCTCAGAAGAAAAATTAAATGACTTAGTTGTCAGAGCTGAAAGTGTTAGCCGTGGAACTCCATGACTAAGAATCAACTACCTAGAATGTTCTCTCAGTTCAGCCCCATGATCTTCTTCTTCAGAGGATACCTAAACAACCATGATAAGAATTTGAATGAGACGAAAACTTCAGAAAATGAATATCTGCTTTCTTACTGTTAGTTAAAATACCTTAGATGAATTAGTTGATTTCTTCAGGTTCCCATCACCAACAGTTATGTTCCCTAGTAAAACAATGTTCTTGGCAAGTTAACTCACAATTGATTTACATTCTCAAAACAATGTTCTTGGCAAGCATACGAGTTTCCCTTGTTGTGAGGGGGACAAGGTCCAAAAACACTTTCAATTTAGCACATATGTTTAACTAGAAAGAGAAACAATTGACCAAATATAGCCTAAAATAAATTACTTCCACTATATATGTCCCTACATATGATATTTTCATAAAAAAGGGTATGTCTGCATACTATTACCTTCCACTGGATGCCCTGACTCATCCGTTGTAGAAATGTCATTAGATTGAGTTGAACTATCAATCTGCAAAATTTCTCGCTCTATACGTATAATCCTCTCAAGAATCTCGGGCGTGCTCACAAAACGTACAAATCTGCAGTTACAAATAGATAAAAGAACAAGAATGAGAAAACAAAATCCACTGTAACCCATAAACTTAAAACTTCACCAAAATATAAAGATTATCCCAAATATTTATTCTTTCTCATTAGCACTAATCAGTAATTGCATATCCAATCATCCAAGAACCAAGACAGGCTCATAAATATTTCAAGGCAAAGCAACACTAAATCAAACAATTTGGAACCAATAAGTGTGTCACTAATGCTTCAATATTCATCTAGATCAAACTAAAAATATTAATGTAACTACATTTTTAACCTCAATTAGTAAATAGATTATAAAAAATTACCTCTGAAATGTGGCCTTAGTGAACCATGAGGCATCATCACGGGGCGGGCGAAGAGTAATTGAATAACCCCCTTTTGGAATCTGATCTTTAGCATATTTCAAGTGAGCAACGAAGGGTTCCAAAAGCCCAGATGCCAGTTTCTCACTCTTCTTCTCAGAAAAACCACAAGATCGCATCTTTTCCAATCAAACAAACCCACAACATAGTTTTATCAGCAACTTGTTAGAAATATCTGATTATCCAATAATTCACCAAGAAGCACACAGTAGGAGTGTGATTGAGATGGAGCAGAGAGTGAAAGAATTTACCTTGTTCTCGTTGGGGTGAGTTGGAACAGAGCATAATCGAGAAGGGTATTGGAATCCATGCTCCCACAGTGTGAGGACTGAGGAGTGATGGAGCTCTAAAGTTATTGTGTGTTGAACTGCAAGTTCATGTTCTTGAACGTGACATTGAAAAACCTTTTTTTTAAGTCTTAACTGGACGTGAGAGAGAGCCAGCAAGAACTGATGGAGCAGTGCACATGGGAAGTGTGAGAGTTCTGTGTGTGTCTCTGTGTGTGTGTGTGTGTGTGTGTGTGAGAGAGAGAGAGAGAGAGAGAGAGGAGAAATGGTTGAGTGAAGGGAAATTATTTTTCGATCTGATTAGGAGATATATGGAAGTTGGGCCTACAAACATATGGTCCCACCTTCTCTCCATTATTTTGCAATTACTGCTCTATTAATTATTCCCAAGCCACTTCAAAAATATTTATTCCTAAAATTTGTATCTTTCTAATCAGAGTGAGTGCATTTCCTTCTAAAGTGAAAAAGGTGAAATTAACAAAAACTAATCATGATATTTTTAGAAAATTTTCATAGAACATGTAGATGTTCTATACTCATCTCTTATATGATAATATTTTATTAATTTAATTTACATTAATAAAATATTATCAAGTGAGATAAAATATAGTATACTTACATGTTCTATAGAATTTCCCGTATTTTTATTAGTATGAACTTTTGTTTATTTGTGTTAAAATTGTTCTCTTCGGAAAACAATTAGTAAGTATTTATCACAATTTGGTTATTGTTATAAACAATACTCATTGTTATTCACCAATTGAATTTTAGCTATGGAAATTATATGACTACTTGCAACAGAGATACATATAATACGAAATCCTCTTTGAAAATAACCAGTTGTCCAATACTCCAATATGGTTATAATTAGGTGGTACGTACATAGCATGAAAGATGACATGATTAGTAGTGTAATTAAAAAATAATAATAGGGTATGGGCCAAGTGTATGGCTTTACTTATGTTGAAGTATTTCCCAAATTAGTAGGCAATAATCAATTGTAAAGCCTTCATGTTCGTTCCTCCTTTTTTTTAATTTTTTTTTTTAATCCTTATCTTTTATTGTTTCACTTTTTAAATCATTCTGCATCTTTTTTAAAATATGATGTAATTGTTCAATGAATTTAATATTCATTCGTTCCTCCTTTTTTTTTAATTTTTTTTTAATCCTTATCTTTTATTGTTTCACTTTTTAAATCATTCTGCATCTTTTTTAAAATATGATGTAATTGTTCAATGAATTTAATATTCATTTTTTATTTAATACAAGGCACCATGTTCGTGCTGCTGCCTTGCTGGCGTACATTAAAGAAACTAATTAATCCACATTTGATGCTCGGAAAACGACCATCTTACCCCTTATTCTATTGTCACTTGTCCGGTATAATTATATAAATAGCTAAATGGTAATTAGAAGTGAAAGCTAATTTATTTAGGCTAGACAAGCAAGATTCGACATTGTTTAGGAAAAAAATATCGATCCTTTTCTTTTTATTTATGGCTTTGGAAAATAACTATTTTTATTGGATAATTTTTTTTAAGATCATATGGTGGTAGGCTAGAATATGACATCTTTAGTCTCATACATTAAACATTCTACCACTAGATCAATGCACGCTCACTCATTTGAATATATCTTAGTTTCAATAAACGAGTGTTTCTTGCTTTGGAAGACCATATTGACTTGAACAGAATTAATTTTTGCAAAAGAAATGTGCTCGGTTTCTTATTTTTAGAAGAAAATGTAGTTTTTATTTTGGAGAATTATCATTTAAAAAGAACAAAACTAGACTTTAACCTAACTTAGTTATGTCATGAAATAATCAAATCCGTGCTCTGTTTTATATCTCTTCATTTATAATCTGTAATAATGTTGTGTCAGATGAACATTCGGTTTCATGCATATTGTATAACGACATATAATTGAAATTATTTGTGTCCTCATAAATAATGATTTAGAGCCAACCATACAAAATCAATGTGTTTTTATTTTTACAAAACTTGAAATATTAGAAGCAACTTTTTTAGATGGGTTGTATTATATATATATATATATATATATAGGGTTGGGTTAAAGTAATCTTGGATTAGAGATAGTATGTAATCTTCAATCTGAGACCACATTTTGTACACGTGACGCACCAAAATTTGACACGTGGCAACCCATTTTCGCTCGGGGCAAAATGGGAAGGCACCAATGGGCGCTGGGTGCCGTCCGGCATTGGTAGGGAGTCCGCGTTGGGGCTCTCATGGGCCGAGTTTGGCGAGAGGCACCATAAAACATGATAATGCATGAGAATAACATAACAATGCATGAGAATAACATAACAATGCATTCAAAATAACATAACAATGCATCGCACACAACTGATGTTGTGTATGTGGCGTTGTGTCGCACCGACGCTAGGTAGGGACGCTGGGTGTGCCGACGTTGGTAGGGATCTTGGATGGGCTCCGTGGCCGGTAGGGCGTTGGGTGCGATCGGCGCTAGGTTTGGGAAGAGCCACAACAAAACATAAATAATACATATGAAATAACATGTCATTGCATTTAAAACAACTAAATAATGCATTTAAAACAATATAATATCGCATCGCACCCAACCGCGCTGCGTGCGTGCGGAGGAGTTGGTGGCGCTGGTTGCGCGAGCGGCGATGGGTGCGTGCGGGCGCTGGATCTTGTGAGCAATGCTTTGAAGGCGCATTCTGACGTCATTAAAATTGAAACTCGTATGCATGTTTGTGTTCAAGTGAATGCATTTTGTGTTTATTTGAATGCATTATTCGGTTCAACTATATCGCATGGTTTATTTTCGAAATCACATAACAAATCAAATTACTAATCTACCCTTAATGAAGCGAAATTAGCGAAATTAAGCTTAAAAATCCGAAAAATCGAACCATAGGATCTATTAGATGAGTGGATGAGATTGAGTCTACATACTATCTCGGGGCAGGTCACTATTTGATCCTTCTCTCTCTCTCTCTCTCTATATATATATATATATATATATATATATATATATATATAATGAGGTTCAAATAAAACAAATTTTAAAGTGAGAACTAAGAACTACGAAATTTTTACGAAAAAATGAATTTGATATGAAGTTAACGAATCCATTGGAAAGTTCTTGAATCCAAAAATTCAAAATTTTCACCAGGGTTCGAATCCCATGAGATGCGAAAATTCCATTTTTTATCTGATAACTTTCCCAACGGATTCATCAAGTTTCACACCAAATTCATCATTTTTTTCTCATGTTCTCACGATAAAATGGTCATCACGTTAATCCTCCCATATATATATATATGAGATGGTTCGTAAGAAATTATAATTTGATAGGAAATGAAAATGAATCGGACCTTTGATTTGTTAGATCAATGGTTGTTATTTAATTTTGGTTGTGCTATAGTTTTGTGTTTTGTGTGTCACGCAAATTATTGTGTAGCACTAAAACCCTTCTTGTGCGATCTTTATGATGAAAGATGTCTTAAACTAATATATTTGGCGTATGTCTACGAATAGATAAAATATATCTTAAACTAACATATCTGAACATAATAATTACGATTGTCTTCACAAATATGAAAGATATATTCTTATTCTTATTTTCTACATTAAGAAGTTTTCTCCCATAACCCACCCCTATATATATATATATATATGTGTGTGAATGTATAATAGAATCCAATGAAGCTGCATAACGGTTCCCAATCAAATGCAGTGAAAAAAGGGTTAGAGAGTGGCCATTTATTAAACGAAAGCAACAAAATATTAGCTTGTCTTATTGCACCGTCATGGCCTACACATTGTTGATTCAAGTATATTTTTAACTAGAAAAGAAAACGAATATGGAGGAACTTTTTATCAATTTTATTTATTTTTAACTAAAAAGAAAGAAGGAAACGGTCAATCTACTAATTTAATCACTCGGAAAATCAATGAAACTACAATTTAGTCGATGTATTTAAATTGCGTAAAATGTACGACCCGCCCAAAATGTATAAATCAATTAGAAGAAAATTGCCTCATCGCTTCCACCAATTTTCATGAGAAAACTACCTTCTTATTTTTGGCGTTTTTCATCAGACAAAAAAGAATTAAAGAAAAAAAAGGAACTGAGAATATTAATAAGTTCGACATGAATTAATTTGTTTGTTGCGTGGAGCCGAAGAGAGGAACCAAATAAAGTATCGATAAGCGCATTGCCCCATGATCACTTCTGTACATTTCTTATTGAACTTTGGTTTACAAGTATACTTGAGAACTTTTGAAATTTCCTATTTTTTTATTAAAAAAAACATATTTATAGTATTTCATTCAGTTAACATAGAGGTGTTTAGTGAGAACATAATTCTCACAAAATACTTTTAAAATTTTTTTTGAAACAAAAAGCAATTTTATAAATTTGTTTTGGAAACTTATAATTTCACCAAACACCCTCATAGTATGTCTCATAGATCGATATATACCAATAAAATTATGATAGTATATTTTGATAAAAATAATATGGGACTAATAGGAATTACAGTCATATATAATCACTGAATTAAAACATATTAAAGTTTAGCATATATAAGCAAAATAAGTTAAACAACCTATACACACACATTACTATGTGAGCGAATAACAACGCAGCCACAAATATCACGTGGAGTGATTTAGGTGGCAGAGTGAATTTTATGATTGAACACGTACCTATAAATTCTATTTTTTCAATATATTTTGACATCTTTGTGTTATTGTATGCACAATCATTCCCTAAGAGGTAATTAGAAAATGCAGTAGAGTTTTACCATATAGCTACTCCCTCCGTCTCAATAATGATGAATCCTTTCTTTTTTGCACGTAGATTAAGAAAAATTATGTTTTGTGTGTAAAGTAGTGGTGATACGAAATTCGAAGCACTTTTTATTGTAAAAAGTGTTTTATTTTTTTGGAAACGGACCAACTTAATGAGATAGTCCAAAAAGAAAAACGTACCAACAATAATGAGAGGGAGGGAGTATTATAGCTTTTGAGTAGTAAGTTTTTGAGTATGATAAAAAAATAAAAAAATTCGCATACTTACTTTAGATAGCTATTTGGATTTCACGTTTCACGTTCTAAGAAACTGCCCGGCCCATTGTTCCTAGATTTTGAATTTCCTGGACGGCTAAGAACAGCTGAATTGGTCCAAATTTCCATTCGTACGAATCATACCACAAAACTTCACGGAATTGAGGTCCCATAAATATATATTTTAAACCGTGGTTTTCTAATTATAATTTCTAATACATTTTTGGTTTATTTCTTAATGGCCAAACTTCTTGATTATAATATTTTGTCAGCAGACGACAAATTATATACCAAGAAAATTAGCCCTAATTAATACAATTCTCTTGTCCCTCCTCCATGAATCTTAGAGGGTGTTTGACTAAGCCTATTTTAAAGAACTTATAAACTCCAAAAGCTTATAAGATGTTTGATAAATTTTATAAGTTGTCAAAGTGTTTGGATATTGAGCTTATAAGCTAGAGAAAGAATCGTGAGTTAGAGAGAGAAAATTAACGAGGTGTGAAATTGATCGTGTATATGTAAAAAACAACGAATCATAGTAAGCTTATTTTGGAAAATTCACTGTTATTTATAAGTTTATGAAAAAATAAGTTGAGGTTGAACTACTTATTTTTAGGAGAACTTATAATCTGTTAGAGTTTATTTTCATAATTTATAAACTGTTTAAAAGCATATTTTGTCAAACGCTTTGTATAAACTTATAAGTTCCTACATAACTTATAAGCTATTTTAAAATTAGTTGAATAGGACCATATCTTTACTGAGAGAGAGAGAGAAATTATATATATGGTGTGCCACCAAAATCCAGTCACCGGCCACGTTTTCTGTTTCAGAGACAGAAGTTCCTTCTTGTCAATATTGATGGAGTCTACTCAGCGTGACGAAAATTCAAATTGGGAAATTTCTTTCCTTTTCTTGTTTAGCAAGCGAAGTGGGAACTTAACTTTTACAAAAATCACAAAACCGTCGTGGGAAACAATACTAAATAAAAGCGAAAACAAAAATATAAAATAGTAGCTTCCATTGAACAAGATGTGACATTCTAGTCCACTTGGTCGAAATCTTAGTTTATATAACTTCAAATTGTGCCGCGTAACATTTGTACGGAAGCCCACTCTCAGTTGGGAACCCATACTGTCAGGATCTTGATCTTGATATTAAAAGTCTTGCAAGATATAACCTAGAAATTCATGTCACACTCAATAATTTTAATTCGGAATTTAATAGCAAAATACATATAATTGATTACTACTTAATTCGTGGCAAAAGTTTCAATAAGTTATAATGATTCATGAATATAGAATTAATAGGGAAGAAGACCCATAATTATAAGGAGTATTAATATGAAGTAAAATTAAAAAGGTGGATCATAGCAGTTTTTTTATAAATAAATGTATAGTATATGGAAGAAAGTTATGAGAGTTATGTGGGTCCATATCCATAAAAGGAAAGTAAACGTTTTTCGTGGACGATCAAAAAAGAATATAAGTAAACGAATTTCGTGAACGGAGATAGTACATTATAATATCATTGTGCAGGGATAAGTTGAGGACTTGGAGTCATTGACTCTTTCTTTGGATAATTTGTGGAAATAATACAATATTTATTCGAATTTTCAATGTTTACAACACCTCTTTTATCATGGAAAGCTAATGTGCATCGCCATAAATTGATTTGACATCACAAAAGAAAATAACATCATAAATAAGCTTCGGCGATACACGTGAGTTTTGTTGGTCGAAAATTTTGACTCGGATTATTAAGTGAACAACGGGGATAAATACAAGTTATATTTGTAAATTCAAACTAAAAATTTCACCATAAGGTCAAAGTTTGGACTATAATTTAAGAATAATTCTTATAAAAATCATGATAATTTTGTAAATTTGGATAAATTTCATGTAATTACCGACAGTTAACTGTTTTTTGGAATCTCTTCAATTGTTCAAATAAGTCAGTCCCATGTTCGGTAAATGGTTAATATAAAGAACCATTTTTAGTGCAAGTTAATTTAAAGTACTTACTAACAGCTATCTTAATTATTTGCAATATATAAAGAGATGGGTGGGTCAGATTTTTTGTTACTAATTATTCGAGCATTGTAATTTAGTGGTATACCTCCCCTTTATAGGGTTGAGCAACTATGGTACAAATCTCAATACATCATCTCCCAATTCACAAAAAAAAAGAATAAAAAAGAAAAAGAAATAAGTTGGATGTGTTGTGACAGAATATGATTATTGAGCGATTAATAAGCGAAGCGTAAAACAAACAGATTCGTGGTTCACCAACAATGTGTTGGTTACGTCCCACGCGAGAAAATGAACGGATTTATTAGCGGTAGGGTTTGGATGTTATAGATTACGATTACCGAAATATATATATAATCTTAGAGACTAAACCTATTGGGCTCGGCCCATTGACTAGTAAGGCCCAAAACAAGAGTTAAAGCCCAACACAATGGAGACTCCGTCTAACTATTCGAGCGGAGATATTTCAAGGCATATCAACAGGATGGTCGATAATTCTGTGTACTTGAGAGTTTGAGATTATTGATTTTTCAAGATGGGTATACCTACAGTTTATAAAGCTTATATTTCTTTTAAGGGTGCCCCATTATATATGACTTAGTCCATTCTTAGCTTCTAAATAAATATTAAACAAGTGAGCCATAATACTTTTTACAATAAACACTAGCTCCTAGTAATAATTTTGACCTGGCCCAATTCACACCACATACACATGGGCAGCTTTTACAATATGGATGTATAGTAATATGTAGATAGTTGTGACAATCGAAAAGACAAATAAGTGTGGGGTTAAAGAAAATGACTAATTGGATAAATCACAAGTGTTATGATGAAAGTAATACAAGTTGTTTTCGTGCGATAGCGACCCTAGAATTGAAGACCACGAGATGTTGATATAGGATTCTTGCTCTCGAGTCTTTTTACATATTGGCAATCGTCCTTTATTTTGCTCAAGTTGTGTTGAATTTCAAACTAGAAAAGGTTATACATATATATTATTTTCTTTTTTCCTGGCAAATTTGGACCTTGTAAAATTCTACTGAATAATTTTCGCACATTCCTCATTGGGAAACTGCATTCCCGTAAATCTCTTAATAAGAAGCCAACAAGGATTTGGAGATTGGAAACAGTCAACTGCAAAATATTATTTGAAATCTTTGTCTGAAATTAATTTGAAAGTTCACTTTTGGAGCAGTTACTCTGTTATATATTCGTTTGTGTAACAAATTATTCTCCTACTTATTTCCTCGTCTATAGTGATAAAACTGGATTCATCTTTTATTCCTTATTATCAAATCTCATTCACATATATTTTAAACAAGGGATAGTGTGGAGAATGAATTGGGATCTTAGTTATTAGAACAACTTCTCATTTTGAAATACACACACACATTAATCTAGATGCTCGAAACTCCAACATATTAATTTGAGAGAAAACATCTTACCAACTGAATTATGTTTTGTTGTCAAAAACAACTTATAAACTTTTGATATTTTGTTTAATTAACTTTTCAACTATTAATGAAAGAACAAACAAAGCAGACATCTCCGTATGTAAATGATAAAAATTTAAATTTATTCACCTAAGAGCTTGTTTGGAAAATATATCATGATGTTTTTACTTTAGAAACCAACATAAAAATCTATTTATTTTTGAACTTCTTAAAATCTCTCTATGAAAATAAAAATAAAATTCGAATGCTTTTGAAAAAAGTTCTTATTCCACATCAACTTGGTAAATATCTTGTTTTCAATATATAAGTTGGATAACCATCCATCCATATAAGGGGTGATGAGCCGTCCCAGGGGACAACGATAGTTAAGGTGAGTTCAGAATGAGAGGTCACGGGTTGAACCCCACCAAACGCCTCTATGGGTTTGAGCTCTGTCACACCTGGTTTCAAGTGTGGTTTACATGTCTGTGTGGTTTGCGGTATTATTGCGGACCGTGGGGTTTACCCAAGACGCATTTAAGGTAATGCGGGTTCATGATACAAAAAAAAAAAAAGGGGTGATGAGCCCATTTCCCTAATCAAGAGAAATTAAATATGCGAGGTTCAAGTAAGAAATTAAATACGCGAAGCGTAGCAAATAAAAAATATGGAATAAGCGTCTTTGAAGGATTAAACAGTCCTTGGTAACGCTAACCACAAAGACCAGCCTAAAAGAGTCAATCCGTTCAACCCTTTTACTCTTTTGTTCCTCTGTCAAAACATCAAACCCACTACATATTTTCAAACAGTCCAACATTCTGATTAGTAGACATCTCCATTTTCTCCCATTCAAAATCAAACGCCAATACAAATCAATACCCCCTATATATAAATCCCACACCTAATAAAGACCCACAATTCCAATCCCATCTTTTCTTTTGAAAAATAAAACAGCTAAAATACAAGCTCACAGAACTACATACTCATCAAATACACATTCAAACTCCACCAATTTATTTTCCCATTCACAAACTCAATCACCATGCAACGTCCAGCCTCCGCCGTGGTCCGCACCATCGGGCGCCACCTCCTCCGGCAGCAGCAGTCTCCCCCGTGCGACGTTTTCATCAACCACCGCGGCGTGGACACGAAGCGGAACGTGGCGGGCTTGCTCTACCACCACCTTCGCGACCTCCGCCTCCAGCCCTTCCTCGACAGCAAGAGCATGAAGGCCGGCGACCGGCTGTTCGACAAGATCGACGTGGCGATCCGGGAATGCAAGGTCGGAATCGCCGTCTTCTCGCCCATGTACTGCGACTCCCACTTCTGCCTCCACGAGCTCAGCCTCATGACTGAGCTCCGGAAGCGGATCGTCCCGGTCTTCTGTGACGTCAAGCCGTCCGAACTCCGGGTCAAGGATGACGGCTCTTGCCCGCCGGAGGACCTCCAGAGGTTCCGCGCCGCTCTCGAGGAGGCCAAATACACCGTCGGATTGACGTTCGACACCTTAAGAGGGTAAGTTGTTATGAATTAAATCACACAGCAATTACAAGAGAAGATACAGCTATTTATAATGAGAAAAAACAAGCATGATCCAATTTTTAGAAGTATGCCGAATCTGAGTAAAACACTGCACATGTGATAATACTTTTAGGCTTCATAGCTCAACATAACTGTAGTTTATTAACGAACAATGTTATCCCACAGATCTATAATAATTTGAATAACTAATAATGTTGTGTTTGTCTATTAGGGACTGGCCGGAATTTCTTGCTAACGCGACGGATGCAGTGATCAAGAACTTGATCGAAGTGGAAGAGGAGGAGGAACTTAAGCGAGAGCATAACTAAATACCGGCATTGAATTGAATTAATTAATTAATCTTACATAATCTGAAGAAATGGTGCTAAATTAATAACCTGAATTCTTTAATTCGTAGTCCGGACAAATAGTCGTCCTTCATTTCCTTTTTTTTAATGAAGTTGATTCGGGGGTCTGCCTAACACATTCGTTCATTAGTTCTTTTCTTAAATAATTCAAAGTTGATCTGTAATTGTAAGTAGATGTACACATTTTGTATTTGTTAATTCATTCATCAATTGGAATTTGCGTTTATTTTAGATTTTGCTTCTTGTCGTACGTGAAAATGTGAGCAAGATTTTTACCCTTATAAGCACACATCCATCGATTTAGAGGGCGTTTGACTGAGCTTAATTATAAGTTTTCTAAAACAACTTATAAACTATTCTTTTAAATTTATAAAATAACTTATAAATTATTTTAGAGAATTTATAAGTTCAGCCAAACACCCTCTTAGTCCGTCTTAAACTTCCGAACGATAAAGTGGATATGTATTTTCAGACGAGTTAATCAAGGACTTGCAATGGATTTTGAGGGAAAATAACTTATGTTTATTTACTTCCTTAATATGGTTAGCAAATAAGGCTAACCAAAATAAGTCAAGAACGTATTAGATAAAAGTAAAAGATATATACATAAATGTATATAGGAATAGGTTCGATATACTAACCACATCCCTAGTGTAGATTTAAGAAGATTGGATTCGGGTTGTTGCCTAGATAAATATTTATATAAAAATGTCGAATACGGGTAAAAAATAAACATGGTTATGCACAATCTCTCACAGGCGAAAAATACGGCGAGCAATATAGATTAGAAAACCCTCCAAAAATACATAATGCATAATCCACAATATCGAATAATTCATGCAATATTTCTAAAAAATTTATGATTATATGCATTTTAAATGCGTCTCATTATGCATGTAGTGTTTGAAAATGAATTATAGTTCATTATGAGTTGGTTACGTTTTGTGCATATTGTGTATTACAAAATTGAAAAATATTTAATGCAGTATTATTTTGAAATCAACCTAACCTTATTTACATATATGCCTGAAAAATCCTAAACAAATATATTTAAAATCAAGATTCAAAATGATCTTCTTACATACTATTACAGAAAAAGTTTCCATACAATCTTTTATATATGTGTGTATACATAAGATGAATCAAATACAAACCAATTTTAATATATGAAATAAAAACTATTTCCAACCCTTTGATCGTGGAGATTTATGGTAAATTTCTCACTTTGCTGGATAAATTCGTACAATTAGATTTACATAAAAAAAACTGTGTTCCGGATGGGTTGGGTGGGGGATTAACCTTTTTACTTCCAAATTTTCGGTCACTAACTTTTAGAGAATGTATTTCTACTGTTATCGACAGAGAATAATTTTGTAGTATTAAGTCAAAAATATAAAATGGTTCAAAAATATGTAAAATTGATTACCAATCAAAAATACAAAAAGAAAAAACATAAAAAACATTTTCACTTATCAATGTAAAATATATGCATATTTTGTCTAATAACTCCTTACAATTAATGTAAAATCCACAAGGCAAATAAAGGAAAATACGGTGATATAGCAACTAATATATTTTCTGGCCCATGCATCCGAAGAAGTCGTGCGTTTCTGGGTCACTTTTTCAGGCCGTGGTTCATATGATTAACATTCAGCTAATGTATGTGATAAACGGCCCAATCCATATATCTATAGTGAATCCATATCTGTTATTGTTTTGGTGTGTTCTCCTTGATGGAAAATGGTGCAATTAAAGTTATTTTCCACCCCTTTCAAATGTTCTGTAAAGTAGATTATCTTTTTCGATCATGATGAATTTTTTTCCTAGGATAGGTATTTTCCCTCCTTAATGTGTGAGTCAATAGTTGCATAGTAGCTTTTTAAAAAAAAACTTAATAATTAAATTACATTTCATTAGATATTTCGATCAATTGGCCAACTCGATTTTTTCGACCACAAAGCCGAACCAGCCGAATTCAAATTTCCATTAGAAAATGAAAACAAACCGGATTCAGGATGGCCTCAAAACCAACCCAAACTAAATCTAATACATAAGATTTACTTTAATTTTCAATTTCGGTACTTTTTGCACCCTCCTAGTTAAAGTATTAGTTTTGTGCAACATTCATGGGATTTCTTTTTTTTTGTCGATTTAATACTGAAATTTAAAGGTTGCGTCACGGTGGACTCGACAAGAGACATTTCTTTCGATTTAACCACTCTACTACTAGACCAAAACACGCACGCATTCATGGGGGATTTCTATTGATTTCTCATGCTTATTGTCAATTTTAGTTATAAATAACATGAATGTAATGTCATTTATGCACGTAGATGATAAAGTGAAAAAGCTTGCGTGATCTGGCATTGCAACATTTAGAAAAGTAATCTTGAAATGTGAAATTTGATTATGAGGGCAGATGTAGTTTTGACATAAAAGAGCGATTTGTTGGAGTGAAAAAATAGGAAAATGTTGGACTATATCCTTTTTAGGGCATAGATTCCTTCACCACAATTCTAAATCAGGACAAACCAACCCATATGCGAAAGCAACACAGCGTCAATTTGTTTGGCTAATGCCTCCTCCAATATTTCAACATTCAGCCCCTCCCTCCATTTCTCTCTCTCTACATACGTAAATACATTTCACATATATGATATAACAACCATTTCTTTTTAAATTTTTTCGAATGGTAAATTTTTTTAAACCGATTATGTGAATCAATTTTTCTTAATTTATGTATTTTAATGTTTGAACTAATTAACCTTTTAAATATTTTTATGGAAATCATATGCAAAATCTATATAAAAAGATTAATCAATTAATAGATATCAAATCATTCACCAAATCAACCAACAAATCATTCACCATGGACCCATTTACTGATGGTGTTCATTTCTTATGTTTGTCAACTTTTTTTCTTTTTATTAATATATTTTATTCCATAAAAGAAAATAGAAAAAGAGCACCAAATTGTAATATCATATATATATAATAGTATAAGTCATTGTTTTCATTTAAAAAAAATATTTATTTGTTTGTGTTTAGGTTCAGAATTAAAATATTGCCTCTTATTGTTTCATTGAAATTCTTGTGAGAAAAAAGGGTCAACTCTACACATACTGTTAGATTTTCAATTCTTCCTCTAATCATTCAGATATGTAATCCATATAAGCGAGATTCTTAATAGTAGTATTAATTAATTAAAAATATGGAAAAGAAATTTAAATTCAAAAAATCAATTATCACAAAAATAGATATAAGAATATATAAATTTATTAGTAATTTTTTATTAATACATATAGATAATTGCAAATAATTAATTTTCATATATAAGGTATTTTTACATAAATATCATTTTATATCTTGAGACATATATGTCTAATTAGCATTTTTTATTTTTTAATATGATTTTAAATTTGAGCTTTGTCATACCTCATTCAATAAAACCTAGCTCAAATTGAAAAATTAAAAGATTGACTTTGGATTTTTGAGTATAAGAAGATCGAATAGTTGAATTACGCGTATCTACGTATAATTCAAGAGTCACATTGACATCGTATTCAATTGTTAGACATGAACTGTCAAGTTCCTATAAATTAATTTCCAAGTTTCATTAATTTTCGAAGATGCTATCATCTATTCCTATTCCACCAAAAAAAAAACAAAGAAAATAAATAAAGATGTCATCTACTCGAAAAAGAAAATAATAATAATAATTCTTTTTAATTTTTGAGAAGCAACAATATACTCACTTAGTCTCATTCAATATAGTATATTTTATTTTATCAATTAATATTTTATACTTTTCTATTAAATAATCGAATCGAAAAGAAATAAATCATTTTGAATGGGATGAATTGAATATATAATATATAGTTGGTATTGCTCAATAATTTTGAGGAATAATTAGTGGACAAAGCCACTTGATAAATGTGTCATTGATGCAGACATGAAACGGCCACAAGATTCCTACCACCGCAGTATTGCGGCGCGGCCAGTGCCTCCGCCACCGCACCTATTCTCTCTCTGTAACAGACAAAATAAGAAACAGATGTCCACAGAATTTGTTTCTTGGAATTTAAGGGGGCCCAAACCGCCAATCGCCGAACTAAAGAAGATATGGTGAGGGGGGACGCTTGTCTGTTACACTTAAAACGCGTTTGCCAAAAAGGCCGATGTGGTCCCGAGAAAAAAATCCCCGCGTGTCAGCTCTTCACTGGTGGGTCTTCACTAAGTATCTGCACCTGAGCTCCATCCAATCCTGCTGCCAGATTCTCTCTCTCACATAAATTAATACTCGAAACCAATTTTCTCTAAAAATTTATTTATTTTTTCTCCGGGAAAATCTGATCGATGGAGGGCGCCAGTTCGAGCGGCGGCTGCGACCAGCTGCGGCTACCGCCGGGGTTCAGGTTCCACCCGACCGACGAGGAGCTCCTGGTTCACTACCTCAAGAAGAAGGCCGCCGCCGCCCCTCTGCCGGTGGCGATCATCGCTGAGGTTGATCTCTACAAATATGATCCATGGGAACTCCCAAGTAATAATCATTCCAGCCGTCTTTATTCATTCAATCATCGATTTCGTATTCAACTCATAACTGTTTAACACAGGAGTTAATTTATACGATTCGAATTCAAGTAATCTTGATTGATAGGTGAAGATCATCTTGTCGTGATAAGATTTTGTATTTTAGGTAAGGCGAGTTTCGGCGAGCAGGAATGGTACTTCTTCAGCCCTAGAGAGAGAAAATACCCCAACGGCGAGCGGCCGAATCGCGCGGCGACGTCGGGATACTGGAAAGCCACCGGCACTGACAAGCCGATCCTGACGGCTAACGGCACTCAAAAAATTGGCGTGAAGAAAGCTCTGGTCTTCTACGGCGGCAAGCCGCCGAAAGGCGTCAAAACTAACTGGATCATGCATGAATACCGCCTCGTCGGCGATAATTCCTCCGCCAATAAACCCCCCGGAATAAATCTCCCCAAAAAATCGTCTTCGCGGGTACGTTTTCTAAATATTCAGCTTAAATATCGATACATATAATATAATTATATTTGACGTCGATATTTATTCATCGGTGTGGCATCTAAGATACAATGATTGACAAATTAATTTATGTAATATGTAGCTGGATGATTGGGTTTTGTGTCGAATTTTCAAGAAAAACAGCCCGATTTCGTCTACGGAAGACGGGATGTTTTCGAGGGTGAACTCATCGATACCAGTCCCCGAAAAACCCTCTGATTATTCAAATTTCTTTCACGGAAACCCGATGTCTATTTCTCCGATGACGGCAGAGGAGGCGATGTTCCCGGCGAAGGAGTGGCAAGTTCACGACGACAATTTGAACCCTAGCAGCAGCTCGAGTGATCACAGAAATGTTTCTTATACGTCATTGCTTAACCAGCAATACCCCCAAACAATATTCCACCAAAACCCTCTTGTTAATTCCGCAGGGGATGATGATGATGCCGCATTGCAGCAAGCATACCAACTCCCCACTTCACAATTTCAATAAACCGAATCAAAATCGCTACACACAATCTTCATAGCCATGTAAAATATTTGTTATAATTATTTATAGTTGCATTGTTTTTTAATCCTTGTTATTATAAGAAAATATGAAATTGGGTATTTTAGAAACATTGAATCTACGTATGTTAACAAGAAGTAACACCAATCCCTTCAAACACATTCTCTTCATGCATGTAAAATTAATTGTGAGTGGAACTCATATTTGTAAATTCGTGCGTGATGAAATTGTTATCCGAAAAGATACGTGAGATTTTTGTATTGTCACTTTATTATAAATTGAAGGCATCGAATTTGCGTGATATTTGCCAATATTTCTAATTAAAACCATCAAGAGTGACTAATGAGTTTCTCAAATCCATCCAATTTTTTTTTATATTCATCGCTAGATCCCAAGTATACATATATATATGGGGTTACATCGACATGTACCACATGTGTGAAAAAGAAACGTGGGTTAATTGGATTAGTGTTATTACTCTTCACCAAAATAGAAAAAAATATTAAATTTTGTTATAAAGAGTGAAGATGCGGTATTGTTATGATGCTAATTTAATTACAATGCGTTGTGGTAAAGACTGAAACAATTTGTTGCGTATACGTCAATCGTAATGGAGCGAGAGTTGACCCATTCTAATTGGGCCTCGACCTAAAGCTTCACTTCTAGCAAGTATCAGGCTGAAATATGAAGTTATGAATTTAATTGTTTGATTACAATGATTTACTTTTATTTGATCTTTTACAAGAATCAGATTAGATTGGCAACATCACTTTTAAATGCCATATATGAGAGGGGGAGGGGCTTTGATATCATATATACTAAAGGCTTGTTTTCTTGAGTACATTATGAACTAAAACTTGATATGTTTGATTATGATGTCATTTATCATATTTCTTTAAATGTATTAAATTATATACCAAATATATAATAATGGCATGGAGCTGAAATTATGGTAGTTCAGTCCAATAACAATTGATGTTAATGTAGTTGTCATCTTTATATAATATGTATCTCACCTAAGAGGTGGGATATAAAATCACACATATTTTGAAAATAGTTATCAATCATTAATATCTCCCATACTCTTATAATATGTAGCACGCGGGCTATAAATAATACATTTCAACTACAAACATGAATATATTATGATAAAACATTTTTCTAATAAATGGTGAGGTGTTTTTCTATTCCCAACCTAAGTTATCCAAGCTATGATATATTATGTCTCATTTTTTATAGCAACAATAATACTAAATTGTGAAGAAAAGGCCATCGCACGTGCCAGGTACCGCCAAGGTGATTTATATTCCAAATGCATGGGCTGTAGTTTATTCTACATAAAAAGAAATACTAAATATTAGCGAAGCCACTACAAAGCAAACAAACGATAATAAATTTTTCGTTTTTTCCTATTTAATCTTTACAAAACTTCATTTTGACGTTAGGGGCTAGAAATGAGTTGTTATATTTAAATCGTTTTGCAAAAGTATCAAAAAGTGTCTTTGTGGTAGAATTCGGTAGGTAGGGATGAACATTCGGATTTCGATTCGGATTTTTGCTTAATCCGAACCGACCCGAAAATTCAAATTTTGAGAGATAAAAATCCGATCCGAACCGAAAATCCGAAATCCGAAAATCCAATTTTTTTATAAAAAAATCCGAACCGAACCGAAAAATCCGAAATTATGAAAAAATCGAAAATCCGAAACCAATTTTTGTTAATTCTTATATATATTTATATTAAATTTAAAAATATTTAAATAAAATATTATTTTAATATATAAATTATATATAATTTGGATTTTCGGATTTAAAAAATCCGATCCGATCCGATCCGAAAATCCAAAATTTTGAAAAATTTCAATCCGATCCGATCCGAAATTCCGAATCAAATTTTAAATTTTGATTTGATTCGGATCGGATATTCGGTTTTGATTTTTGCTCACCCTAAATTGATGCGACATATTAGTACGTTGTCACCGTAAGGAAGGTTCACAATCGATATATTCCTACTTTATCTACCTTTACTTTTACTAATGATTACTTTACTAGGTCTAGCATATTGATATACCATACTAGCGAGATTAATTACTCCTTCCGTCCACCAAAATTGTTCCTTGATTTTGGTGGCACATATTTTAATAAATTATAATGAGTGTAAAGTAAGTGAGTGTAAAAAGGTGGGCCATGCGTGGTTTTTTTGTAAATAAGTGGATATGTTTAGGGTAAAAATGTGAAGTGGATATTTTCAAAAAAAGGAAAATAAACATTTTTTGTGAATGGACCAAAATGGAATTAAATGAACGTATTTGGTGGACGGAGGAAGTATAATTTTAATAAAATAAATGAAAACTATTTAGGGTAATAAGCTAGCTCAGTAGCAAACAATCGATACAAGATCATAAGAAAAACCATTCTGCCAGAAATATGAAAAAATCCCAAAACATGATTCCTATAACAACGGACAACTCCTCCTCCTCCATGAATATTGTTGCCAATTGAGTATTCAAAAAATAACTAAAATAAAAAAGAAGATTGTTTTAATCAAGAAGCTATTATAAAGTGTTGTTTTAATATTTGACTATCCCGAATTTAGTATATTTGTGTGCCAAAATAAACAATAACAATAAATAACTCTTAGCAAGCAAATGTCCGAAGATGACACTTAACAAAGTGATTGAGGTAGGAAACTTATTTATTAGAAGTTGACACATAACAGAATAATATATATATATATATATATATATATATATATATATATATATATATATATATATATGAAGTGCTTATATATAATAATTTGTTTTCTCCATAGAAACTATGAACTACTTATGAAATAATTTGTCTATTGACTATTGTCCTATAAATTCGACTTTATAGCCAATAATATGTTAGATCTAAGTTCTACGAAAATACTATTTTAGATTCATTTCGTGAAAATAGAATTTTAGATGTTTGGAATTTGGATAGCATAGGCCCAATAATGTGTGCTATCTGATTAAATCTCCCTCATTCAACAATTCTTAAGCCTATCTTTTATTTGAGACCGTACTTTTGCTTCTTTAGCCCTATTTTTAAAATGGTGATTCTATTCGTAGCTTCCATTTTACTAACTATACTCCCTATATTTAGAATAATAATAAAATAATAACTACAAATTAACTATTTTATCCCATGGCCTTAATTTAAAATTAAATTAAATATACAAGCAAATTTGTAATATGAGCTGGACCCTTCTTAATTTCTCTCCACTATTTTGCCTTTTCTGATTTAAAAATTTAACTCGAGTTTGAATAAATATTTAACTAATTAATGGGAGAAATAGACAGAATGAAAGGAGACGGATTATCGTGCAGCATGTTGAAGTGAATTGTCAAACAAAAAGGGATAAATAGATTAAAATAAAGGACACTTTCGTCATGCATGAGATTAGATTTGATCTTTGCCATGAATATGATCAACAAAAAGTACTATATCACCAGTATACCATAGAGTGGAGTAGGCAATTCAACATGAATGGAGTCATGGGTTCCAAGTTGTTCAATATTTACCATACATCAATAGTATATTTAAAAAAAATTAATGATAGTTGCAATTTAAATTATAGAATTAATTTGGATTACGTTGCAAATTGGATAAAACTTGTAAAACATTTTTATTTCTCAATCTTTCTATTTGTATTAAATTCATTCATGTTAGTCTTTGACATAAGTTTGGAATTGAGATTTAGACGACTATTTTACGTCGAAATTTTAAATTGGTGGAGAGTTTTGAGAGTTCTCATATTTTATTGTCAATTTTGTCGTTGGATGTCCAAAATTGCAACCCAGGTAATTAAGAAGCTCGAACTACACTGAACCAACTTCCTACTCAATACCTAATCGTCAGACATCCAATGACGAAATAACATGGGAGGGACAATATAGATAGCACTCAATTTCGAGTTTTAATACTAGAATGATGTTTATGTTTCAATTCCAAATTCGTGCAATATACAAAAAGAAATGAATTTATCACAAATCAGAAGATTACGACATTATTAAGATGCTTCAAAAAATAAATTGAATTTACAATAATATTCAAAATTTGAGATTTAAATTGAGGTTCTATTTTTATTTTATCTTTTATATTTTTATTTTTGAATTTATGTGAAATCTATCGTCGCTATTTTTAATGTACACTAGATAAACCTCATATTCTTATGCAATAACCTGTAAACCACACAAAACAGATAAATCATACTTAAAAAATTAGGTGTAACAGGGTTTAAGGTGTCAACTTTGACGGTTACGGTGTTTTTGGTAATAAGGGAACATGATGGCTCTTTACTACTTTTAGAATGATATGCCATGTTAGTGTCCAAACTCATACTGATACAGCGCCGAATATTATTAATTAACCATTTTAGAGTCAAAATCATACAGCGTCGAATAATATTAATTAACCATTCTAGTGTCCAAACTCATACAGCGCCGAATACTAATATTAACTTTGTCTTTGAGTGAAATCAAATTCAATATGGGTATATATATTAATTTCCACGACTGGAGATCTCTGTCAAACGATTAATAAAAGCTTAAAAGGAATGGAGCTTTATCTGCATCTTGTCAGAAGTTAAAAGGTTGCGGAATAATAATAATACTCCCTCCGTATCTCTCCAATTGGCACAACACTTTTTGCACAAATATTAAGAAAAAATGGATTAAGGGGTTTAATTGTGTTGGTCCCACAAGATTTAATGTTAATAAAGTAGGAGAGAGAAATATAATCTGGAGAGAGAAAGAGAGGGGAGAGGCATGATTGGAGAGAGAGAGTAGATTAAGAGATTTAATTTTTGCCATTTTTGGCATGTGCCAATTAGGTTGAGACAACCCAATTTGGCAATTGTGCCAATGAAATTTGAGACGGAGGAATAATAATAATAATAATAATAATAATAATAATACATGATGATGAAGAGCTCGCTTTCATCCCACCATATATATGAGAATGTTAACGTGAACCATTTTTATCGTGAGCGTGAGAACCAAAAATGATGAATTCACGATGAACGTTGATGAATCCGTTGGAAGTTATCAATCCAAAAAAATAGAATTTTCACCCTCATGGGATTCTAACCCGGGTGAAAAATTCTAAATTTTTGAATTCATTAACTTTCTCAACAAATTCATTTGGTTCTTAGTTTTTAGGATAAGAATAGTTCTTACTTGAACCAAACTCTATCTCTATATATAAGACCAGAGCCTGTCTGATTGAACAATTGGTAGCAACGAACATTAATCTATCACGGTTCTGATCAGATCTTGAAACATGAGGGGGACCTCCCTTGCTCTCCATTATTAATTTGTCATCTATGATTTAAAAACTTAACTTATGTTTGCATAAATATTCAACTAAAGGGGGAAATAAATTGAATGAATTAATATTTAGTTCATTTTGCAATAATATCACTTTGTAATCATTTCAATTACAATATTCCGCATCATAAATTTTATTGCACATAGTTTCACGTTTTCATTAATATGGTTTTGTAAATAAAGCGATAGACAAGGATATATAATTTAGTATTTTCAAATATACAAATATATATACCAAAATTAAAAATTAAAAAAACTAAAAGTAGATGTCGATCATGTGCTATCTACTCCAGCCACATCTATACCAAATTTTGTATATATAGGTCTGACATATATAGGGGGTGTTTGCCTAAGCTTATTTTAGAGAGCTTATAAGCTCCAACAACTTATAAGTTGTTTTAATAACTTATAAGATGTAGTGAGTTAAGAGCTTATAAGATGCTCAAGTGTTTGAATAACCAAACTTATAAGATAATGAAGTGTTTAACATTATAAATTCTTTTTATGTCATAATGATCAAAATAGGCTTCAAAGGTGTAGATGATATCAAATGGACTCCACTTGTTCAAATACGTGTTCAAATCGCTAAATTTTTGTATAATATCAAAATTTTGTATAATCTTATAAAAATAAATATTAAAATTAAGATGATGTGGCTTTATGTTACGTGAATGCATTATAATTGATTTTTTAATTAAAAAAGTATTTTATTGTGTCATTACATGTATTTACAAGATTGTGTTAGGGATATGCAGGCCTTTGAATACTTTTATATGTAAAAATTTGGTGTTTAGTAATCAAATACAATCAATAATTGGAATTTATTTTATTTAATTAAATACAATTTCAAATAAATTATTACCATTCTCAATTTTATTTCTTTGAGGGAAAATGAAAATGATTGAAAAGTGCGAGAGAGAAGAGTGAGAGAGAGGAGTGCGAGAGAAATTGGTGTAAAAAGTGACTGAATTAAGAAGGGCAAACATGTAAATAAGAAGATATATGAAGGTTATTTTTGTAATTTTGGTATAACTTAAGAGATGATTGAAAAATAAGTTAGGATTTGGAGCTTTTTTTTCTTTGAGCTTATAAGCTCTTAGAGCTTATTTTGGAAGCTTATAAGTTCTTTAATAACTTAAATTGCCAAACATATTAATTGAGCTTATAAGCTCGAAAACAGCTTATAAGCTGTTTTAAAGAGCTTATAAGCTCAGCCAAACACCCCCATAATAACATTACCAACAGAAAAGAAGATCGATTAATTTCCCCAAACTCTTGATTCGAAACCCGACAATGGAGTCCGCCTCAGTGTTGTCAATAGTCCCTTGTTAGCGAGGTTAAAAATGAGGTATTATCTGACCTAATCGCTAACAATGCTGCTGGTGCATTGTCTCCCCCTCAGCCTACGACACTTCTTGGCTAGCCATGATTCCTCACAAAAATAATTCAAAAATTCCCATGTTCTCGAGTTGTCTGAATTGGATAGTCCGAAACCATGCAGAGATAAGGCGGGTTTTGGGGAGAAATCGACGAAGAAGGTTTGCCCACCATTGATGCTCTCCCCGCCACACTTGTTTGCTTGATCGCTCTCAAAATCTGGGATGCCGGTCATCAAAATATTGAATCAGGTAATTATCAGACACCTTCTCCTACTATATTTCATCATTACATGACAATGTAATTAATTACTTGGGGAATTAATTTGGTACATGCATGATTTTGGCATGCATGCAGGGCTGAGGTTTATTGAGTCGAAGGTGGAGATGCTTTTGAAAATAAGCTATCAGAACTTGCCGCGCTGGTTTGCGCTAACTTTTCCGGCCATGATTGAGTTGGCGGAGGCACAAGGCCTTCGGCTTGTTTTCCCTCACGGATTAGGCGCAGTCATAGCTCACATTTTCGTCGGGCGCCACCGTATTCTTGAAAAGTACGCGTATATATATTAGCCAAGTTGTACTTGCATGACATATATAAAATCTCGTTGTTTTCCGCCACTTCTTTCATACTTGGAAACACTGCCGTCCACCGTCCACGTATCGTTTTGATCGTCAAGAAACGTCAATCGTTACTTGAGCAGCGACGGCTCTCTGTTTCAATCGCCGTCGGCCACAGCTCAAGCCTTTATATCAACCCAAAATATCCACTCTCTCAAATATCTGCAATCACTCCTTCACAAATTCCCAAATGGAGGTTAATTTCTCTCTCTTTCTCTTGCCTTGGTCAGTATAAATTGATAATAATCTTATAGTTTCAACCAAAAATTGAAAAGGCATAGTAATGATATTGCAGCAGCCCCTGCAATATTTCCCGTGGATGGAAACCTAATAAAACTATGCATGGTGGACCACGTGAAAAGACTTGGTCTATCTGCGCATTTTAATCAAGAAATTGAGCAATTACTAGCTCAACTTCATAGGTAATACTAATATATCCGTTTCTATACATTTATATTGCTAATTTGTGTATGTATTGGTCTATTGATAGAGTAGTTAATGTCTAAAGTTAAGGGTCTTAAATTTGAGTGTGCTGTCAAGCAATTTTTAAAAACTAATTACTAAATCTAGTCGGACGAATTAATTTGCGTTTCTATACATTTATTATTTAAGGATCGTTTTTTTATGAACTAATTACTATATCTAGTCGGACGAATTAATTTGCGTTTGCTCAGGAGTGGAAAGAATAAAAAATCAAATGGGAGTGTCAATAAGTATGTAGTTTAGGGTAAAAATTATGAGTTGATATTTCCAAAAAAAGAAAGTAAATATTTTTTTGTGAAAAGATCAAAACAGAATTAAATGAACGTATTTAGTCGAGGGAGAGAGTATCATTAATTCTGACATTGCAATAATTCAGTTCATTAATTTCATACTATACTGTACATGTAAGCAGGAAGCTTATGTTGGTTTCTCATCAACCACAAACAATGGATTATATGGAACAAAATTCTCAACACTTCATCACCGCAATGTACAGTGTTTACAAGAGCCACAGATTTATCATTTCCAGGAGAAAACGAATTAGAAGAAGCAAGAATATTTGCCACAAAATTGCTCCAAAATTCTAAGACCAGGATAGAGATCATAATTTCTTGATTTCAAAAGGGCTTCTAAATACAGTATATATATATAAATAAATAATACGGTAATATGTTTTGTAGCATCATCGCCTATTCGCCTTCGATTAGTGATATTAGACTAGTGTAGTAGTTTACTTATTGGCGAGATTAATCATTGGAGTAGATGAAGGATGTTCCATGGACTGCTCGTCTCGATCGTGGTTATCATAGAAAGTGGATTGAAGAAATTAAAACAAGCCATTTATGGATAGGAAGGCCTCTTTCTACAGGTATCTACATATTCTAATCATGTTTCTTAATGAGAGAGAGAGTTAAATTTGTTGTTTCTGACTAGGGATATCAATTGGTGGATTTTACCCGGACCAGAGCCAATAAATAAGTAATGGTTCTGGTTCTGGAACCGATCCATTAGATATTGGATCCGGACCTGACCCGGACCATCAACTATGGGTCTTAAGCGGTCCGGATCTAAGCTGGTCTGGAACTAGAACCAGACCAGAACCGAACAAGAAAAAGAACTAGAATCGAAGTCGTTGCTTTATAATTTAATGTGTTATGAGTGATTTTGAATCGATATGGATAAAACTAGCTCATTGACAAGCTTATTTAAACTTAGGCTTGTCAATAGACGGGTTTTACTCGGACCAGAACCAATAAATAAGTATTGGTTCTGGTTTTGGTTCTGGAACCAGAACCAGATCCGGACCGGATCGGACCATCAAACTATGGATCTAAACGGTCCGGGTCTAAAGCGGATCCGAAATCGGAACCGGAACCAGAACCGTTGCTTTAAAATTTAATGGGTTTTGAACGGTTTCGAATCGATCCGGGTAAAACCCATCCATTGACATCCCTATTACTGAGTGTATCCAACAACAAATTTAACTATTAAGTTGATGCAGCTTGCGGTTGAAATTAAATTGGGGAATTGATTAAACTTGTTACATGATTTTGGCATGCAGGGCTGAGGTTTACTGAGTCGAAGGCGGAGTTAATTTTGAAAAATAAATTATCAGAACTTGCCGCGTTGGTTTGTGCTAACTTTTCCTGCGATGGCGGAGGCACAAGGTCTTCATCTTGTTATTCCTCAAGGATTAGTCACAGTCGTAGCTCACATTTTCGTCAGGCGCCTCCGTGTTCTTGAAGCCTATGCATGTTCGTCCTTTTCAAATATACAATTAAAGATGGTCACATGAGTTACTTATTAGGAACCTTGCTCATTAATATACGTATAATATTACTTATTTTATGATATAATGCTTTTATATACAGAGACAATAATACTTGTTTTGTGATAATGTTTTTAAACCTGAATAAGTGTAGATTCTCGAGAAGAAATATAATAATGATTTTGAGTCATGTAACTTTTGTGGTAGCAAAACTGCAAACACTAGATCAATTTTGCCATCAACAGTGATGACAATTTCTTGATTTTAGGACTTTACTATATGGTGAATTATAATCTCAATGATTTTATTATAATCTGCTTGGATTCATGATCTATTTTTATATGTAAGTAGAACAATATTCAATTCCATCTCTGTGAAGGTGGAGACTCCCCTGCAAGAAACGATGCAAAGAAAGCATGGGAGTCGCTCGGTTTGAATATCGGCACAGCATGCCCTGCCCCTCTAAATGTGGCGAATGTGAGTCCATAGTACTCTTGAACCCATCCACCAACCTACAAATCGAATCCTGATTCAATCACTTGTCGTCTAGGGTTAATTGTCGGAAATAACACCACCTCATCTCGTACCTGTTTCTCGTGGTACCAAGGCCGCCACGCCCTCTTGATCGCAAGTTCTAACGAGCTCAAACTGTATCTTGTCGACAGAACAGGCACTCTGCCGTCAGTATCTCCACTGCCACCGGAACAAATTCTCACAAACATTACCATTCTAACTAAATCAAACGTTAAGACTTAAATCAACAAGAAGCATCTATCTACCTACCTACCTGTATACCCATATTCGGAGGCCAGCAGCTATGAGCTTCTTGTATATTGGAAGCACGGATTTCTTCGTGTCGGACCAGTTATCAAACACTGTCATACTGCATAGTCTAGCACCACGTGAGCATCTAACGATTAATTGTGACGTGAGATGAGAATTGAAAAGAGAACATTCAAGTTAATTTACTTGCATATGCTCCAGTTCTTGAGCCTGATTCCATCAGATACATGGAGGGCCTTCTGAACCTCGGCTTGATTGTAGTAAAACTTCGCGTAGTCGTCCAAGCACGGGTCGTAACCACCCATCATCCTGGGCATCTAATTACGTAGATTTTAACATTTTATATTTTTTTTGGGGCTTCTGTTTATCGAAGTCGTGACAAGAGAGAAAATACCACTTACCATCTTGGATGACCTTCTGGCTGTGGGCAGAGTTGAAGAAGCAGATGAATTAGCTATGCACACAGATGTATAAAGGCTGTAAATATCTATCTCATCGTACTGGCTAAGCAGTTCGTCCCAACCCGCCTGGCAGTCGCTGTTGTTCAACGTGTCATCGCTGTAAAAATCGCAGGATTTTATAATGTTTTTATAGGTCTCGTCCGAGACCACAGCGTGGCTCCACGCGTAGTCCACCATACCCCTCCAGTCCTCGGCATCATGTGTTTCAGGATTCCCCAGCTGCCAGGAAAAAAGGTCTTCAACATAAACTTTTTTTGTGAATTGTATAAATTTCAAAAGATTAAATACCAGTATGCCTCTGAGATCAATGAATAAGGAAGAGGGATCAGTGTTCTTGTCATGGATGATTTCAGCCAGCTCAGGAACATACTTCCCTGATCAAACACATGATGAGATCAGACCAGATTTTTACAGAGACCGGGCGCTGGCAATCGAGCAATTAGTATACATACCTGCGTAGCTCTCCCCAGCGATATAAAAGATTCGATTTTGATATGATGGGAACTTGAGGAACCAGTTGTGGAGGAAAGCATAGGCATCATTTGCTGGCAGAAGTAATCCATAAATTTGTTATGATCCTAGTCACACTAAGCCAGATGTGGACAAATTATAGTAAAAAGTAAATAGTAAGGTTACCTGTAAAGTCATCTCCCAGCCTATCATAATCACCACTAGTGTTTGAGTATGAAAAGCCCACACCAATTGGAGATTCCAAGAACAATAAGTTGGCTTCTGTAGCGTCAAACAGGATACACAAATAACTTTTCAACCCCCCATATTTTTTGGACACATTAAAATACTATAATATCCGTTTGTTTTGCTTTGTATCCGATGAGAATATTTCTTCTTGCTAAATGATGGAAAAGATAAAATAAAAATCAAACCTTTGTTCCATGAAAAGGGATTTAATTTTAAGCCACGCCCATCGTCGTCCACGAAGAAAGGCCCAATTTCTTGAGTTGCTCCATATCCCACGGAGGAACAACCGGGACCTAGAACATATATACAGAATTAAAAATTCTATGTCTGAGATGGGAAAGGGAAAAAGTGGTGGTGCAGAGTAAGTTATGAATAACAAAAAATGAGGAAAATATAACCACAACCTTGCACCCTATAATTTCAAGGGAAGATGATCATCTTTGTGGAATTCTGTGAAGTTACATACAGCATTTTGGTTAAGACATGGCGAAGAATGGCAATTGCTTATATCTTGTTTTTAGATAGATTAACCAAAAAAGGTGGTTAAAAGATTGATATTGGCATCATCTGGGTGACAATGACAGATGAAAATTTGCTTAGCTTTCAGAGTTCAGCATCAAGTAGATACACTCATACACATATGGTGCATGCATGTAAATATCCATAATATTATGAGAAATTATTTAAGCCCTCTTACCTCCGTTTAGCCACAGCACTAGAGGTTTTTGGTCAGCAAGAGTTTTGGCTTCGTAAAACCAGTAGAAGAGTGCTCTTCCATTGTTTTCATTCACTGTGACATAGCCAGCATAATGTCGGAAATCTACCCTAGGTTGGCCGGGAAGACTGTTGACAAGATCCTCAACGGTTACTGAAGAATCGGATTTTATATCAGTAGACCACTGCCAATATCTGGCATCGACTACTGGTTTCAGAGAAACAAAACTCAGAGAGAGGACAAAGAGCACTTTTAGAGCGATCGCCATTGAGATATCAACTACCAATCAAGATTTGGTTATGAGATGCCAAGCCGGCATGTTTATTTATACTTGAGGATTACTTATGTTTAAGAGATTGGTCACAATCACATTGTCTTTAGTGAAATATTCTATGTGGCACAAGGTATTTTTAATTCGTCAGCAACTTTATGGCCTCTTACATGAATTTAGGCAGGTTATTACATAGCTAAACTAGCCCAAACTAGTGTGGAACCTCCATTTACATGTGGGTTGTTGGATCAACTTCACGTGGATATATATCGAGATTAAAGTACACATTTCCAATATCTGTAACTAGTATGGAACCTCCATTTACATGTGGGTTGTTGGATCATCTTAAGTCATGAGTTGCATTTCAACTTAACAACTTTAATAGTTGAGAAGGAAATAATCTGTAACAAATAATTAAGCTTATCTAACCATGACTTATATAATATAATAAGTTAATAACATATCATTTTAAGATCATCCTCTCTAGATGCCAAATTAGCAAAAATATCATATATAGTAGTGGCCTGACTTGGAAGTGCATCATTAGCAAGTTACTTCTATAGCTCATGCCCAGAAAACAAAGAAAAGGAAAAGGCAATCTGCATAAGTTTCTTAAAATACAGAGAGTACTAAGAACTTTGGCTTCAATTTAGTAAGTGCTGATAAACTGCAATGTCAGTTTAGCACTGTCATAGGCAACTCCTAATTACACTGTTTCAAAAGTGCATAACAAAATGAGTTTTCATGTTGGTCCCAAATATGGTAGGTATTATCGTCTTGGAGCATAAAGCCTCTGATTTAGTGGAGCATATTCTCAGGTGGGAACTTTGGACCACAAAAGAATTTCGTAATTTAATTCAAGAAATGTATATCCTAAAACTTAATTACAATATAGAAGTGGATTAGGCATCTCAAAGTACTTTAGGCATTATCAGTTCATCTGCTATGATCTTAGTCTACTATTACCAAACTAGTGCTCATAAGACTAAGGCTATCAATTGTTGGCCTAATCAAAGCACTAGCAAAGTCAAATTTGATCTCGAGTCGGTATTGATGAAGTAATATCTTACATAAGCAAGATTCTGCCTCTGAAAAATTGGTTCTTTATAATTTCTTCCTTGTATATTTTGCTTAGGTGGCAGAATGAAGTTCCAGTTGAAGTAATATGCAGTGTGGAGCAGATTCATATATGGATAAGACTAAACGACTTTCACTTTTTGAAGACAGGCATGCCTAACAACAGCAGAGACCCATCCACTGACATATACCTACAGGTATAAAGTGCAAAAGCTCATGGAGGTGCTCAATCTTGCAATTATATTACTATCGCATGAGATGTAGAACTTGGAGAGTTTTTATTGTAATAAATGATGAATAAGAAAAAATGACGGTTAATCGCTATGTTTCTTTGTTTATTGAACAAATCACAAGATAGCTCTTTCTGTAAATAACTTTACACGATATGCCACTTGACGGCTGCATGGGTTTTGTAATCAATTTCAGATGTAAGTTTTTCCCCCACGGGTTTAGCTCAATTAGTTAAGAGTTAATAGATTTGGAATAAGGTTTTGTAATCAAGATAGAACTCTCAAGGTGTCTCAAAAAGTGCTATTTCTTCCCTTTCGGCTAACATAAAGATATATATATTGACAGCAAACTTTATGATGAAGGGGGAAGGCTCGAGTCATTACATTTGTCTCCTACTCTGGCATCCATGAAATCTTTCTTTTCGTGATGTCTGCACAATAGACAATACGGATAATGGCTTAATGTTGCTTGGGATAATTAATCTCTCAATATCAGTGTGCTTAGTAGTTTATCATGCTTATCGATGTACACACCACAAGCTTGATTTGAAACTTCTATAAAAATTAAATTTCATGCATATAATAACATCATGCACTACTTGGGGACTCATAGACTGTACTTAATAGAATATACTCCCTTCGTTCCAACATTGTTGGCTCCTTTCTTTTTGCACGTAGATTAAGAAGAGTTATATTTTGTGTGTAAAGTAATATGTGACACGAAACTCGAGGGACTTTTTAGTGTAAAATTGTTTTCTTTTTTGGAACTGGCCAACAATAGCGGGACAACCAAAAAGGAAAACGAGCCAACAATAGTGGGACGAATGGAGTATGTTGTAATTAAGTTTTAGGATATACATTTCTTGAATTAGATTATGAAATTCTTTTGTTGTTCAGAATTTTTATTCAGTTAGGAGCTAATGAATTTGGGACTGATAAATCTGGTTAAGTGAGTGTGCGAGATTTATGAAAGCAATAAAGAACACCAGGCTTTTACGTGGTTCGATCGTTAATGAGATCTACGTCCACGAGGAGTGTTTCCTCAATACTTTCACTATAATGCGGTGTGGTTACAAGCTCTTAGTATTCGATAAGTTGCCACCCTCTAATGTCGGCTTTTCTCCTATTTATACAGATTGCGAATCAGAATCGGCGGCGCCGACCTCTCCATTGGTCGTGGCGTGACTCTTCCTCCGCACGCCTCCTTGGGCGGCGCCATAATGCCGAAAATGGCAACGTTGACCGACAGTCGCCTGCTGGCCGTCGCAGGCTAACAGTCTGACGCACACGCGGCTCCCCATGCGTGCATCGGGCGCTGGAGTTGCGTGCTCGACGGGCAGAAGTTGGCCCTCCGCATGAATTCCACGCGCCGCCCACCCCAAAGTGATCGATCTTAATTTCGTAAGGGAAATAAATGCGCAAGAACACCAAAGATTTACGTGGTTCGATCTATGAATAAGATCTACGTCCACGGGGAGAGAGAGAGTATTCGTGTATTGAATGCGTGAAGCGATTACAAAGAGTGTGGATGATCCTATTTCGCCTACTCTAGCCTCTATTTATACACAAACGATTGACCTAGATCTTGAATCCAAGTCTTCTAACTAGGATTCGAGATCCTATCCCTCTCGAATTAGGATTCTTTTAGATATGATCGAGCTTTCTGCGTTCCCACTTATTTTAGGAGTCTTCATGGGCTCGTAGTTGGACTTTGGGTTGGGTCGGCGGTCCGCCTTTCGGTGTGCACCGATCGTCTGCTCTACGCGGCGATGCGCCCCGGTCTTAATCGGCGGGTCGTGCCTCGTATTTGTTACTGAAGAAATTAGAGTGCTCAAAGCAAGCCTATGCTCGGATACATTAGCATGGGATAACATTATAGGATTTCACCTATTACGTTGGCCTTCGGGATCGGAGTAATGATTAATGAGGACAGTAGTGGGCATTCGTATTTCATAGTCGAGGTGAAATTCTTGGATTTATGAAAGACGAACAACCTGAAAGCATTTGCAAGAATGTTTTCATTAATCAAGAACGAAGTTGGGGCTCAAGACGATCGATACCGTCCTAGTCTCAACCATAAACGATGCCGACCGTGGATCGTGGATGTTGCTTTTAGGACTCCGCCGCACCTTATGAGAAATCAAAGTATTTGGGTTCCGGGGAGTATGGTCGCAAGGCTGAAACTTAAAGGAATTGACGGAAGGGCACCACCAGGAGTGGAGCCTGCGGCTTAATTTGACTCAACACGGGGAAACTTACCAGGTCCAGACATAGTAAGGATTGACAGACTGAGAGCTCTTTCTATTTTTTGGGTAAGTTAAATTGCATAAATTAAAATTGTAGAAATACAATATACTTCGGGCATTCCCGAGGGGATACATCTGCTTTGCAGCTGGGTGGGACAAGCAATTGAAAGCCTGACTCTAACATACATGACTCGATTACATTACGGGGATTTGGTCCCTAGCAATGGCACGTGCCATGTGGAAAACAGAAATCATCGGCCAAGATGCTTAGGCATCGACAGCCTAGGCCTCGGCACCTCGGCATCGGCAGCGTCGTCCTCGGCCTTGGTTTCGACCTCGGTCTCGGCATTGGCATTGGCCTCGGCAGCGCACCATCCTCGACATTGGCCGCCTCGGCCGCCTCTGCATCGGCATCTCGGCTTTGTACTAAAATACGGCCCCAAGGGCGAAGTCATGTCTGCCTCGGCACCAAGGCATTGGTCGCCTCGCCACCTCGTCACCAAGGCATTGGTCGCCCGGCACCTCGGTCTCGCAGCCTTGGTGTCGGTGAACTCGGTAGCCCGGTCTCGGCTACCTCGGCATTATCGTGCTCGCTCGAACACTTCGGCGAAGGCCGAGAATGGTAGACGAGCCCGCATCGGCCTGGCACCTCGGCAAAGGTCGCCTGGCGCTCGGCATTGTCGGCCTCGCCACCGGCATTGGTCGCCCGGCGGCTCGGCATTGGTGGCCTCGCCACCTCGGGTCGATCGCCTCGGCAGCTCAAGATTGGTGGCCTCGCCACCGGCGGCTCGGCATTGGTTGCCTCGCCACCTCGGCATTGGTCGCCGCACTCGGCATTAGCCTCGGTCCGGTGACCTCGGCATTCAGGCGGACAACGGCCTATAGCCCAAGTCGACGCATGAAATGGCAACGTCGACGCATGCCCCACCTCGCGTGCCGTGGCTTCGCCTCGGCACCCCGTGCCCCGCCCGCAGCAGAAGTGACGGGGACTCCCAGCGTGCATTGATGCGCGCGCACGCTCAATCCGGTAATGGGTCGCAGCGAAGCGCTACCGCTGCTGAACCGAGCGCCATAATGCTGAAAACGGAAACAGGCTGAAAGCGGTAATGGGACAGCACTAGAGAGGCGCGCTTCCCTTGGGCAGTGCACCATAATGCCAAAAACGGCAAAGTTGGTCGTCACCACCGCTTGGCCGTCGCAGCTCGACGGCCTGCCGCGATGCTCGGCTCCCCATGCGAGCATCGGGCAGAGGTGTCGCGTCTCAACGGCCAGAAAATTGGCACCGTCGCCTGAATCCAACGCGCCGCCTACCGGAAAGAGTACGGACGGCGGACGATTGACCAAAATGGGCCAATGGAAGAGACGCCCGTAACAAGGTCGTGCCACCTCCACGTGGCGCGCATAAGGCGAAGGTCCTCGCCCGCCAATGGAAGGCATGCGGAGGAAGAGTCACGCCACGACCAATGGAGAGGTCGGCGCGCTTCGATTGCGATTCGCATCATGTATAAATAGGAGGAAACCGACATTAGAGGGTTGGCAACTTATCGAATACTAAGAGCTTGTAACCACACCGCATTATAGTGAAAGTATTGAGGAAACACTCTCCGTGACGTAGATCTCATTAACGATCGAACCACGTAAAAGCCTTGGTGTTCTTTATTGCTTTCATAAATCTCAGACACTCACTTAACCGCATTTATCGGACAAAACTTTGTGAAACTTTATTGCAGCTGCTCATCTAACAAGTTTGTTTAATTTCTATCCAGTTTCCTATGTATAAAAGTATAATTAATTTATAGTCTCAGTCAAAAGTGCTCCATTCAAAAAGTGTGAAGGTGTATTTGCTATTGCTTTACCCTTTATTCTTATTCATTCATGGATGAGTTTTGTCGCCTTGGTTAGTGGTAGAAAAGGATAAATTTATCAGCATATGCAACTAGTAATAATATAATTGAGGATGTCACATTGTTTATTCAGTAGCCTGATTCTGAATACATCTTATCTCCTTCAACAGCATATTTCTGGATTTTGAAGAAAAACACTGTACATTAAAGTAACACTTCCCAATGAAGTAGAGGTGAAAACTGAAAACATCTCCAAAAACAAGAAAAGGTATTATCAAAATATCCCCTCCAATTGAATACAAACCGAAGCATGATAAAAGTTTTTCTTTTAAAAAAAAGACTAAATAACATTAAATCATAATCAAATAATCAAAAGTTACAAACCTTTAATTAGCCTAACCCTCTTTTTGACGAAGTGCAGCTTTGTTTTTAACTGTATATTATTAAAGCCCTCCAATAGCAAATAAGCTTTTTTGTTCCCAACTACAATTGACCTTTAGTCATGGAAAAAATAATTAAATACAACTAAAACATCTCTGATAACTAACCCACATCGGAAACCAGGAAAAAATAAAAGTAATACGGGGCTGTTTGCCACCACAATCTCCACCAACCAGAACTTTCAAGGAAGCAACTCTAAAAGATTTCCATCCTCTTTCTCAAAAACACATAAAAGATCAAGAGAGAGAGAAAATGGAAGAAGAAAAGGCTCTTCCGCATTACTGGGGAGAAACTCGAGAAGAAGATTACTACAAGCAGCAGGTCAAGCAACTTCTACTACACAGCACACAGTGGCCTAACCCTATTCACCAAATCATGGCAGCCATTCAAACTCGGCCAGTGGCCTAACCCTATTCACCAAATCATGGCAGCCATTCAAACCCGGCCCTCCACGCAGCATCATTTCTCATGAATGGGAATGATCTTACGCTATATCTCATCTTCTTCTTCGACCCATCTCATGTTATGTCTATCTTCTTTTCTCATGTTTCTCACTTCCTCTTTAAACAGTAGTGGGAGGGCTCTGTTACATTTTTCATAGCATACAAAATCAAACCAGATCCAGTCATCCCGAGCCTATACATATTGTATGTTGTATAAGCCATATATCAGTTATGGAAAAGGTTTTCTAAACAGTAGATTGCCTGTTTCAACCCCTTCTCATTTCTAAATGGCATGCATCTAAACAGGGGATTGCATGTTTCGACCCCTTTCCAAAACCATAAACTTTAAATAACAGAAGCACGGCAAAGAAGAAGAATGGATCATATGAATCAAGAAAAGCTCAAAATAGAAAAAGAAGAGGAATAGAGATCATATGAATGAAGAGACGCTGGATATATAAATAAGGAGAATAAATCATACAAATGCGCAAAAGAACTACAAGGAGAGGTGCCCAGAGAGAGAGAGAGAGAGAGAGAGAGAGAGCTAATGGAGCAAGTCGTTACAAACCGAAGTTGCCATCAAACCAACAAGAAAAATATATTGACTACAAAGATGTATTTGTTCTATGTGACGGAACTCTATAAAAGCTATACACAAGGAGAAAACAAGGGATTTGCCTCTCCGTATACTTATATTGCAAATCTGATGCCAAAACTATATGCAAGATCATGCTGTATGCTAAGGCTAATCATTCCCAGTCAATGCTAGCTATCAAACTTTTTTTTCAAAAGCTGGGTTGTAAATTGTTAGCATGTCAAAGAATATAGAAAGAACCCCCCCAACCCCAAGTATCGGGTAAGTCTTAATCAACCCTGAATAGATACTTCAAATCATCCACAGTCAGCCGAGTTTGTCGACTGCCAGTCTAAATCCTCGCCAAGGCAGATGCAACCATCTCTCTTCCTTTCCTGAATAATAGCAGAGTCCATCACAATGAAACCCAAGGAATGCTTGAATACAATGTATCCCTATTTAATCGCCACTTTTTTTTCAAGTTTATGATAGTGCAATTACACAAGTAGATGATATTATTCCAAATAAAAGTGAGGTACCTGCAAGGCCAAAATGCGATCTTCTACTGTGTCCTTCACAGTCAGCCGATAAACTGAAACAGGACGAGTCTGCCCAATACGATGTGCTCTATCTATAGCTTGATCTTCAGTCGTTGGATTCCACCAAAGGTCCAGGAGGATGACGTGGCAAGCAGCCACCATGTTCAATCCAAGACTAGCAGCTTTCAGAGACATGATCATGACAGAAACCTAGCACAAAATTTGAGACTAAATCACATGAAAGTTGTAATAAACTAAACTATTCAACATCATGTCAGAAGAGTGACAAACCTGGGGAAGACTATTAAAATCTTTCACTGCCTTGTCTCTGGCAGAAATAGGCATTGTTCCATCAAGTCTGCGGTATTGAATGGACGAACTTTTCAAATAATCTTCAAGCAAATCCAACATCCTTGTCCACTGGGAGAACACAATTGCCTTCTCCCCCACAACTTTAACAGAACTATGAGAAACATGTTTTATGTTTGGAGTTCCATTCTTTCCCACTGAATCAAAGCCATGCAACAATTCTGAACCATAACATCCTTCATTAGGCTCAAAGGAACTCAACGTTAAGGCCGGATCATTTGGCTTAGACAAAGACGTCAAGAGCTTCAGAGCAGCTTTAATTTTGGAAGAACCTTCCGGATAGCTTGAAGAACAAGATTCCGAAATTTTAGCAAGCTCAGAATCAGAGCAGTCAAAGGTGTGGTTATTTTCTGGATTTGGATTATTTGATATAGCATCCCGTAGTGTGGTAATAGAAAATATGTGTGACGAAGTCAGACGAGCTTTGCAATTCTTGTTGGGACAATGGGTGTCATCACCAATCATATGCTCACAAATGCACTGGTTGCAAAGACATGCCCGCAGAAAGTTACTACAGCATCTTCAGGTGGGTCCTGTAATGTATTCACAGCATAAGATTCAGACGGCACATGAGTCCTGTAAATCACAACTCAGAGACTTCCAATAGCAAAATTTAGTGCAAAAGAGCTGATGACAACAGAAGAAATAATTTTATATACTTACGCTGCATATCCCACAAATTGCCAAAGAGCCTTCCAAACAATTCAGAAGGTAGATGTTTTCTCCAGGGAAAATTCTTAGCCATCTCAACGGAGGAAGTCATTTGTGAAGTAGAACTGAACCCCTAACAAGAAGAGGGTGGTCACAGGCCTGTCAAGCCGCAGAAGCATTAATAATATGTTCACATAGTTCTGTTTGACCGTCCCTGCTTTTGCATATTCCTGCCAAGAGCAGCAACAGAAGTCAAGGAGTTGCAAAATTACCAAATATACTTGCATACAAAGTTGCATTTGACAGTATTGTTAACATACTGCAAATTGGGCCTGCGAATCAGCCTCAAGTCTGCAATAGAAATCTCGCTCCTCCATGGAGAAATCAACCCTTTTCAATTCTATAGTTTTTGGTGGAAGATCAATAATTGGTTCTCCGTCAATATAAGTACCTGGATCAAAGTTACCACTAAAATAGCATTAAGCTCCAGAGAGAGGCTTCTTCATTTAAGTGAAATATCCATATTTCAATAGAACCCAGAAAGCCTAACTGGGCCACTGGATTTCTAATCCTATGTTTTCGAATTCAACTGTACAACAAGAAAAAAACAAGGCGGAGTTCTCTTCCAATTTAACCTGAATATATAAACTCATGCATACTAAGCTTGTTCAGCTTCATAAGAGTTGGTGATATAACAGACTAATTGAGTGCACAAGAAAACTAATTGAATAAACTTTGCAAGTTTATAAAACACTCGACCTCCTCCCATAACTCATGAAACGGTGAGAGTCCAAAAATAAGCAATTCCACTATCATGCTTGTGAAAGAAAAAACAAACTTTAGAAAAATCATAAGAATCAAATTCACCAAAACTTCATTTTCGAGAAGCCTCCATAGCTCCAAATGCAATTTGGTCGATGGATAAACTTATTATATACATAAACAGGTGTAGGAACAGAAGGGCGAAGAGATTGAAAGGCAAATAAACAAGTCCTAGTTATTGAGGGCAAGTAAAATTAGACTAGAAGCTAGAAGCAAGACCAGTTAGAGGATAGAGATTTTCTTACCTTTCGTTCGACGCAACATGATAGTCTTCAGCACTGCTTGCAGTTTTTTGAACCCAACCTTTGGATTCCTATGGATTGGTGACTTAAGATGCTCACAGAAGGTCTTAAAAGTAGCATAGGGTTCATGCCTGAGAAATCTAAAGTAGCTATAAAGATCATCTATTACATTCTGAATTGGTGTCCCAGATAAGCACCACCTACGCTTAGCACGAAGTCCCCAGCAAGCCCTAGCTACTTGAGTTCTGTGGTTTTTGATGGTTTGAGCCTCATCCAATACAACCCTATACCATCCAACCTTGGCAAGAGGGCCAGAAATAGTTTCAAATAATTCATTGTCAATTTGTTTCTTAGTCTTTTTACTCCTTGCATACTTCTTAGAAGATGCAGTTTCAAGTAACTTCCTTTTTTTATTAGATGAGTATCCTTTAAAAGGGGTACCGAATTGATCATCATTCTCATCAACAACAGGCTGCTTTGGCACCTCCATGCTAACAATAGCATATGTTGTAATCACCACATCATACTTAGCAAGCTCATGAGGATCCTTGATGCGGCTGCTTCCATGGTAGACTAGAACAGAAAGATCAGCTTCCCTAGTAACTTTATTGTGCAACTCTTCAGACCATTGCCGGAGAACGCTTGTTGGACATACAATAAGGGTTCCAGCAGGTGGTCTGCCCTTTGTTTGTAGGTAAGTCTTGCCATCATTAACCTCACGAGTATCAGAAGCTCCATTGTCCTCGTTCAGATCACACATCTCCATTTTACATTGTTCAGTATTAGCCAACAGTGATTTGGAAGAAGGTGACCTCTTTTAATATCAATGCAATAGTTGACACCGTCTTCCCAAGTCCCTGCCATAATAGAAATAAAAAATTAATGTATATGATTGATTGCATACCCACTAGAAAGAAAAGACCATAAGGCAACCTGATCATCCGCGAGAATCCCACCAGAACAACACGCACCTTTCGTCTCTTTGTTAACCATCCAGGATAAAGCAATTCGCTGCCCATAAACTCAACTAGAGTCAGTAGGGACTCGGCAAACTATTTTAGAATACACGTTTGAACCATGAAAAACTATCCATGCAAGAATAACTTAAAGTGAATCATAGAGCATTATATTTCACAAAGACATGTTCCAAATAATTATAAATATGCTAATTAAGCTACACATAAACGATAATTGAAGGTCTCGATTGAAGCTAAATCTCAATAGTGTTGAAAAAGATGAATAAACCAAAAACCTTTTCTATTAATACATCAATAAGCACAATTCATCTGGGTAGAGCAGTGGATCATAGCAACAAGCATCCATGCATGAAAAAACTCAATATATACTAGCAAAGAGTATTATCAGAAATTTGGTCAAAATCACTAATCCTCGTGAACATAAACTAGTTATCTCTTAAAGAGTATTACAGTCTCTTAAAAATTCAAGGCAACATCATCTCTCACAAGTTATCTCCCCCACCACACTCCCGTCTTCACCAAAATCACTAATCCTCGTGAACATAAACTAGTCAGATGTGTCTCTATCCCGGGAAGAGCCAAATAACCAAGTAGAGAACTTCATACCTGGTGTTTCAGCAGAGTCACAACCAAACCATCAGGTGGAATAGCTTCTGTTTTTGGCTGAGAAAGATCCTGCAACATGTGCAAAACATCTCCATAGTCAATTATTAAAAAAAAAATGAGTTTCGTAGGAAAGACATACATAGTAATTTTATCATGGTTGCAGAAAGGCAAGTCAGCACATCAAATATGATATCATGGAAGTCTAGAACCTGCAACCAACATATAAGGTCTGGATTATAGAATCACCTGCACCGCAACTCGAAAAATAACCCTTTCGTCATTTGGTCTAAGCCTTGAATTCCCCATTGCCATCTGCTCAACAGGGTCTGCCGATGTTGAATATTGCGAAGCAGCAAACAACTTTCCATTTAATGTAACAGGATTTGAGGCTACTGCTGGTGTACTCATATCCTCAAGAATACAAACATCGGAGTCATCATCGAGATCGATATGCTCTAACATGTTATTTTGAACCCTTTGGTAAGTGATGTTAGGAAGATAAAAACTGTTGAACTCTGAGACCTCATTTTGCGTCTTTTGATAATTCATTTCTACCTTAACTGAAGAAAATGGCCATATGCCAGGTGGATGTGACCCCCCCAGATGAGCAGAATTACCATCACGAGCATCAGTAGCTAATTTTTGGGTTTTAGTCTGATCAAACATACCCGAGGAAGGAAATCGCTCTTCAAAGGTATGTCCTCTTTTCATCCTTTCTGCAGGAAACATAGTCCTCACAAGAAATCAAGAGAAGGAATCGGCTGAGGACCATTGTATACCTTTACAGAGGGCAGCTTACTCTCACCCCATGATATTTCCTACGGACTATGTCAACTACTTCAGATGCTCTTGAAACGATTTCATTAGATGTAAATGATTCCACATTTTCTTGACCTTGGTATGACCTCCTGTTTTGTTGATGATGCATGACAAAGAATCAGGAGAAATATAATTCGACTCATCCTGCAATGTACTTGTCTCACTGGAATAGCTAAATCCAACTTGGCCATTTAAGGAAACACTGCTACCACTCCCACATTCAGGTGTGCAGTGCCCGAACTGAGAACCAGCCACATCCACATAAGGCATTACACTAATGAAGTCATCGCTAAAATTTTCCCCTTCATCCATAGTGTTGAACATCCTACCGCCATCACAAGCTAAGGATTGAAATCCAGAACTAAGAGAAACATAGGATGGATCATCTGAGCCGAAAAGGTGCATGCCACCATTGTCAGGAATAAAATCTGGAATTTCTGCTGTATTAATTTCACAAGAACTGGAGTCAGTATGGGAAACGTCCAGAGAAATCCTATCTCCATCAATAACTGAGGCATCCTCCTTGTCTGCAGCAAGTCCGATGGTTAGTTTTTTCATAGGTTTCTGGTGATATCTACAAAGTACAAACAATATCAAAACCTAGTAACTTTTTCTAACAATTTATTAAAAATATATTCTTAATGAATGAAAAACTAATAAATTCTGCACAGACAGAGCAAAAACACTAGAATGAAGCATTAGACCAAGACTTACTTTCAAAATGAAAATCTAGCCTAGAGCATCCAATCAGGTCCTTATCATGGTTCCTGTGAGACACTCCATCATGAGTAACATGACTGGTACCGTACAAACACAATGGGTTGCTATGGTTGGACATCACGGATGGAGCTCTGCCACCATCATTTTGGCTGTATGATGATGGAGTCCGGGGAACACCAACCATATAACTATGAGAAAGGCCATTTTCTTGAACAGATATACCGTCAATTACAGTTCTGGAGAAGCCGTGCTCAAGAATACCAAACTGCAAAGAAGGTTCTCGCATTCCAGCACCCATAGTGGCAGAAAAAGTCCCTGCAGATTCTGAGATGCCATCTGAACTTCCAGTCCTTGAATCTGAGGCTTCAGAGTTGTGTGAGGGTGATAGTACACCTGATCCTGGTATCTCAGCTTTTGACAAGAATATATCATTTGAATTCTGAACTCCTATAAGAAATAAAATTGTATTCAGAATAGCAAGATGCAGTTAAATCATTATCATTTCACTTTAGAACCAATTGTTTAATCTCACTAAAACAATACACCCATCTTTCCCAAATATACCAAGAAAAATCAGTCTAATGACCAGTGGATGGTAAATAAATTTCCCAGAAAGAAAAAATAAAAGCACAAAGCTATAAGGCTGCTTACCAACCTTGTGAGACATCAATAGAAGTTAGATCTTCCAATATATTACCCTGCAAATTAACAACAAGTGGAATCACATAATAGTGAAGCAATTCTCACACAGAGAATTGAAATTTATAATTTAATCTAGCTTGTAGAAGCAGACAATCACTCTAACAGAGAGCATCGAGAAGATAAAAGAGAGAGAAGGGAGATGGAACATGGGAGAAATTAATGTGAAATGATGTCACAAACCACTCATAATCTGTTTACAAGAGGAAGACTTGATAGCAATTACACTGCAGGCACTTACTTAACCAAAGAACTGATGCTTTCATCTATTGTGTTTTCCTCATATCAATATCCACGAATAACAGCATGCTGCAGATAGTGAAAGACCAAGCCAAGTAATTCCACAACTCAAATTAGTAAATTTCCTCCACCTATGCAAACTATTACAAGGAGAATTGTCCATTGTTTGAAGATGACAGAGCTCAAAACTGACAGAAATGGCTTCTTAAACATAACCTGGTAAATTCAAATTCAGAAAATAGAAAGGATTTCCTCATGAGGTTAAGAACTGGTGGAAGTTCCAGTCTAAGTTAATCCCATTTTGTGGTTGAGACACTGGTGCGATAAACTCTGCCGCACAATCAGATCGATACAAGATATGCATAAATACTCCTATACATAAATATTAGACATGCTGCTGCATAGAATCCACGTCATCAAACATAAAAGCCAAACTCCTCATCAGTCATAACACACTCGACGAAATACAAGAAATAAGTCAAATCAGATCAATCGGGAGTGAATAAACTTGCATAAAGTCAACTACACAGTAATTCAAGGACCATGCACCGCCATATCACCCACTGCTCCTTATAGCAAGTATTTAGAAGCATTAATCTATTCAAGAAAGGAAACCAGCAAGTGATCACCAACGTATATTTAATACACTTCACAGTTAGCAATTCCAATTATGCAAGCAGAAATGACCAAGGAACCACAAAAACTATGAAAGATAACCTGCGAAGGCGAAGCGGGCGCTCCCATGACTCTCCAGAAAGAATCGAGATCGATGTAAACGTCGTCGCATTCATCGTCCGCGCTAAACGTCTCACCCAGAATCCCCGACGATCCTCCCTCATCGTCCGCCGTCATCATATCAATTTTAGCCCTTATCGACCAAAACAATCAAACCCTAATTTTCCCACCAAAAAAACTAAATTCCAACTCCTATTATGGGGTGCACGGGCATGCACCAGCACCAGCACCAGCATCAACGTATTTATACGGCGGGAATCAATAGAAGATGCGAATCGATTGCCAACCAGAAAATTCAGGGAAATTACTACGAATATTTAAGCAGAATTTATATTTTTTGAAAAGCTTCATGATGAAAAGGGTCGCAACTGCAACGACGGCGTAGGTTAAGGACTTTAGATTGCAACGACGGCGTAGGTTGAAGAATATTTTGATTTCTGATGCGCGCAGTAGGGAAAGGGGAGCGTAGGTTAAGGACTTTAAATATTGGAGTATACTTCTGAGTTCTGACTAATCTGCTCCACCATATTTTAGTATTTCTTTTATAAATTAATTAATTAATTGGTGTGGTCATTTACATTTAACGTATTTTAAATTTTAACGTACGCCGCTTTGTCTTTTATCCGTTAGGAATGGGAAGTCACCGTCGTGCTCCGATACATGCATGATTTTTAAAATCATGATTGCCTTGTTATTTAAGGAAACTTTATTTATCACGAATTATACCATAAACAAATAAAATTCACATATTTAATCCCTGCAAATCAATTTGGAATCTCTGCCTTCTTTATTTTATCTTCCTGTCTTTAACGAAGCACCCTAAAAAAATTTAGCCTTACATAAAATCTCTTGTTAATAAAATAACCTAGAAACCTCACAGAGATGTTAGGAAAAACTCGTTCTTCTGTATATTTATGTAACGATATTCACAATCACTGATTAAGATATGGCAAAAACTTGTATACATTCCGACATACGATATATCCACTTTAATTAGGATTTATCAATCATAATTAAGATTTATTAATATCACTTAGAGTTAATTAATATCCAATTAGAGTTTATTAATCTATAATTAAGATTTATTAATCCTCATATTAATCATAAATTTGGGTTTACTAATCTATAATTAAAAAAATAATTAATTAAGAGAAATTGGGCCCGACCGCACCAAGACCAGCTCATTAATTATAACTAATTATAATAAGGAATTAATTTTTTGAAGCCCAATAAAAAAATTAATTAATAGGTTAATTATGAGATCATTAGTGGTCAATTAGGGGATTGATTAGGATTTATTCATTCGGTTTATTAGTCCACAAATATAATTTAGTTAAACCTCAATTATAATTTGATTAAACTCTAATTAGGGTTTAAAATTTTAAATGCATACAAGAGTGCATCTCAACCTTATTTGGAGATCCATTGGGATAATATAATTAATCATATCTTACTAAATAACATAGTTGCAATAGCCAAGTGAACGAAGGTATTTTTTGGGGTACAACTTTATAAAGAACTAAACAGTGTAAATTATTTTGAAAATAAAAGAAAAGACGGTACAATTATTTAATGGGAAAATACTATGTTATTAACATGAGTTCAAGCCTTCGAGCACTTCTTGCATGGTACAAGTGGAACCCTTAACATACGACCAAATTTTCAGTAATGATGGGAGATTCACTAGATTAATACTAGGTTACTTCTCCAAATGTTTGATAATTGTTGTGAAATAGAGAATCAGTTGAGAAAAAAAAATAGTTTGTCTATAAATCTACATATAAAATCATAAATTTACTTGAAAATCGCATTTATCTATTATTGTCTCCATACTTTAAAGAGCCTTTCAAATTAATAATTTTGAATAAACTTATTCTAAGTGTGCACAAATTTTTAAATCGTATTTATATGTGATGGCCAAAATGTAAAATCAAAGAAAGCAAAGATTTAATACAGCCTAAACAGTTAGATGGTACAAAGCAAATGACTCTTCACTGAGGATATGTAGTTAGGGGTGTCTAGCAGTTCGGTTTGATTAATCGAACCAATTTTTCTGTTAACCTAACCGAATTTCTCGAAAAAATGGGCAAAACCGAACTGTTTTAAATTTTGGTTAACCGAAAACCAATCGGTTCGGCGGTTCGGTTTTGATTAACCGAAAACCAAATTAAAATTAATTAATAATAAAACAAATAAAATAATAATAAAAACAAATAAAATAATAATTAAAATAAATAAAATAATAATTAAAAACTGAAACTTATTAAAAATAGATAAAAATATTTAACAATAATTAATAAAGTAATAATTAAAATTGATTTTCATAATTTTAATTAATTAATTAGTAATTGAAATAATAATTAAAAATAAAAGCGGTTTTCGGTTTTCGATTCCAACTGTTCGATTATCGGTTAACCAATAACCGATTTTTTTTTTTCTGGGCGAAACCGAACCGATAACCAAATTTGTCGGTTTTGGTTAACCGAATTGTTCGATTCGGTTTGGTTTGATTCTAACCAAAACCGTTTAAACCCCTTTGGATGTAGTCATTGGAAAGGCTAATGTAAATTCCATATACAACTGGTACACACAAAGAAAAGAAAAGAAAAATTGATATGTGAGGTTTTATTTTTTCGAGCTAATATTTGATGAAAACCATTACCGATTAAAAACTATTGAAGCTATTTTTACGCGAACTGATACACAACTTAGAAGGTCAAGCTATTTTTTTTAGAAGGTCAATTAACCAGCAAAATAAATATTGAATATGATCTTCATTTTTCTTTTTCCTTCGAAATTTCTTTAGGCGTTCCGCAAGAAGAGGTTAAGAGTAATTTGCTTGTTGCTGCGAACATTGATACAATTGTTTTGTTATTTCATCTCCACCAGCGCGCTGAAATCTAGGCAATGGTAAATTCACCCCCTAATTATAAATCGACATTTCTGGTTGTTATTGACAGTCGAACTCTTTTCCCTTGTCGTTAGAATCACTGCTTTTGTTCCGGATGTCATAGTTTTTACTGGGTTTTTGGATATGTTTTTGTTAATTGATTCGAATATGAATGTCTACCGATTTGAATACGGACCGAGATTCTTGCTGTGCTCTTATTACCTTTTAGTTTCTTGTCGGTTTTCGTTGAATTAATTTATCCATTTAATTTATTTTTTCCTTTCTTTCTTAATGGGCTATAATGGATGCGTCATAGCTTCGATTTTTGGTGGAAATTGATTTACACTGCGAATTATACTCGAGAACGATTTATTTGGGCTAATTGAGTGGTTTTTACTGCATCATTGATTCTGTCTTTTACTGATCGGAAATTGTTTCTATTAAAAAATTCTATTTGGGTGGCAAATTGCAATGCTTAGCTTTGTGAACTTTGGTTTGCTCTTGCAGGCCTCGTCGAAAAAGGTTATAACTAGGGAAGAGTGGGAAAAGAGGCTCAGTAGCGTTAAGATCAGGAAAGAGGACATGAATAAATTGGTGATGAATTTTCTGGTTACCGAGGGTTATGTTGATGCTGCAGAAAGATTCCAACTAGAGTCCGGGACAGAACGTATCCATTTGATTACTGCTGAGTTAATTTTCTGTTAGATTGTTTGCATAAATGTTGCAGTGATAGCTCATTAGCTACGTAGTAGTAAAATTAGCAGATTATGATACTACATGGATTTCCTTATTGGAAAATAGCAGATATAGATCTTGCAACTATCACTGATCGTATGGCAGTTAAGAATGCAGTACAGAGTGGTAACGTGGAGGATGCAATTGAAAAAGTTAACGATTTGAACCCTGAGGTGAGATAACTTTTCATCGTTGCTTAGTTGTTCGTACTCGTAGAAGGAACCAATGTGATTCAACACTGATCTTGATTATTGGGTTCTTTCGCTAGTTGTTGTTTGATGTGAATATGACTCTGAAATGCTGAATAGGAAAATATATACATTATATGAGCTAGTAATGTCATTTCTCGGCAGCGTGATACTATTTGAAAACTCTCATAATACCAGAATTATGCAGTCAACTATGTTGTACTTGGTTGGGCCACTTAAGCATCTCCATTTAATTTTTGTCCTGCTTCCTTCTCTTGGTTAACTTGGTTTGGTTTATAAATTGTAATCATTTAAATAAAATGGCTTGCCACAAAATGCTAGAATGGGATAGTGAGCGAGATGCATTTGTTGACATGGTAGTTCTAAATCTCATCAAATCAAACACCCGTGCATTTATAATTGGAGTATGAGACTCCGATAGGGTGTTAGCTTTTACCATTTTGTATATAATCTATTGCTGCCTTGACCATTCACACTATCAAGGAATTGGGCAGGGTGTCAACATTACCCCCTTTGAACTTGATAGCTTTTAACTTTTTTGAATTTTTGGAATAAAGGATAATCCCTTTTTTCTTGTTCTAGATGTTCATCAATGTGGTAAATTGTTCCCCAATAATAGCAAAAGCTAGGTTGTAACTTTTAGTTATTAGATTCATTATTGGTGCTTGATGCTTGAGGATAAAACTCTTGCCAATACTAGAAGGTCTCATACTTCATAAGCCATTTGAACCCTCCCTTGGGTTACTTTGGGCTGCTGATGATGACATCGATAACACCTCTTTTCCAGGTGCATGATAATTATGAGGACTATTTTCTTGATCTGTTTATATTAATGGGCAATTTTCTTTGCTGAGAGCACATTGTGGACACTACCCTTTGAGCTGAATATTAAAATTAACTGGGTGGATAGACATCCAATTTGCATAGATTATATTTATTCCATGTGGCTGTAAATTGAGCATGCTTGATCATAGAGCATCATGAAAAAATTCTATTGAGAGATGCTGCAGAACTTCCTCTTCCTGCTTTTCACTTCTCTCACTTTTCTGCAACTTACAAGCACTATGGATCGTCAATAGGATTCCATGAATTATTGAACCAGCTTGTATGTATCTTAATTTCCATGTAACTCTGATAGTTGTATCTCTTTATAGGCAATATATGTAATAACTAGATTTGCTTGCTTGGCTTTCTAAGCTTCGTATCAAAGCTATACAATTATATATTTTGGGCTTCCGTTGCAGATATTGGACACAAACCCCCAACTCTTTTTCCATCTCCAACAGCAAAGGTTGATAGAACTGATCCATAATGGCAAGATTGAAGAGGCTTTGGAGTTTGCTCAAGAAGAACTTGCTCCAAGAGGGAAGAAAATGTAATATTCAGATTACATTTTGTCTGTTTTGCTGTGAATCTTCATTCGTTAAGGAATATTATTGATGCGTCTGTTTCATACTAGCAATCCTCTTTGCTCAAGCTCTGTTGCTGAATGTTTGTTCAGTGTATTCATTTGGAATTTTGATTCTATGAATATCTTTAATTTCAGCAATGTTTTTTAGAAGAGTTGGAGAGGACTCTTGCGCTGCTTGCATTTGAAGATTTGAGCAATTGCCCCGTCCGTGAGTTGCTAGATATATCACAACGCGCCAAGACTGCTAGTGAGGTAAACGCAGCCATCCTCACTAGCCAAAGCCATGAAAAAGGTTAGTACCGTTATACTTGAGAAAATACCACGAATAATTAGTTAATATGATTCAAGGATAAGAACCCAATTTAGTACAGCTTCACTTGGCTTTCTGGATATTTCAACGCTGCAACTTGAAATACATGTATAGCTGTTAATCAACATAGGCGGTGCTCTATCAGACTTGAACCACCACATAAGGATTCTTTAATAATTCTAAAGATGATGCAGGAGAGAATTTTGAATATAAATGAAGCTGGAATCTTTTCTTTTCGCTTCAAGTTAAAACTAGCTTAGAGCAAGAACTGCAGCAAGATTCTGAGAATCTAGTGATTGAATGGGAAATCTAGTAACTTTTTCCCCTAAATTATCCACCACTTTAACAATAAAGTAGATACTTTTGGTTGGGATTCTCACTAAGAAGATGGTGTGCTAGATTTTGTCTCATTATGTGAAGTCCTAAATTGATATTGGCGCTTTAGGTGTGATGAAGCCTGAAATTGTTGTTGCATGTATGAGTATTTTCCTAAATTTTGGTTATGGTTATATCGGGTGACAGATCCAAAGCTTCCGAGCTTATTGAAGATGCTGATGGGGGCACAAAATCAGCTGGATGAAAAGGCTTCCTATCCTCGAATAAATGATTTGTCTACTGCAACACTCGAGGATCCTTCTCTTTGACATCTCTACCATTGCCAGATTACTCTTGTGATTCCGCTAGAATTAGTGATCATGCTTGTACTTGTGTAATACACTAGTGTCTCTCAAACTAGCTAGTATCCGTGAATTCAAATATTGTTTACTTTATTCTGAAAAATGAAAAAATAAAACAAAATCATGTTCTCTGTGCGCTCTGTTACTGCTAAAGCTAATATAGGCGCAATATCCAGAGAGAAATTTGAGAAATTGTTTCACATAAGCTTAACCAATCAATACAGTCTTTTGTGATTTATGTCATTCTGTATAATCTAATTTTTATATGAGATGAAAGAACAACATATACAATCTAAACAAATCATATATGAGAACAGAGTAGTTGTAAAATAAATTATTGTAAAAATGTAGTCTATTTGATTTTATCTTGATAGTTGAGGGATGAAAATGGTTGTCGAAGATAAAGGAAGCAAAACTTTTAACATTTCCAAGCTCACACTTATTCTTTGAGAAAACCTTAATTATCAGTGCAAACTATAAACCAAACACTTACATTTGTAAATAAATTTATTCTCTTAAATATAAGATAATTTCCGATGAAAACACATCATTAACGCTCATGGCTAAATTTCCCCATGCATAAATAAAAGGGTAAACAAAGATCAGATACTAAATTCAGACTAGTTATATAGCAATGAACAAATTGCAAGAGTGCACCCCACCTCCTTCAACATTGTGTTACCTTTTTCAGTGTGTTGGACTCTCACTCCACCCACACGACATAAATCAAAACTGTAATTTCTGGGAAATCTCTAAATTTTGTCAGGGGAAAATCTCTCTCTCCTCCACAATTTTGTTGGTGACTTCCATCATCAAAGTTGAGGGCATAACTATGAGGATCATACTGAAATCTCAATTGCCGTTTACTTCCTTTCCTTATTGCCTTCTTTATCGCTGCTTTAATCCTCCACGCCAGTCTTCTGCACTCGTTCCTGCCATGGCTCTGCACCCACCCAAATCTTTCCACCAACCCCATCAACAAATTGCTGAAATGGGAAACTCCAGAAAATCCCAAATTGAACTGCGAAGACTAACAAGACCAAGAATAGGAGAAACGAGAGAAAAGAACAAGAATGATTATTGCAGTGGAAAAGAAACAGAAAAAGCGGAACCCTTTGTGTAACTGGGGAATGCAAAAACAGACAAGAAACACAAAATAAATCCTTTTGGTCTTTTGAAGAAGTTGTGAATGCTACCACTGCTAGGTACCCTTTTAGTTGCCTCGGGGCACTCAAATTCCATCACCCACACACAGTGTGTATGTGTTTTAGAGAGAGAAAGAGAGGGAGGGAGCAGTGGCAGAAGAGCCTAGTGTCTAATCGCTGTCAAATTTGTTATGGGGCAAGAGGGCCAGCGAGAGGTATTTGTCTTAACACTACGAAGATTCAAAGCTTCAACCTTTGGTAGTAAATATGAACGATCCCAAGGCTTCATTGTACCCCACCTCATCCAACCCAACAACCCCTTTTTCTTTTTTAAAATTTCTCTTTAGGATTTTGCTTTCATTTAATTTAATGTTGTTTGCATAGATTTGTGTTCAGTTCTTGCATGCGCTACATGTACTTGTAGCATGCATAGAGGCCTAATTTTTATCTTTAAAGTTTGATTAATTCATTGCATGCACCGCCCACTATCATTAGTCTCAACTCTAGTTACTGATTTATGGTATTAAGAATACGTTCTCTAATAAATCAAGATTCGGGAATATATATTAATTTATGTCAAAATGGTTGATAATTATCAATTTAAGACTGAAAAGATATGTGTTATTTTTTTTATTTTTTTTATATTTATAACAATTTCGCATTACATATTAAAATTGGAAATGAAGTATCAATTATAACAGCAAGGACCACCAAGCCATTGGGGGAATTAATTGGTGTTTATCGCTGGTTCCAGTCAAAGTCGATGCCACTGAATTTGGTGATTAATTTCGTTTCACGCATATGAACCTAGTTATAATTTGTATGTATTCATTTCCTAATTATTATTCATATTCCTATCTATATGATGTCCATTGAGAACATTAATTCTTTTTTTTTTCAATTAATACAGAAATTTTAAAGATCTGCGTCGCGGTGACTCGAACCCGAGACCTTTTGGCTACCACTTAGCCAACACACACACACAAACAAGTTATTTTATTTATTTTTGGTCAATTAAGACAAAAATTTTAAAGGTCACACGTCATGGACTCGAACCCGGACCTTGACCCTAAGATTAACCACTCTACCACTGGCCAACACACACACACACAAATTCATTATTTATTACTGTCCACAGAATAAAACTAGTCTTACCCATAGCAAGATCAATGAAAACATTAATATTGCATAACTTTTGCCTATTCATTGTAAAATGTTAACAATTAACATCAACATCATTCTTATTTAGTAGTATCATTTTATTACACAAACCACATGATGATTCGTTCATACTCTCTCGAATTTTTTTTATAAGTGTCATGTTCTTATTTTTTTCTTGTTTTTTAATAAGTTTTCTAGTCACATTTTGAGCGTAAAATATGACATTTTTCTATTTTACCCTTATTTAATACTTTTAGAATTTAATAATTAGTAGTGTGTATACATTTATTATGTTAATTAATAAAATTATAAAGGTAAATTTATATATTTCATGTATTTTGATGGTTGGAGATGCTTACAGAAAAACAGAGAATACTTAATCTAACTAAAAAGTACAAATAACATTTCACAATTAATTATAAGATTATCCATTGGCATTAAATGATACCATCAATATATATAATCATAGATTCAATACTATCGGGATAGAAAATAAAGCAGTACGTAAAAAAGAAGCTAGCTAATTTCACTTTTCTGGGAATAAAAATGCATTGCTCGTAGTCGTTAGTGATGGGAATTGCAAGTTGGAGAAATACATAAAACATGTAAATATACTATATTAACTTCTCATATAATAATATTTTATTGATTTAATTTATATTAATAAAATATTATCATATAAGAAATGATATAATACATTTATATGTTATGTAGAATTGGTAAGTGCTTTTCAAAAAATTTAATTCAGGAACCAAAATAAAAGGAAGATGTGCATGAAAGAATATCTTACTACATATGTCCCACCCAAGATGAATATGTATTCTTTTTGGACGATTTCATTCGAAATGATATGTTTTCTTTTTAAGAAATAATTATCTCTTCAGAAGTTATAAATCTATCTATTTATTTTATCACTTTATCCACATCGTCTTAGATGGACGAATGACTATATCCTATGGTCCATCATTATATACACTAGCTAGTTTCTTATCGCACATACATACATACATACAAACACACTCGTACATCAAAAATTAATTTACTGACTGATACATCAAATCAAGAAACACCTTTTTTCATGAGCAGCAAAAGGTGTGTCCAGAGATATAGAGAAAATATTGATTCTGTGCATTTGTCACAATGTGCAAAGCCATTTACGACTAGTACATACATGATATTATTATTCTCATAAATTTTTCCAACTTGTCTTTCTCCCCATGCCCACATATTGGTCCTTCTGTCTTTGATTTAATAGGCTGAAGAGTGAAGATATCACAAGTTTTTTCCCCCTCTCATTTTAGTTAACATAATTTAAATCTAATATGACTGGACTACATTAAACACTTTTTTTTTCTATTTTATTGAAAGGAAACATGTCTCTCCTTTTTTTGAGTTGGGAGATGTCTCTTTTTTTTCTTTTGGTTGGAAAATATATTTGTTAAAGATTAGAGAATCAATTTATATATTTATCGATCTTTTATGAATATAACCTTTTAAATAAGTATAGGTTTTAGTTCAAAGGAACTTCTACTCGAAGTCAAAATGTAGTGAATCAAATTCAGAATCTTTATTGCACATGAACATGGATTTGTCTAGTACTCATCGTATATAGTGCTGCAAGATACCATGAACTCAAAAAATAATCGAAAATCCCTGGAAAATAGAACAGGATTAAGCGGGCCATCAATAGTGTCGGCCGCTGAGTTCAACTGCAGTTTAGGTCCAAAATCAGATTTCCCAGCGTCAATAATAAGTTTAGCCCTCAAATGTTGGATCTTTCCGAAAATAGATTATATAGCGGGCCTCATAAATTTGTTTCTAAACCTAGATGGGCCATTCTTGCAGCCCGTATAATACCATCTAATTTATTTTCTCACATTAATTTTTTTTTTCTATTTTTTCAAACGTATTATTGAAAAATCTGGTAATCTATATTTTCAACTTAAATTGTGACGACAACTTATACTGAAAGGACAATATATATGTCTCCGGATCTGGATTTAAAACGATCTTTTAGAAATAATTTTTGTTTTTTCAACTTAGTTTCTCTGTTTTTTTGGTGTATTATTGATAAATTACGTGATTATTAAGTTGGGGAATTAAATCGCGAGTGTATAAATATATTTAGGTGAAATTGTTCCACAAATAATGATATTTCGTCTTCAATCTTTCAACTAATACTAGGTAAAAGCACGTGTATCACACTTAGAACATATGATTTTATCAGCTAATTATTAATGTGTATATTTCGTTCACAGTTCGTTTGTAGCAAATCTAATGGTATAACAATATTATAATAATTATTAAAAATTAAATATATGTCTCAGTAAATTATTAAAACCTTCATGAATATACATATTATATAATATTATACTATAATATTAAATTAACTTCATAAAATAGATCAAATAAAAAAAGTCAATTTTGTTGGATTTGGATCCGGCGATTTGACCCGTCCGACAACACTTTTAACTACGTGAGCTTGCTTCCTCAGCTAGCACAGGTACTCAATTGGAGGCAAAATTTGTCGCAAGGACAATGGACATTCCGACGTTGAAGGTTAAGTCCGGGGCGACGGTGTTGCGCTACGCTACCGACATGGACCCACCCCTCTCTCAGCCAAGATACAACTTCATGTGCACACTGTGCAACAACAGGATATACGTGGCCAGGTAGCAATAAATGAGGTGGCAAGACAAATAATGAAAGACGTTTAAACAACAAAATGAACCTTTTATCATGGAATACAATTGAATATATCTAAAAATATGCACAATATATCATTTATAAAAGAATTATTTTTTTTTTACAAAATTTGAACCCCCAAAAGTTTATAACAAAATTTTGGGACATTGAATATTTTATTTTTTGAAAGAATATTTATATTAATATAAGAAGATATATAAAATTTTGGATCCCTAAAATTACGAGCCCTAAACGGTCGTCCACGCTTGCCCGCCTCGGGACGGCCCAGGCAAGTGTCAAGAGAACCTCAATCGTCGAGGTATACGCCGGTCAACACGTGGACAAAATTGCCTAATATGAGAGATTAAGCCATTAAGGTACAATTGTATGGGGTGACGTGGCAAGGGAAAGTCTACGTAGTCGACGGATTCGTATTGGTGTGTGTTATTGATTGCCAGCTAGGCTATGTTGATAGGTGTACGACAAAGAATGGTGGTGGGACCCTGTGTTGGGGATGTGGCAGTCGGATGTGCCACATAATCAATAATGGACGTGGAAGATAGATTGTTTAGCTCGGGGGGATCGTTTGAGTGCGTCTGTGATGGAACCTATAATTTTGGGAATGTTCTCGAAGGTTTGCAATTTTATTACAAATGTTCCGGAGAGCAACGAGAGCAACCGACAACCGATGATTACTTGTAACCAGGGTATATGAGAACTACAAAACACAAATTTATAACACATATTTTCGAATTTTGAGACCTCATCAATGAACTATATAAGAATTTATATAAATTGAAAAGATGTGCTTGAAAATACAAACAAGCTCTGTTTTAGTTAAGGGTTAATTGCAAAATAAATTACAAAAAAAATATTTATTTATTTATTTTGCGATTTTGATTTCATTTTCAAATCTTTGTAAATAAATACTAAATCTTTTTTTTTTCTTCAACTGCGGCTTCCCTAATTTTTTCCGATGGCCGAAAAGATGTTGTGGATGCTAGCATAGATTAAAAATCCGACGTAGTTTAATGTGTAATATATTAAGCAAAAAAATTGATAATTTTATACGTTTCGATTTTGGGCTCAATTCCACACAAAATAACAACATTTACTCCTCTTCTAGGTTTTAATCAACAAAAGTGTTCCTATCTTGTTATTTTTTCTTCGAACAATTCGTGCGTCCACGTCTTTGTTTTCGGTGGATGGCAAAAATTGAGGAAGCCCCAATACCAAATGCAAAAATATTTGATATTCATTTGCAAATGTTTGAATGTGAAAAAAAAAATGATACTCTATATGTCCCCAAATTTGTTTTTACAATTTCTTTTCGATAACTTCCCTAAATTTGATCTTTTGTCATTTATAAACACTATCCCCACAAAAAATTCCTATTTATTACCCCATCAATGCCACTTATTTATATATTTATCACTCATGGTCCACCACTATCATAGTTATTATCTTCAGCAACATTACTTATTTATATTTTTGACCGTTCATGGTCCACAACTGATTAAATTAACACTATATTAATATAAGACTTATTTTTTGCTCATAATATACTCTACAATTTTTTTTTACTAAAACTAGTACAAAAAATTATCAAGCATAGAAATAAGGGATAAATGAAGTATACATTTGTAATTTATTTTACGCTTACTCAATTAATTGAATATGGAATTAGAGAAAATAAGAAAGAGAAGTCCGCTAGAGTTTAGTGTAGTAGGCCAAGATTCCGCGAGCCCAAGAGAAAATGAAGCGACGGATATGGCTCGAATGACGATCCTCCGTCACTCTAGAATGAAGGAGTGATTTCGTAGTTCTCGATCCGTGAAGATGCGTTGTTATGTGTTCCATTTTCTTTTCCCATTGAGGCCGAATCTATGCCCATTATCCATTTTTTACGCTTGCATCAAAAGAAGAGAGATGTGGTCTCTTGTGCGAGCCGCACGTACATTGAGACCATCAATTAATTAATTATTTATTTAAGTAATAATTATTAAATTAATTCTAATTAAAATTAATTAATTTAATTAATCTTAATTTTAAATAACAAATAATAATTTTGAATTAATAAGCTCTAATCATTAATTAATAAATTTTAATTTTGAATAAATAAAATTTAATTAGAATTAATAAACCCTAATTATGAATTAATAAATCCTAATCATGAATTAATAAATCTTAATTTTGAATTAATAAACCCTAATTAAAATTAATAATAATTATGAATTAATAAATCCTAATTATGAATTAATAAACCCTAATTACAAATTAATAAACCCGAATTATGAATTAATAAACCCTAATTTTGAATTAATAAACTTTAATTATGAATTAATAAATTTTAATTATGAATTAAGAAACCTTAATTATGAATTAATAAACTATAATTATGAATAAATTCTAATTTTGAATTAATAAATGAAAAATTAATAAATTTAATTATAAATTAATAAAATCTAATTATCTTTACTCACTATAATTAATATATAATTATTTTAACAAAAAATAAGGGTGAGCTCACGGTGACGTGAATCTCACCCAAATTTTTGTCAAGAAGAGAAAGCCATTTTAAGTTTCAGGCCTACGATGTGTTTTAGTAATTCAGTGGCGTGGGCCCGCGGATTATCCATGAGTGGTAGAAATCACACACGCCCATACTCACGTGCGACGCTGTTCCACCTACACGCGCATTCTTTTTGACTTCCATCGACTCTATCGGGTCGGATATTTCCATCCACGGCTTATGCTTTCTCTCTGATAGCTTGAAGAGATCTGGACCGTTAATCGAGCCGACATACCCGATGCAGAAGAATATTTTGTTTTTTTTTTTGTCATATTCCAAAAAGGAAAGCTCTTTATACGAGAGTCTCCGCACTCCAACCCTATAAAACGATAAATCATTTTTTTTGTAAGTTGAGCAATTATATGAAAACATAATTTTACCCGAGAGTTTAACTCAATTAGTAAAAATCTAGCATATTTCGGATAAAGCATAGATGCATATAAAAGGGATAAATCATTTTTTTTTGTAAGTTGAGCAACTATATGAGAACATAATTTTACCCCCGAGTTCAACTCAATTAGTAAAAATCTAGCATATTTCGGGGATAAAGCATAGATGCATTTTCAAGGTTATTCTCCTTTCTTCTTTATTTTGTAGCCTTCAAAAGCCAACTCCTTTCTTTCTCATCTCTCCCAAATCCCAAAGCAGCCTCTGTTTTTCAACCTCCGACTACCTTTTCATTTTCACTCTCTAGAAAAAGAGAGAGAGAATCTTATTTACTACCACTAGTGCTGCTTTCATTAAAAGAAAGACTCCTGCTTTGATGGCACGACAAAACCCTTGAAAAAGCTTTTCCTTCTTACCAAACTGCCATAACTGCCTCATTCACCCTCCAGCATCACTATTCCGCAACCAAACCTTAAACCCTGAGAGCTCAATCATTAATGGGCGCGGTAGAAGAGAAATGGGGCGGTTGGTCGCCGGCGCCCGGTGGCGCCCCGCACTACATTCAGAAAGATGATCACTGGACGCACTTCGACAACTCTGTCAATGCGGTGTCGTTTGGGTTCGTCGCCACCGCCATTCTCATCTCCATGTTCCTTGTCATGGCTATATTCGAGAAGTTTATCAGAACCACTTCGCCGGCCGAGGGCCGACACCAGCACTCCGACATTGAAGCCCAAAATCATATTGTCGCCTTCAATACTAAGCTCGGCTACCCATCATCTCCTAAAGTGAGCATTACCCGACTCAATTTTTATAATTTGTGTTCGTTTTCTTGAATTGTGATGATTACTTGTGAATTTTATATGAATTAGCTAACCTTAAGCTTTGTGCAAAATTTTCCAAACAGTATATATCAGCGTTTGGTTTGGTTGATAAAATAGATAATATTGATTAATAAATTACTCTTTTGTCCCATCCAAGAGTGCATATATTCCTTTTTTTATCTAACATGTATTCTTTTTTGTCTGTTCCATTCAAAATGATTTATTTTATTTTTGTGAAATAATTATCTTTTTAAAAATTATAGAATACACATACTTTTTTATCATTTTAATTATTTTATATCATGCTCATATATAATCATATCAAAAAGAAATAGACCGACATAAATGGATAGAAGTAATAGAATTTATTATTGAATTATTTAGTTTTGTATTTGAATTGATTGATTGTAATATTTAAAATAAATTGAAGGGTTATAACTAAAATATAGTATAATATCAAACTAACCTTTTGATGAAGCACAAAAATGCAAAACTTAGAAGGAAATGAGGACCATAAATAACTTCGGTGATGATAGTTTTAAAATTTTGCATTGCAGATTGAAAGATAACTAATAATCAATTCAAATTTGGACTGATAAATTATATTATTCGGTTGGATGATTGGAGTACGCCCGAATGATCTATCCATGGAGACAGCCTGCCAACACTTGAAATTCCTCTGTTTTCTCTTACTATTTTGCTTTTTAATAATGCGGTGTTATGGGCCTTGCCGACTTATTTAATTCTCATATAATTGCTTCTTCAATTATCTTAGTTGCCTATGCTTTCCAAAAAATTAATAATTGTAATGAGACTACTTGTCTAGAAAAGGGTTGTGCGTCTTTGAGTTTATCTAGTGAAAGGCGTTCGAGAATGGATGTTTATCGTCGCGTTTTTATCTCTAGGGAAAGTTATGTTTGGTGCTAATAATCTCTTCTAGGCAGCTCTTTACTTCTTTCTAATTGCAATTTAGTTGACACTACCTTCATAGTTTAGTTGTAAAATTAGTGTACGAATTCCAGGGCTTTAAAAAAATTGCACTATTTATTGCTTCAATTGTTCCGTGTTTTTGTTTGCTTATAAGTTGTATAGAGGAACACATCACTAATTCGACCACACGTATCTGTTGATCTTTTAAGGTGTTTTGAGTTGAAAAAACAGAGCTTTTAATGGCACTTCTAAAATATGACATTTATATTCAACATTTAGAATTTCACACTATACATTTCTTTCAAAGTTGGTAAGTGTCTATTAATTTGTTGCAGATATGTTTAAACGCAAGAGAAGTGTCGGTGGTGATGCCTGGCAACAAGATCCCGACCTTCATCAGCATCCTGCTCCGGTGCCCTGCCCACCGGATCGAGTGAAGTGGCCGCCGCATCAACTGCAGTGATGGGACTCACCACGGATGCACATTCTTCTGCCATTGCCTTTCTGTGAATGGGATCCGAGTTTTTCTATATGTCTAACACATGTTTTCATACTATCCCATGCCACTTGGATTATCTTCAATTCTGATTTCAACATCATAGTCATCGCCTCATAATTCAATCCGAACACAGACAGCAAACGCGCCCCTGTCCGGACTCATTATCAAACAAGGGATAGGATTGGCGTAGCCTGCCCCATTTTATCCCCTGCCTTGATATATTCTTTTAATTATATTTCATAATCCTTATATGCAGAAAAAATATTCTTATCAAATCTTTCCGTTCCTTACATATTAACAAAACATTAAGAATTACTCCATTTGTCATCAAAAATTTGTATTTATCATTTTTGAAAATATCAACAATAATCAATTTACAAATTATTTACAAAAATCACACCTTGATCATCTTTTATTTTCAGTATCCATGAATATATTTATTTATTATCTCTACAAAATTTATATTTATATAATTATTAAAATTCGTACAATCAAAAGCAATGTAAGCTTTTAAAGGATGGAATACCATATATGACTTATACAAATGTATTTAATGCCACAAAATTGTCTACTGAGATTGCTACCACTACGAGTTTTAGTTCACCTCGCCCCGTCCGAACCCCGAACATTCCCAATGGGTCATTGCCTCTTCAAAGTTATGAAATAATCATAGTACAGTATATTATTATTATTATTATTATTATTATTATTATTATTATTATTATTATTATTATTATTATTATTAAGTTTGTTATAGTTTGAATTTATTTATGTCATATATATAAATTCTTATGAAGGAGATTGAGCGTGCTAAAAGCGAAGTTCATTTCGATGCAAGTTCAGACAAAATGAATCAAGATTGGACCTAGCCGTTGCATGACCGCTCTGTCTTGGCCGTGTATTTGTCCGGAATAAGATCTTTATGAGTCCTATTTGAAGAAGACTTCTTTCATGATCAAGATATTTGACCTATTAGTATTCTACATTAATTTTACATATAAATATACTTCAAAAATCACATATCATATTTTTCCATCCTATATCAAAATTTTCAGCTTTTACACATTTTCTTAAGTGTTTTGGGAGATAAGGGAAAATCAAGTTGAAGGCTTTCAAGATCTAAGAAGTTATCCATAAATTTACTTGTTTTTTGTTTTAGTTTTAGTTTACTAGTTTATAGACTATATTCCTTTTGAATTTCTTTTTAATTCTCAATTTTTCTGTATAAGGTGCAAATAACCTTGCAGTATTAAGTTAAACTAAAAAACTTCCTTAACATTTCATTTTTTCGAAACCATTACGGTAATTAGCACTCTGTTAATCAATGTTGAAATTTGTCATAAAATAAAAATAATAAGATTATAATTGTCCTTTGAACAACGATCTTGATGTATTTGAACCTTATTCACATATAAAATATCTAAATTAACTTAAATAACCCGAAATCACATACTGTCACAGTCAGAATCCACGATCGGCATTGCTGGTCGATCGCCATGGGCAAGTATGGAAAAAAATAGCATGCCATTGCCATTTCAATGCCCATTGACCATTCTATGGCCGTTGCCGGTTGGCCGGTAATGACGCTTTTTATCATATCTAATAACGACATTTTGTGTCATAAGATATGTCAATTTCTCAGTAATTTTCATGCAAAGTCTATCACAACAATTTTATTTTATTTTTTCCTTCACTCAAATGTAATTTGCTTATGATAAGTAGTAGTTTTGCCCTTTTAACACTTGATATAGCTAGTAATAAAAGCATGGATGCGATCAAGCACATCGGAAAACGAGCATACTAAAATCCTAATTAGTAAATTGGATATATATATATATATATATATATATATAGTATAACCTCTATAAATTAATACTCGATAAATTAATAACCTCTCTAAAATAATATTTGTCTCTGATCCCGACTTGGGCCCAAGCGTAAATTAATAATTTCGATAAATTAATAAGATAATAATTTTTTTAAGACACCTATATAACACAATGGTCCCATCAATATCATAAATTAATAATTTCATAAAATTACAAATATAACTAAGACAACTTAGTAAAATATGACTTTAGTGTTGATTGTTTTCTATTGAAATTCAAATCAAAATAAATCACATCTCTCACTTTTCTCACGTATTTAGTAAAATATGAATCTTAAACATTAAATAATTAGATGATTCAAGTTCTTATTGAATATACGTATGAATTTTAAACATTAAATAAAATGATTCAAGTTCCTAACATTTAATACTCATTAATATCTCTATATAATTGAATTTAAATTCATGAATTCTGATGTAATTAATAAATTATTAATTTATCGATTAATTAATAATTCTCTAAAATTAATATTTTTTTCGATCCTAATCAGTATTAATTTATAGAGGTTATACTGTATATGTGTGTGTGTTGGTTATAGAGAGAACCACATCTTAGATAAGAACTAAGAACCAATAACCATCGTTAGATTAAATAAGATCGGACAACTCATAATTATTTAATAATAAAAATAGTCAAATCCTTAAATTTTCGCTATTTGGATATTTCACATTCTATTATTCGTTGTTCATACAATTCATTTTATTATTCATATAATCGTAGTTCTTGTGCATGCTATTTATTCCAATTCATTGTTATGTAATTCATGATGTTATGCATGTAATCGTAGTAATTGTACATATGAGAATAATTACGAAAATCAATCTATAAAATCCTTTGATTTCGGGACTAAATGTTTATCATTAAAATACGAGGATAATAAACTATTTATAATTAATCTTGATTGTTAGATTATAAAAATGAATGAATCAAATTAATTCTTAATTTTCAAAAAATTGGAGTTGTTGTTTCATCCACATATATATTAAAAAAAATGCATATCCATATATGCCAGAATTTTGAGGAACGAGTGATGTATAATACCATAACGGCATGGGCCTTTATATCATATAAAATGATTTGGCGATGAGGACAAAACTGTAATCATACTATTTTGTGTGCAACAGTTTCCAAAATTCTAACAAGACAAGATTACAAAATTCACCCACAACATTTATCTTCCCATTCAATTCTGTCGTTAGATTCCACCAAATCTAACATGCCGGAAAAAAGGTTGTGTAAACAACAAAAACAATCTAAGAAGGCCGTGATTCGCGAACAAATCCTCCCCAATGAATCTCAGATTTAATGCTATAAAACGGCTGTTCCACCAACTAATGTATACGATTAAAACACACACTAACTAATTACGATAAACAACCATATACTTTTCTCTGTATATTATAATTTTAACTAGGATTAATATGACAACACTTTGCTTTATGAATGGACTTCTATGGATTTATGTCTCGAAAATATAAAATCAATTTGAAACTATTTCTAAAACTTCCAACGTCGCATTTTAATTGTTTTTAATTACTGATTAGCACGATCATTCATATAGTAGGTTCGATGAAATATAATACTCCCATCAAAATCATTTCTTGATTTTGACGCATCTTTAATAAATTTTAATGAATATAAAGTAAGTAGGTGTAAAAAAATGAATCATGGAGATAATCAATGAATATATTAATGGATATTAGATATAAAAAGGTGGGTAATGATTGATTTTTTTTATAAATAAATAAATAGGTTTAAAGTAAAAATATAAAATTGATGTTTCAAAAAAAAAATGAATATTTTTTGTGGACGAATCAAAATAAAATTAAATAAACGTATTTATTAGAGGGAGATAGAATATCCTTTAAATTTTAGATAGATTTTACCACTATAAAGATTTATTATCAAGTTTAATGTACTAACTTATACATCAAAGAAACTCAAATTAAATATATAATTGCATTGAATGAAATGTACACACAATATATTATTATTAAATTAATTAGCTAAAAGATCTGAATTACTGAGACGAATTTCTGATCAAGCGAGCAGACTTGCATCACTGCATCTGGAATAGGAAATCACGACCATGCCAAACCGAGATAAGAAAAAATTCCATTGCAGGAAATGATGTAAAAAACAAAAATAAAAGGCAAATCCGTCTCAGAAATACTGAGACAAAATTTAAAATTATTTTCGGATGCGAAAAAGAAAAGAAAGAAGACAGTTCATTCAAACAAAGTGATGAAGCCTTTTCGGCAACTACTCACGCAAATAATTCATTTAAATTGGCTAGTTACCTTTGACTTTTTATTTACAGCACAAACAAGGCATCATCACATATTTCGGCTCGCCGTTTCTACATTAATTCCAAAAGTACCCCTACAGAAGCTCTAAAATTACACCCTCCACCAACAGATCTACACTACAGAAAGATAAAACACTCCAAGGACACAAGTGGGTTTTCAAGCGACTCCTTACTCGCGTGCATCGGTGGCCACTTGCTATCGCCACTCTCTTTCCCTCCATCAAACTTCCGGATCTTGTCCGCAGATCCGGGCGCGACCCGACCGGGTGATTTACCCGTTTTCCTCGCTGATTGAGCCCGCCCGAGACCCGGCTCCGCGCGCGTCGCCGGTGAACTCGACCTTCTCCCGGATCTCTCCCCACTCTCCTTTCTCCTCCCGTATCCGGATGCGGGTACGTGTCGCGCCCGACCAGGGGAGGGCTCGGACCTCCTGCCGGGAGATCTTCCCACCGTTTTTTCCCTATGTATCTCGCCGGAAAATGCCCGGTTTCTCAACCTCGCCGGTGACCGTTGCCGGAACTCACGCAATTCGGCGACTCTTCCGTCGCTGTTGCGCTCTCTCTTCTCCGTCACGGACGTGGAGGCGCTGACACTATCGCTGAGAATGCTGCAGATCTCGGATGCCTCGGACAGATTATCTGCAGTGAACGCCATTAACGGCGGCTTGCACACGATGCCGTCGTGGCGTTCCTTGTCCCGCAACAGAGGCGCTGACTTGATGAACGGGCTTTCATGCTTGCTCGGGAAATTTGGGATTGGGGGCAGCGGGAGTTTGGGAGTTTCAGAGAGGACTTCTTTGACTGTTTCTTCTTCGACGAGTGGGTGGCTGGGGGGCGGCGATTTGCTGACGCCTCCGTGTTTGGTGGTGGAGGTGGGAATGTTGCCGGTTTTTTGAGGTGGCGGGGATTTATTGGTGCTGACGCAGCACCCCATTGAGGTTTTCGGATGCGGGTAGTTTTCACATGGAGCCGCGGCGGCGGCGGCGGTGGAGGAGGAGTGGGATGATGAATGAGAAGTAGTTGGGTGGGAGAATGAATCTTGTGAATTTATTGGATTTGGGTGGATGCCTTCTGTGGTTGGGAATAGATAATTATTATAATTGTAAAATTGGAATAATGAAATGGAGATTGCAGTCTGTTTTTAACAACAATAGATTTCGTTGATTTGGAGAGGCAAAATGGCTAATAATGATTAGAGCTCATCTCATTTAAATTTCATAATAATATCATACTTGTAAAAAATTCTCAACGATGTTAGACGATGTATTTGACTCCTTCAGTTCTCTAATTACTCTTTCTTTTTTTTTTTTTTTTTTTTTATATCACGAACCAGAATCACTATCTTGGGTCTGCAAGACCCAGAAACCCCACTGGTCTGTCTGAATAGCCAATAATACCGCAAACCACACATGATAGGTAAACTACACTGAAAGCCCAGGGTGTGATAAAGCCAAACTCATAGAGGCGTTTGGTGGGGTTCAACATACGATCTCGACCACAAAACCCACCTTAACCATTGATCAGAAATTTAAAATTCATCGACTCCACAAATTATTAAATATTAATATTTAGCTACCAAATTCATTGACTCTACCACTAAATCGTACACACAATAATTTTAATCTAAAAATTTGAGGGTCCTAAATTATTTTTATTTTTATCTTGGTAATTTATAACTTCCCCTTTCATTTAACAACAAAGGAAATAAATTTCACCTTTAATTACATTACACGAAGCTAGAAAACAGAAACGTCATGTCTTTTGAGTCTTCTCAGTGGTCGGTCTCATGACTGCGCTGGTTGTGACTTGTGATGATAGTATATATAAATCCATGTTCAGATATTATTGTTTGATAATCACATGCATCAATGGATTCTATTCGCTTTTGTCCTTTTAACTTGTTACTATTTTCTTGTCAAACACAAATGGTAGGCTTCATCAATGAATCTGTCACTCATGATTAGTAAATTGTACGTAAATCTAGTCCCACTATATCTATATTCAATTTGAGATCAGAAATCTAACTCCTTTATTTTCTATAATTAATTTATTGTTAAAGTTCCATTGAAGAATAATTCACTCATTATCCCGAATAACCCTGATTTAAGACCCGATTTAAGAAATTAGTGAATTAACCTCGTTGATTTGTTGATTAAAAAGGTTATACGTACGTTCATTTTATTATTTTATTTTGTGGGATGCAGTACGTTCATTTTATTAATCATTTGGCTGAAATGCCGCATGACAAATATCAAGTCCATGATTTAGTCATGATTTACCCACTTGTCTAGATGTTAGTTTTTACATAAAAAATGTACTTACTCCGTCCCGTTTAAAGTGTCCAATTTCTTTTCGACACCTGTATTTATAAAAAAAATATAAAGTAATTAAAGTGTTAAAAAATTGGTAGGGTCCACACTTTTTGAAGGAATAATTATTTGCTAAAATGAAATGAGACATTCGTAATGGGACGATCCAAAAAGAAAAGTATGAAATTTTAAATGGGACAGAGGGAGTGTTATATTGAAAAATGTCACTTTAATCCCTATATCATTTACCCACGTCTACGTGTTCGTTTTACACAAACTATGCACTATATGGAAAATGCCACTTTAATCCTTATAGTAATATTGATTATATTTTAAACTATCTTGATTATATTTTAAACTATCTATTTCGAATCAATTGTGTACTTTATGTATTTTTTTTATTCCGAAAAATTTACATTATGAATTGTCATTTTGTATAATGATGGGATATAGCCCAACCGACGGGCCCACTAACAGCCCAAGCGAGCCGGGCCTAACATTGGTAGCAGCCCACGCGGTCGAGCCCAAGGCGAGCCCTAATCATCGCTTAAAGCCCTAGCCTCCAACCGCCACCTCCGCCAATGGAGAGGACGAACCAGGTCAGCGCCACCTCCACGCGTGGCGACGAAGACGAAGGTCCCGGCCCCGCCAATGGAGGCATGCCGTAGGAAGAGTCACACCACAACCAATGGAGAGGTCGGACGCCTTCGGGCAAGGTCAAGTCAGATAAATAGAAGGAAACCGATGTTAGAAGGGTTAGCAATTTCATCAATACAAAGGTCAGAACCAATACTGCATTTAAAAGCACTAGTAAAAGTATTGAGGAATCATTCCTCCGTGGACGAGATCTCGTTAACGATCGAACCACGTAAAAGCCCGAGTGTTCTTTATTGCTTTATATAAATCTCGCACACTCACATAGCTAGATTCATCATTGGCGCCGTCTGTGGAAGCTGAACAAGAAAGCTTCGTTTCTCTACAACTAAATGGCAAGAACACGCACAACCGCCGCCCACGCTGGCAACAACCGGCCGAGGACGACCGGTGGTCACCGTCGTCATGAAAGGAGATCGCGGACGCCACGAGCGCCACACTCCCGAGGGCAACATGGTAAATGCTTCCATACACCTCGGGACCGCGCCCCAACGTAGGGAAGATGTTGACCTCAACGAGGACGAGCAAAACACTCATTCGTCCCACGAGGTCCTCGGCCGAGCTGTGAGCGAGTTCCTCCACGCCAATCTTCGCTAATTCCAAAGCTTCCTCAACCGGAGGACCAAAGGGCGGGTCCTCCAGGCCCCTTGATCGAACACCACGGCCTCCCGAGGCCGCCTCCCCATCCGAAACAGTCAACGCCACCTCGGCGCGATAGCAGAGAACGCAAGATCGCGCCCGACGCGCTGAGCCGCCACCGCGGCCGAGCCGCCGACCTCATTCGCGGAGTCCGCCACCGCGGGCGAGCCGCCACCACCGCCTCGCCATTCACAAGCAGCCGCTCTCCACTCGTCATGCCGACCGCAGAGTCGAGCGAAAGAAGGGAAGAAAGGCGAGTCGAACTCCCCTGAGGACGATAGGCGCTATCGATCCCCCACCCTCCGAAAGAGATGGCAACGATCTCCGGGATTCGACCGTGCGGAGAATCATCTCCCTTTCTCCGTGGAGATTCTAGACACGCCCGCCTGCATGATACGGGCACCCAATATAGCGGCTCACGATGGCCTCGGAGACCCTCCGACTTCCTTTTCGCCACACCACCAACATGGCGATCAAGGAATGGAAGATTTTCACATGTGCAAAATCTTCCCGAGGTCTTGATCTCCAACGCACGGCGCTGGTTCACCTCGCCCGCCGTAACAAAGATACATCGCTTCCGTGACCTCATGGATCGTTCAGTGGCGCTTATCGAAGATGCCGCCCAGCAGCCTTCCTCCGACCTACTCACAATCCGCTATATGGACGAGACGATGTCAAACTTCGCCTCGAGGTTCATCAAAGAATCGCCAAAATTGAAGACAAGAACGATCTCTACATCATCAACGCGTTGGAACGGATCCGACCCGCGCCGAACAAAGAAATCACTGTGGAGAAACCAAAGACGGCGAGCAAGCTTTGGAACTGGTGGACAACTTTGTCGAGGAGACGAGTCGGATCGGAAGCGGGAAATCGAGACGAGCGTAAGTCCAGAGAAAAAGCCGGACGACCGCAGTCGAGGCGCAGATCGCAGAGCGCCGACCGAATCAAGAGAGGGTCCTGGAGTCAGGCTCGGACCTCGGCCCAACCTCGCCGGCAGAGCGCCTCCCCTGCTCAAATCAAGGGCGGAAATATTCGAGCTCCACGCCGAGCTCTTCCCAAACCCGCCCCTATGAAAGGGATCCAAGAAGAGGTCCACGACGCAGTATTGTGACTATCACCAAGGGTATGGTCACGATACCGAGGATTGCGAAAACAGGCTCACGGATCGACGAGCTCGCAGCGAGGGCCTCAAGAAATACCTCTGACGATCCGTCCGAAGAACGTAAAGCAGCAGGCGAACGGAGGTGGCAACAATCGCGGGCCGACCCCAGCCGGCGACCCAACTCAAGACGACGAGGACGAAGGCCCCAACGCTATGGAACAGTCATGTTGTTACGGGATCGCCTCGGACGACGAAGTCGCCCTCAAGAACGACGCCCGAGGCCGCCCTCAAGAGCCAAGAACAAGCGACTCGGATGGTGAGAACATAACGTTCTCCAAGAAGGATCCGTGCCAAGATCATGCCGCATCAGACGCCATCACGATACAGTGCGGTGGGCAACAAAACGCCCACCGGTCTATATCGACATCTGAGCCTCCGTCAAGATCATCTTCCGAGCTGTCTCGACAAGCTTGAGGTCGGAGGCATCTGTGTACTCCCCCGCCTCCCGCCACGAGCTTCACTTCAAGAGGCAGCCCACCCGAGGGGTCATTACCCTTCCCGGCCACGGTGAGGCGGGCTCCTGTGTCGGTCACCGTGGCCATCCGATTCTTCCCGGTCCGAGCTCCCTCCGCACAACATTATCCTCGGAGAGATTGGTCAGACGCCACCAAGGCCGTCTGCTCGGTCTACCACCACCGTCAAGATTCCCACCCCTGGAGTGCTCAAGATCGAGGGACCAAACGGTCAGAAAAGAATGCCCACGGCTCAACTCAAGACGCGGCCTCGCCCTGCATAGCAATTACCGAGCCCCTGAGGCCGACACCCCGGACGACCGACCGGGCCTCCAACTATACGACGACGATCCTTCAAGGTCATCCAGTCGGCACCTGTGGCCCAATGGACGTCCGCAAAGACGTCATACGACTTCGAAAGAATATAGGGACGTGTTTGCTTGGTCCCCGCCGATATGACCGGTGTCACCCGAGCTCATAACTCACCGCCAACATCGACCCGCCACCAAGCCATCCGCGAAGAAAAGGATATTCGCGGCGAGCGCAGCCGGTCATTAGGGACGAGGTGACTCAACTTCAAGGCCAAGATCTTGTTCGAGGTCAACACCGACTGGATGGCTAATCCGATCGTGGTCCGAAGTCTCGTGGAGGGTGGCGATGTCGCCGATTATACCGACCTCAACAAGCACCGCCTAAAGATTGCTACCCTCCCCGATATTGACAAGAAGGTGGAGGCATTGGTGGGCCACGAGATGTTCACTTCTCGGATCTATACAAGGGTACCACCAAATCTCGATGAGTCCGGAGGATGCACCAAAGATCGCATTCATCACCGACTTCTGTCTTTGCGTACGAAAGATGCCCTTCGCCTCAAGAACGCCGGGCTACTTACCGAGGATGGTGGATGCAACATTCAAAGACCACATCGGGAGATCGTCGAGGTCTACGCCGATGACATAGTAGTCAAGAGTCGAAAACGGAGAGTCTGCTACCGACGACCTCGCACCATCCTCCAACTCCTCGTGTCGGCCAACCTCAAACTTAACCCCAAAATGCACGCTCATGGTAAAACGGGAAATTCTTGGGTGTTGGGTTTCCAAGAAGGCTTGAAGGCGAACCCCACCAAGGTAAAGACGGTGCTCGACATGCAAGTGCCAAAACCATTCGCGATGTCCACAAACTTACCGGTGCCGGCCGCCTCAAGAGGTTCCTCTCCGGCCGCCGAAGTTAGCCTCCCTTCTTTAAAATCTTGAGGAGGGCCCTGACTGCGTGGCGGAAGAGCACCACCGCCTTCACACACCGGTGAAGGAGTACTCGCCGACCGCCCACCTCGACCGCCCCAAAAGAGGCGAACCTCCTGTGCTTGGCCGCCTCGGACGAGGCGATCGATCTTGATCATGGTGTGGGACGAGGTCGGACGGCAGCCTTCCTATCTACTTCATCACCGAGCACTCAAAGGACCGGAGACAAGGTACGCCGCCTCAAAAGGTAGACTGCACCAGTGAATGCTAGCGACGGCTCCGACCCTACTTTCAGCTCACTCCATCTGTGCATCGACCGACCTACCCCGAGGCAAGTCTTGTCAAAACCGAATCATCCGGACGAATAGCAGTGGGCCTCGAGCTTGGCGAGCACGATATCTCGACTTCCCCTGCACCGCCATAAAAGGGCAAGCTCGCCGATTTCGGTAGAAGCAAGTTTATCGAGTCCCGGCCCGACCGCTAAGATTAGCTCCTCCAACGCCTCCACCTCGGTCACCCCACCGCACGCGGAGGAACCGGACCTCACCCACCGATGGTTGTTGGCGGATGTACGTGGATCTGAGCCTCGTGCAAAACGGGCAATGAGCGGGCATTCATTCTCCTCGGCCCGAGATAAGGTGAAGTCACCCACGCACCCGGTTTACCTTCCCGACCACCAACAACGAGGTGGAGTATGAGGCCCTAATCTCCGGACCACCGCTAATGAGCCGAGGTGGATGAGATCCAAATCTTGGCGATTCCTGTGTCGTCGTGAACCGTGTGTTAGGCAACACGAGGTCAAGGAGGACCGAATGAAACAATACCGAGAAGGCGAAGCGAGATGTTGACCTCGCTCGGTACTTCAAGATCCACCGAATCCCCGAGGGAAAAACAATGGCCGACGTCCTCAAGAAGCTAATTGCATCGTCAACAAGTCCACCAGTGGAGGAGATCCGTTCGAGCATGCATGAGTCCCACGCCGGCATCATCACCGAGATAGAGCCGAATCGATGTCTCCAAGGCCTACACCGAACACGGCAAGACTACCTTCGAGACAGCTCGAAGCCAAAAGATGATGGCAAAATCCCGTATATCTCATGCACGAGGGCGCTCTCACCGAAGTCTTACCTTCAACCCTCCCGAGATGCCTCGGGCGGAAGTTCGACTATGTGTGAACGAATTCACCGGGGTCTCATGGAAGCCACATCGGGTCGCGAGCACTTTCAAAGAAGACCGAGGTCGGGATACCATCGCCCACCGCAAGATTCGGCCGAGCTCGTCAAGAAGTGCCCAAAGTGTCGATCCACTCCACGGTCAAAAGCGCCTCGATCGATTTGAGCACCGCAGAGTCCGTGGCCTTTCATGCAATGGGGATCGACATCGTTGGCCCATTCGACCGAGCACCGTGTCGACCGATATTTAGTCGTAGCCATGACTACTTCACAAAATGGGTCGAGGCCGAGCCACTTTCGAGCCTCACGAGCGTAAGGATTCAAACCTTTGTGTGGAAAATATTATCCGCCGCTCGCATACCGCACATCCCGGTCTCGGACAACGGCACCCAATTCGTCGACAAAACTTCAGGGTGGTGTGAAGAGCTTCAGATCGATCAACGCTCACCCGGCCGCACACCCGCAAGCAAATGGTCGACCGAGGTGACGAACCGCACGATCATACAAGGATTGAAGAAGAGGTCGGATCGAGCTAAAGCGATCGGGCTGAAAATCTCCTCAAGTCCTCGGGTCCCACAGACCACACCTGACGGCGACGGGAAACCCCTTTAGCCGGTTCACGGCACCGAGGCCGTCATACGGCCGAGATCGGCGCGCCAAGCCCTCGCGACTCTCCACTTCGACCAAGTCGGAACGAGAAGACCTGGGCCAACCTCGACGCCTCGAGGAGAAGCATGAGCTCGCCTTCATAAACGGCCAAGCACAAGAGCCGTGTCGCACGCTACTACAACAAGAGAGTAAAGGCCTCCACACCGAGTAGGCGACCTCGCCCTACTTTAATAATGAAGCAAGCCGAGCAGCGCCTTAACAAGCTTGATCCGACATGGAAGGACCCTACCGCGCTCACGGGACCTCGGCAAAGGGCCTATAAGTCATTTCACCGTCCGGCACTTATTCCCGAACCCGCACATAACTCATCTAAGGAGGTATTTTACATAGCTTTGATTTTAGATCGCGACATGTTAGCCCTCCTATTGTTTTGATCGATGTGCGATGTTGTTTACTTGTTTAATAAAACGCTTGTTTTCTAATGAGTATTTCACTTCGTACGCCTTACATCTATGTGAACATCCATTCGGATATACCACATCTAAACCTTCACAAGGGACGCCCACGAAGATGAAAATCCCACCTAGTAGGGTAAGCGTACAGATTACCCATTAAGTCGACGCCCACACGCAAAGCGCATGACACCCATTAAGTTCGACGCCCACACGCAGCGCATGATTACCCATTAAGTCGACGCCCACACGCAAAGCGCATGATTACCCATTAAGTTGGACGCCTACACGCAGCATACAGATTACCCATTAAGTTGGACGCCCACACGCAAGCGACATCCACACCGATCTCGCCATCTCATACCCCTTTATTTGGGAAGATATGCACCCTGCACAAAGTCTAAATGCATTAACGACTACAAACAAAGTACCAAGCCATATACAAGACAACCGGGCTTGAGCTCGTTTATACCCCTTTATTTGGGAAAATACACACCTATGTATACAAGATAAATACATTTACGACCAAAACGAAGTCCTAAGTTATGTTTGTACCTCTCGGGGAAAATATACACTTCAAACGAGTCTAAATACATTTATATCTACATACAAGGTCCTATACTATACACACCTCATTCGGGCTTCCGGCTCGCCCGCCAGACCGCCAAGCCGCACCAATTCTCTACAAAATCTCGGGCCGACGATGTATGCCGAACGAACTCGTGCCTTCGACCCGGTCGATAAGGCCGGAATCACCACGGCCTCGCTCCCGAGCGCTCGGCGGGCTCGAGCCACCGATCGTAAGCGGCGACTCAGAGTCATCTTCACCCGCCTCCGGGACACTCAAAGTGGCGAAGGCGCAAGCACGGCATTCGGGAGTGGGACGCACTCGAGGTCACACCCGACCCCTCGACGGACACCGGCCGTGTACGACCTCGCCCCCACCCAAGCCCGCCCGCCGACTGAGGTCCTCGGTCGCCGTCCGCCCCGCAGGCTCCCTCGACGATCCGCCCGCCGGACCCATCAACCTCAAGACTTCGGCATGATCGGAGTAGCCGCCTCCGCCGGTTCTTCTATGATCGGGTCGGCAGAGCTCGCTGTTGCGCCGCCTCGCCGGCATGCGGCGTTCGGACGATGTCATACATCTCCATAAACTTCACCACGGAGTCGACGCAGCTTTGAACTTCTTCTTGTTGGGCCCTCCTCATCCTCAAGACCATGCCCTCCGCCAAGAAGCTCGACTCGATCGTCGGCTTCGGATATGGTAGTCCCACCAGCTCGCGGATCGCCTCTCGTACTCTGCATGCTCCTCCGACAACCAAGCGAGCCTCTCCGCAGTCAATTCAGTTGTTCCTCGACCGCATCAAACGCCCTCGATAGCGTCGGCAGATATGTCCGCCTCGACTCCGCCTGCGCGACCTTCAACCGGCGCCTCGTGCTCGGCCAGAGGCGGGCCACTTCCCGATCAGCCTCGCCCAACTTCTCCTTCAGATCAGCAGACAAGCCGAGCCGACTTCCATTGTGGCTAAAACTGGGTCGGTCAGACACCGACTCCTCCAGAAAGCACCTCTTCGTCCTTCTCAGCCAAGGCACCTCGGACTTCTTTTAACTTCGTCAACAATTCATGGTCAAGTCCGATCCATTTAGGTGTGGAGTACTGAAAATAAACGAGACAACACAAATCTTCAAAATATTGCGTTTATTACTCAAAAAAGGGGAAAATTATTACAAAGGCCCAGGGTCCTATCGACCCCGGCAGTTCACGCTATTACATCAGGTCCACTGACCTCAGGCCTATGGCCGGTCTCGACGACCTCCTGATGCTCCTGCGGCTGCCCACCTCCGGCCGGGACCTCCGACCCCGCCTCCTCCGCCTCCGCCTCCTCCTCCTCCCGGCCGACCGGACCAAGAAGGAGCTCGAAGCTCGCGATCCTCGTCCACCTTACACCGGGCGACGACCTCGCATCAGTAGGGTAGCGGATGCCGAGCCTCCAAAGACGGGAAGGAGTCACCAGAGATCACCCGGCGTAAGCTTTGTCCACTCTCTTGGGTCGACCTCGGTCCACCCATGCCGACCTGTCAAAATCGTGCATGGCGGCCGCCTTCCTGTGTGATCCGACACCACCTTAGCTTCAAAGACGGCGGCGAGATCGGCAATAAAGCCGAGAAGCTCTCCGACTCGATGAGCCGGCTGGCAAGGGCCTTCAACAACGGTCCCTGGTCGGCCAGCCTTCCACTCCTCTCGTCGGCGAGTTCCTTCTTCGCCCCGGCCAGCTCCTCCTTCAACTCCTCGACCTCCCCCCGGGCGGCCTCCAGTGCCCAGTGCCTCTTCTTCAGGCGGCTTCAGCAGCAGCCCTCCCGGCCTCAGAAGCCCTGGCGGCCTCGGCTTCCGCCCTCGCAACGGACGCGGTCTCGGCCCAGCAGACAAGCAAGCTCCGTGCAGCGCCTCTTCACGGGCCGAGCTCACAGCAAGCCGGCGGCGACCTGCAGCCCCCAAGAGCTAGCTGCAGTCCCCATCATCGAGCTCCCACCGAAAAGGAGATGCACAAGTCAATCACCGATTGCAAGCAAACAAATCTAAATATGAAGGTTTCACGTACTCGTGGAGGATGCGACTAAGCTTCAGGCGGTACCCGACTCAAGGCGACCACGAGGTCGCGACTCGAGGCCGGGCTGGACCCCGGCCAGCCCACTCATCACCGCCCATGTCGTCCCACCTTTTCGGCCCCTACTAGTCCGGCCGCCTCTGCTTTTTTTCACGGCCTCGCCCGGCGATGGCGAGCCCACCTCATCCTCAACTTCACCGCATCAAAAGAAAGACACATTAGCACAAAGCAAAATAGAACGAATAAGGACTCGTAAAAGGGGATGCCTCACCCCGTCTGCACCGGTCCCGACGCTCCGACCGAAAACACTCACCGCCTTCTTCAGTCTTCCTGTAACTTATGGATAAGATCTCACCAAGGTCGCTCAACGCCTCCTCCATACGGCCCAAGTGGCTTGATTTTCGGGTCCACCAAGCGTCGATACCCCACTCATACCTGCTCCCTCACCGCAGAAGAAATACCTATTCCGCCAACGGACACCTGGAGGGACGGCTACCTTAATTTCAGCCGGGGTGATGATAGTACACCCTCCTATGGTCTTCACGCTAAAAGCGATCAACACCTCGAATGACAACTCCTCTAAGAACGCCATAACAAGAGAGCCCCACCCCACCAACGACCTAACGGAATTGGGTCAATCGACAAATGGGGATCCGGAAATACTCTTGAAGGCTAAGATAAATGGGGACAGAGGGTACCTAAGACACGCCTCAAACCTGCCTACATAGACAAGAATAAACCCTCCGGAGGGCCATCGCCTATCGTCCGGACGCGGCAGACACCACCACGCCTCCCGGATCCCAGACTTCCTCACAACCTCAAAAGTTCCTCCAACGCCAACCGACCTCGCCGCGCCCACCTTCGCACCATCCCATACAGAGGATACCGGCGGAATGCTAGAACTCACCTCACGGACCTACCCAAACCGTTGTAGCACATAGTCTCTTACACCGCAACTCACGCCCTAACCCGACGCGAAAGGGAACTTTCGGAGCGAAGAAGATGAAGAAAACATACTTACTTTTCAAAGTAGTATACGGCTACTTCAAATAAAATCGGATCAACTCGGAAAATCTCTCGTAAATTCTCTCGTAATTTTTAAGTGTCAAGAAGAAAGTGAACAGTTGCCTTTTAAGCCTATTTATAAGACTGAGGCTACCGCAAATTGCCGCTTCAAATTGACACACGCCAACACATCATTGGATGTGCGTTACACGCGCGCACGCGGTTCGAGTACCCAACTACCGCCTGGCGCGTATGACGTACGCCAGGATAGGACGGGCCGCCAGTCTGACCTAGCAATCATCATACGGACCTCGGCGTCCTCCAGATGGCGGCGCCTCAGGTCGCACCCCGTCCTTCCCACAAATACCAAGGAAATCCACATCGGACCTCGGCGCCCTGTCAGCCGGCTTCAGCCCTTACGGGAAAGCCTACTACCAGATCGGACCTCGGCTAACCAGTCAAAAGTCCAGGCGGCCCGAGACACACCACGGCACCCCGAAAGGGCGGTCGCTCGTGTCGGACACCGGCACCACCACAGAGTAATACCACTGCATCGCACTCGGCATAACCAACGCAGAGGCGCGTTGTCCAGGTCGGACTTCGACTTCCTTCGGTGCCACATCTTTCTCCAAGCGACGGACAATAAACGACCCAACTCAGATCGGCACCAGAAGACCCTCACATCCAAGAAACAACTTCAGCCAAGCCACACCTCACCTCGGCGGTCACTGCCTTCACTCCACCTCGGCCTCGCCGTCCTCGGCTATTCGTGTGGCTATGATGGGATATAGCCCAACCGATCGGGCCCACTAACGAGCCCAAGCGAGCCGGGCCTAACATTGGTAGCAGCCCACGCGGTCGAGCCAAGGCGAGCCCTAATCATCGCTTAAAGCCCTAGCCTCCAACCGCCACCTCCGCCAATGGAGAGGACGAACCAGGTCGCGCCACCTCCACGTGGCGCGCACGAAGACGAAAGGTCCCGGCCCGCCAATGGAGGCATGCTGGAGGAAGAGTCACACCACAACCAATGGAGAGGTCGGACGCGCTTCGTGGGCAAGGTCGGTCAGTATAAATAGAAGGAAAACCGATGTTAGAAGGGTTAGTAATTTCATCAATACAGCCAGAACCAATACTGCATTTAAAAGCACTAGTAAAAGTATTGAGGAATCATTCTCCGTGGACGTAGATCTCGTTAACGATCGAACCACGTAAAAGCTCGAGTGTTTTTATCGCTTTATATAAATCTCGCACACTCACATACTAGATTCATCATATAACAATCTCAGGATGTCGTTTGTTCCTTGAAGCTTTGGAAAAGATTGTTAGATATACTGCAGTAATCGCGTGAGGCACATCAATTTCTTTTGGAGTTGGCAAAATGAATCAGGGACATAATTGATACAAATAGTTAATTTAGATTTTTAATAATATTTTCAATAGTTTATTATATAATTGAAAGTACCAAATTTATTTGAAATTCAAAGTAATATTTACCCTTTATATATAGGGAAATGGTTTATGTCATAACACATCATTATATATAACTATAAATATATAGATGGTGGTTTAAATAGTTTTTTAAATTATTTTAACGATTAAAAATTAACTTACACCATTAATCTTTGTTATCAACGAAAATTATAAAAAGAAGCATTGTGTCTTTTTAGGGGTGAGCTCGATCGATTCAATTGATAGCCGAAGTGAAATCCTAAAACAAAACTAACCCAGGTTTTTAAATTTATCGATTGAATCGATCAAAGTTTTTCTCAAATCAAACTGAATCAAATAAAACTTCAAACGTTGATTCTGATTAACCAAACTTTATATTGTATTCTCATTTTATATCAAAATTTATTATCCAAAATAGCCCAAAAAATAATAATAAAAACAAAATAAATTCATGACTATTCAATGAAATATAGTAATATATATTAGCCTTTAAGACTTTCATGGTTTAAAATAAAAATATATATTTAATATATACTTAAATATAAAAAATTCAACCAGTTTGATTCGAAACAAATTTTTTATCCAAAAATTGTGTGGAACCAAATAAATTTCATTCCTAGAATTAAAACTGAACCGAAATAAACCAAATATAACTAAAATGAACTGAACTAAACGGACTAAAATAAAAAATTCGATTCACTTTGATTATTCGATATTGATTCGATTTTGCTCAATTCGATTTCCATGTATTTTAGTTTTCAATTATAAAGTAAAATAGTAAATGACTGACTTTATGACTAATTTGATGTGAAAACTGGCAACAAATAAAAAATGGGTCCCACTCTCTGAATGTATCAGAGTAATAATTAAATTGCCAAGTCAAGTTGTAAAATTGTTGTTCACGCTACTTTTATTGCACTGCATCACTCTAAAGATTCACTCGAACAGCAAGCTAGATTTGGTAGGCCTCACCTGCTGGCGTCATTTTTAATTACCAATTTTTTTAAATTATTTTAAGATATAAAATAATGCAATTTTCGTGGATGTCGAATAAGATAATTATGATAAACTTACTTGACGAAAGAAGTATGTCATTTTAGTAAGAATTATTATCGTATAATACACGATTTTTTAATTGTATTTTAGTTTTGTATTGGGTTGGGCATTTGAATTTTTGTCAAATCCAAATTGAGTCGAAAATTTGATTTTTTTTTCCGATTTTGATTTTCCACCTATCCCACGGGTAATCGTGAGGACATTATATTACTATATTAGGAAATATACATTTTAAATCACATCTTTGACATTTTTAATAACATAGAGTATGGATAATCATCATAAATTTATGCCTGCTATTTCCGAAGATCTCCATAATGCAAATCGATTTTTTTGGAAATCGGTGTTCACATTTTCTGGTTAGTTGTTGATTTTATTGTTATTATCATTGTCAGGTTTGTGCTATTGAGGCCGTCGGCAATGAGGGTAATATGGTAGATTTAAAATAGTCATAACAATAATACATATATACTTAAATTGTAATTACTTATATATTATGATACACATGTTAAAAAGGTCAGGAGGTGAGAAATAAAACGATATTTTCTCAATTTACTATGGATAACTGTTATTACTCATGTAACATATATAAACACGCAGTTACATGTGAACGATAGGCAATAAATTAGGTGAAGGAGTGGTTCCTCACCATTGTATTCGACTAAGTATTAAGTAATAGTATGATTTTGTATGTGCGGGTAAATTTAACAAACCTCATTCCAAGTAAAAGATTATTATTATTATTATTATTAGGGAGGGGAAAATAGTGGAAATGGAAATAAAAATATAGCTACTTAATTAATTTTCCAAGCATGCGCGTGGTGGCCCGCTCCGTGGAAATAAGTGTCAAAATTACCTACATAAGTTAATTATCAATTAATAATCAATATAGTGATTGTGAAGATAAGTTTTCCAGTTTTACCAAATAATGCGCCTAAATAAAATACATTATTTAGTTTTTTTTTCAAGAGATACACTCCACCAAATACATTACTTACCTGTGATAGTAATGTTTTACCAAATAATGCGCCTGAATAAAATAAAATAAAATAAAATAAAGTGAAACTATAACATAAAAGTAGCATAAAGGCATTTGGGCAGCCAATAATGGAGGTGCAATTTATAGGTCTCCATGAAAGGAGCAGAATTAGTAAGCAAGATTTACGATCATCTCAACTGAACTACTGCTTTTACAAGAATTGTGGAGTAGGACATGACATCACAAATTTAATTAAAATAATTCAACTCTAAAATTGGTTAGAGGATCTGATAGAATTTTTTATTTAAAATGAATTATGCTTTTATAGTTGTAAAATAATTTATAAGATTTTGCTCAATATGAAACATTTCCTACTCCTTCAGTATTTTTTATTTTACCGAACTAGTTGCCATAATAAACTATAACATAGCAGTAAAAACTACTTTTGGAAGAATCAATCTTCTCTTTTTTTGTTTTCATTTTTTCTCTCAGATAGCTACAATTGTTGCATGTGTTATTCAAATGATAATATGAATTTAGTAAAAACTATTTTTTTCTGTACATCGGTTTAAATGGAAAAAGAAAATGATGATATGAATTTTGTATCCAAATATGGGCCGGGCCGAGGCTAATCAAGAAGCCCAAATTCGAATTTGTTTCACTTTCTTTTAGAAGTGTTTTGTAGAATCTTCAACAGCAATTGCAAACTCACCAATTAATGTTCAATTTCTTTTTTCTCTATCTGCTGTCATCGTAATTAAACTTCAGTCTTCCATTTTCTAGATTATTATTGCTTGGAGGCTTACTATCACTTTCATGTTACATGAAGACATATGCATGAGATGTGCCAGCCATCCATTATGCACCGCAACTTCAAGTCCTGCAACGTGCTGCTCAACGATGATCTCTCTGTACAAGTTGCTGATTGTGGTTTGGCTTCTCTAATGCTGGCCAATTCCATTGCTCAGGTAATCTCATGTTGATAAACTGAGACTTTCGTTGGGTTGCTTCTCTACTTGGGATCAAACAATTATATTTTTTCCTAGATTTCTTGATAGTCTGTAATTACTGTTTACATGCTGTTGAAACTGACTTTAGGCTTTTCTTAGTTGCAAAATTCCGGATATGGCGCTCCAGAGCTCGACTTTGGAAGCTATTCTTACCAGAGCGATGTTTACAGCTTCGGAGTTGTAATGTTGCGGCTTTTAACTGGGCGAAAAGCTTAAGACCGGTATTTGAAATCTCTATGATATTTATAATGAAAACTGTGTTAAACCGACATCGAAACCCATAGTGAAGAAGATGGTCCTTGAGCTTGTCATACCAGGCTCTGGGAGCTTGACGTAACCCATAGAGAGATTTCCGCAGTTTACATACATGGCTCGGGTGAGTAGGATCCACAAAACCCTCTGGTTGTTCCATATACACAGGTTTGTCAAGATCTCCATTCAAGAAGGCGTTATTGATGTCGATATGCTGTACATCCCACTGAAATGTAGCTGCGAGAGAGAACATCAACCTGATAGACACAGGCTTAACAACGGGGCTGAAAGTATCCAAGAAATCGACGCCAGCCCGTTGTTGAAATCCCTTGGGAACTAGACGAGCTTTGAGTCGATCACGTGAGCCATCAGCGTGGGTTTTAACTCGAAAAAACCCATCTGCACTGAATGAGATTCATGTCTTCAGAGTATGGTACTAGTTCCCACGTGGACTTGGAGATGATGGCATCAAACTCTTTGGTCATAGCTTGCTGCCAAGCTGGTTGTTCCAAGGCTTCAGAGGTTGAGGCAGGCTCCACCACGGTGAACATAGTAAAACCAGACTTATCTTTTTGAGCTAAAAACACTTTTGGTTTAAAAATGCCATTTTTCGCTCGAGTAAGCATAGAGTGCTGGAACTGAGGTTGCAGAGATGAATGAGCTGTGGAGCCAGTGGGAGAGTTTGAATCAAAGGAGGTGGTGCGTGATTCATTGTGAGGAGACGTAGAAGACCTAGAAGATGAAGTGAGATTTAAAGGGTAATTAACACCAATATCATTATTTGGAGATGGGTGGTTATGTTGAGTGGACTGTGAGGAACCAGTAGAAGAACACGAAATCCCTAGGGAAGTAGATGGAAGCGTAGTCGTGGACAAGAAAGGTGGAGGATGAATAGGTAGAGGAGAAGTATCTACAGGAGACACACTAGTTGAGGCAGACGAATTGAATAGAAATGGATAGGGAAACTTATTTTCATTAAAGAGCACGGTGCAAGCTATGTACACACGTCCGGAGGGGTGCAAGCATTTGTACCCTTTGTGAGAACTACTATATCCTAGAAACACACACTTGTCGGATCTGAATTGCAGCTTAGTGTTATTATAGGATCGTAGATACGGAAAACTAGTACACCCGAACGTACGTAGCATTGAGTAATCGGGAGAACAGTTATGCAGACATTGAAAAGGGAAAGTATTGTTGAGAGAGGGAGAGGGTAACCTATTGATGATGTGGACCGCGGTGGAAAAAGCATCCCACCAAAATCTATAGGGAAGCTGAGATGCGGCTAGTAAGGTAAGTCCCATTTGGGTGATATGTTGATGTTTACGCTCCGCTCTCTCGTTTTGTTGATGAGTATGAGGGCACGGATGTCTAAAAACGATCCCAAGCTGTTTAAGAAGTGGTTGAAGGTGATGATATTCCTCACCCCAATCGGATTGGAGACACTTAATGGTAGTGTGTAAACTGTTTTTCCACATAAGCCTTGAAATTTACAAAAACATCATAAACTTCAGCTTTTGTGTGTAATGGAAAAAGCCAGGTAAAACGAGAGAAATCATCAACAAAATGTACATAATACTTGAATCCATTCAAAGATCAAGTAGAGCTTGGACCCCAGAGGTCGGTGTGTACAATTTGGAAAGGAGAGGTAGTTTTTACAAAAACTGAAGGAAAAGAAAAACTTTGAATTTTACCCTTTGCACATGCATCACAGAAGCTATGTTGTGTTTTCTTAAGGCTGATATGAAGACCTTGTAATGCAGTGAGAAGGACTTGAGAACAAGGGTGGCCTAGTCTATTGTGCCATAGGCGAAGAACTTGATCTTTATTGCTTGAAGGAGCAGCATCAGAATTGCAAATCTTGTAACACGCTGGATTTTGAGGAGCTGTGTTTTTCGAAAGGTTGAGGTGATACAATCCTTCCTTAAGAATGTCCTCCATTAGGATTGTGTTAGTCAACTTGTCCTTGACATAACAACACGAAGAGTGAAACTCAATATACACATTATTATCATTGGTGAACTTTGAAATGCAAAGTAGATTCTTAGGCCTCGTTTGGTAGTGGTATAGATATAAAAATATAGACAGTCAACCTTGTTGTTTGGTACATTAGTTATAAATATAGATTAAGGAAAAAAAAAATGAGGCTAGCGACCGCTAGCTACCTAGCGGTCGCTAGCCTCATTTTTTAACCCGCTCAGAGGGCAAAAAATGAGATACCTAGTTGTTTAGTATGATTTTGTGATGATTCTTGGTATTGTTTTATATGTCATTTTCTATGGTTTGTCCTATTTATGCCGCTGGTTTGATTAGTATTTATCGGTTCGGACTTATTTCGTTCGTTTCGATGTTTTGTAGGAAAACGGCAGAAAATAAGATGAATTGGATCTGCCAAGAATCAAATATATTGAAGAGCATTTCGACAGGAGTTCGTAGGCGAAAACCGTGCGTAAATCGTAGTTCGAGACGAAGGAGAACGGTCGAACGACCAAAGTCGCAAGACGCCGCGCACGCTGCGAAGCGCCCACGCCACAAGACGCGCGCGCGCCACATCCACTCGACCACCCGCAACGCACGCCCAGCCGGGGCTGGGATCCAGCGACGCTCATCAATTTGAACGCACCTCATTCCCGCGCCCCTTCGCCGCCACCTTCACAGATCTCGGCGCCGCGACGCTGCCCGCCCATCGCCCGCCAGCTGCCGAGACCGTCCGGCGCTGGGATCCCAACGCCCGCTGCGTCCGTGGCTGGAACCCAGCCGCCGCCGCCGCTTCCTCGCTCCGCACACCCGCAGCGCTAACGCCAGCCGCCGCCGCCGCCGCATGCCGGCGCCCGTCCGGCCGGGCCTCGCAGCGCCCGCCACGCCGCCTTTTCTCGCCAGCACCATGCTTCCGCACGTTTTCCGCTCCAAGAACTCTTCGCGTCCGGCGTTTGGGTCCGTCCGCGCTGGCTTTCATTTATTATATATATGCGCGTTAGGTCATCGGCCTGGGGTCCGCGTTTTTCGGTTCTTTTCACACGGCGCTGTCCGCTTTTCTTCAGGCGTTCTTCCGGGATCCTTCCGACGACGATACAGACAGAGATAACAACAGATTAGAGTTCTATTTCTTGTTTTTCATTCCTTTCGATTTACGCTTTTGATTTATGTTGGAATACTCTTTACTTTTCATTCCTTGTGACTTCTTGATTCATGATTATTGTTGGATACAATTTATATTGTGAGATTATTGTTGATTTAATTTGCTTAATGATTTCTTGCTTTCGATTATTTCAAGTTCTTGTTGGATGATTGATAGATATAGTTTATGTGCAATTACATTTAGATTAGGGATTGACAAACCCTATGAATAATAGAATTGCATATGCTTTTGTTTATCGCTTTGATTTATCGCTTTCATAGTTCAACTAGGGATTGACAACCCCTAGTTTAGATTTATTGCTTTATTAGTTTAGCTCGGGATTGACAACCCCTAGCTTAGGATGCTGTTTATTTTCCGTATTTCAATTCCCGCATGTTTCAAACCCCTTGTTGGTATTAGAGTGTTTAGGATTTAATCGCTTTCGTGTTTAACACGAACAAATTTCATTACGCTTTCCTTAAGAGACGACTAGGGTTAACTTATCACGCTACAATTACCTCGCATTTATCATGCGAGTGAATTTGAGTGTGTTTTAGCTCGATCACTAGCGGTCGCTAAATTTCATTTATCGTGCGGATGGGATACAAATCTGTGCTCAACCGTGAGTTACAAAACAAAACGCTACAATGGAATCTAACCTACCTAATCGCTCCAAACAAAGCTACCAAAGATGGCCTTAGTATGTGTGGTACAAGAAGGACACCGCTCGAGTTAAAGGATGAGATGAAATGTTAGTCGGTTTAGGCGTACAACGTGAGTAATTGAGAGTTTGGAACCATTACCTACAAGTGAGCGTTTCGAGCCATAGTAGGAGAATGAGTTTGCAACTTTGCCATATCGGCAAAGTGATACGAGCAGAGTCTTAATCTAAGTACCAATCAATCACTTGAAGAAGCATTAGTGGAGACATTGAATGAAGTAGGTGAAGATCAAGGATACATGTGACACACGAGACTTTGTAGGGGATGCGCTTTTCCTAATATGGCTAAGTATTTAGGAAATGAGCTTGGAGAGGAAGAACCAGACTCTATGCCTGTGAAACTCACATCAAACCTTTTAAAACATTTAAGAGCAATGTGGTTAGTTTTACCACAAATTTGATAGATAGTTTTACTACTATTACCGAGATGATACCTGCCTGTACCTTGTCCATGATTTCCACGAAAGCTTGGCCTAGCATAGCCACGAGTTGTGAAATTCTGATGAAATGCGGCATGAGCTTGGGGCGAAGATATGAGTGAAGGCACTCATGCCTGTAGCAGATGAGATAACAGGAGCAGCATGATTGAGCAGCCTTATTTCATGTGTTTGTAGAGCAAACTGGACTTCATCAAGGCTCATCTCTTCAGATTTGGACTGAAGAAATACGCAAATGTTTTCAAATTCTGGACCAAGACCACCGAGAACCAAGTTAACCAGATCAGTTTCAGAAATTTGTTGACCAATGCTGAACAATTGATCAGCAATTCCTCGAAACTTAAGTATGTAGTCATCTACGGAGGCGTCTCCCTTCTTCATGGTTTGAAGCTGAAAGCGAAGCTGTGCTGATCTCGCTTTGGACTGAGATTGGAACAATGTTTCGAACGTATGCCATAACTGAGATGCCGTGGTGCATCTACCAACATAACCGATCATGGATGTTGAAATAGACGCAAGTATCCAGCTGAAAACAAATTGGTCACGCTGGATCCAAACCAAATACTCAGGATTTTGAGTTATTTCATCCACGAACTGTTGTGGAGTTGAACTTTGTAGGAGTATATCGTCGAATCTGTAAGCCTTTGCAGTGGCTAGAACTTGAGTTTTCCAAAACATGTAGTTAGACCTATCTAGCTTGGTGCTAATAGGGTTAATCGAAGGTAGATTTGATGTGAAGGTAGTTGCCATTTTTGTGAAGATCAGCGAGGAAGAAAAAGAATTAAGAGCCAAGCTCTGATACCATGCTAAGAAACATAAAACCAGAATACAGAGAATATAGAAGAGAGAATGTAGAAGGAAAACTGAAACTTTATTATTGCGTGAGCTTTCCTTTTTATAGGCAAAGTGTACAATAATTAACGTACCTATCATCCTCTAAACTAGAAGTTAACGAACTAACAGAAACTAACAGAAAGCTGTTAAGCTAACTAACAATTACAACAAACTAACTACTGCAGCCACGTCACAACACATGCATACGTGAAACTGTTACAAGGTGATATAATAAAATCTAATAACGGGTTGCAGATATAATCTCGCTTTGTATTCAGGTGATACTTTCTGTCTCATTTTTAGCTGCATGGGGCAATTCTTGAATGTGTAATTTGAGAAAGGAAACCATATTTGTTTTAGTACAATACTGTTTCGCCTCTGTGCTTAAAAATGATTTTTCATTAGTTTATGAATCACATGGAAAATGAGATAGAAACTCTGAAAATGCATTTTTGTATGTGATCAATGAAGATTATGATTATCATAGATTGCCGTATTTGGATGCTATATTCATGTCATTTTCGTGTGACAGCCTGAGCCTGAATTTAGGCCACCGATGTCTGAGACCGTGCAGAAGCTTTTGAGCATTATACAGAGACATCCCAATCCCTGTGTTCGAGTTGGAGACGGAACAAAAATTGCTGCTAGGGCTTCCCAACGGGTTGATGTCCGAGCTGCTGCTTGCTGCATCTTTGTAATTTTGAAGTATATGCTGCTGCTTTTCAAGGTAATGTGTACTGTGCTATGTTGTTTGAGGGTAAAATCCAGATTTTCTATTTCTGTAATTAGTTTTACAGAAGCTATTGAGGAATTAATTTTTAAGTGCAGTGTCGGGACAAAAAACAGTTGGAGGTTGGTGCTCAACATGTGCAGTCACATATTGAGATAACTCATCGTACCCATGTTTCTTTCCTCTCTCTATATCTCAATTAAGGCCTTGGATTTTCTTTTGGTTCTAATTCGTTCTTTTGCATTTTGTAATGTAGTAGTGGGGGGTTTGGTTGTCTACATCAAAATGTATAAAAAAACTTGACAAGACGTCCCATTTCTTAAAGGATAAGGTACATTACTAATTATCTTATACTCCCTCTGTCCCATTTAAAATGTCTCACTTTCCTTTTTGGATTGTCCCATTACAAATGTCTCATTACATTTTAGGAAATAATTATCCCTTTAAAAGTGTGGACCCTACCCACTTTTTAACACTTTATCTACTTTATACCTTTCTCCTAAATACTCGTGTCCAAAAGAAAATGGACACTTTAAATGGGACGGAGGAATTAGTATGATTGAGGCAGAACTAGTGGTCAAATCATTTAAAAACAAAAGGTAAAGAAGAGGGGATTTTCCAACCTAAATAGGGATAAGGGATACCTAATACTCCCTCCGTCTCATTATTGTTGGTTCGTTTTACTTTTTGGACTGTCCCATTAAGTTGGCTCGTTTTCAAAAAAGAAAACAATTTTACACTAAAAAATACTTCGAATTTCTTGTCACCTACCACTTTACACAAAAAACACAACTCTTCTTAATCTACGTGTAAAAAAGAAAGAAGCCTAATTTATTGGGACGGAGGAAGTATTATTTATTCATGCAATATAGTGCAATGTCTTCATCACATAAAGATGAAAGCTAATCATTGTGTTCAATTTGTTGGTTAACTATTCTTTTAGTCTAATGATAGTGGTTGTTCACCTGGTATGGTGGAAGGTGTGTTTTAGGTAGTTCTTGCTCAGTATGCATACATATAAAGTGTTATTGGTGTTAAAATACAACAACTTTGGTTGATTTTTGATTTACATACTAATTTTAAAAGGAGTATAAAAGCACACAAACTTAAAGATTGTGGTAATTATTTTATCACAATTGATTTTTTGCATAAATTAAAGCGGAAATATAGTCGCCGACAAAAGTTAAAGCAACAATGAAATTTGCAAAAATTGCTAGCTAGAACGAAGCCTAAGCCCGAGGCTCACCCCAAACTTTCGTCATTTTTTATGTCAACAATCGTTAAGTTCGTGTATTTTTAGATTTCTTGTGTGCAAAATAAAAAATTGGTAAAATTTTGTGTATTTTAATGCCATTTAACACATTTTTTCTCAAGAAAAAATCCCGTGCACCGTGTTCAATTTTGAAATTGGAATTAGAAATCAAATAACCAAAATTTCTTTTTCTCTATCCTCCCAGTCTCAATGAAACCCGTCTGATATCAGTTTGTATAATCTTTGATGGATTTTAATATTTATTTATTTCTTCGGTTCGATCATCTTAAAACAAGCGTTGGATAGTTTTGATCATATATTATCTTAAATTATAACATCAATACATTTGTTTTAGGGATATATAACATAAATATATTGATTACACCATCATTTAACTTTTCTACATGATTTCATAAGAAAATAATAAATTTTAGGAGTAGACTAAGCTAGATAATCACAAAAATAGCAAGTTCCATGAGCATATGCATAGGGCATCGTCATGTATGAATTTATGATATTCACAACACCAAATTAACCGACGTGTATAGGATTAACTTCTTAAACTGTATTGCTTTAATATCTGGTCTTTATACAGTTGTCAGTTGTTACTTGTTAGCCCACTTTTGCTTTTGCCCCTCTACAAGTATTCATGGGAGGAAGACTTAGGTCGGATTTATTTTGTTTTGGATTTATATTTGAGATTTCAAATTTCAAATTTGAATTTGGTTCTGATTCTTAATTGCGTGAAACTCGAAATTTGTATACATACTACAAAATGGACTCCAATTGATATTTCTGAAAAACATGAGGTTTGTGTGAATATTGCACATAAGTGGAACTTAACTGTGTACAATGCAATTATGAATTTTGAGAGAGAGAGAGGAGATTCAAGACGTAAATGTTGAATTTTGATAATTAACGTTTACAAATACTCATAATTCAATATGATTTTGGAGTAATCTATAATCAATACCAACAAAAGATATTGCTTAATTTCATGTAGGGATGGCTAATCCAAATGATCAAGTACTTGACCTCGAAGTTTTCCCTTAAATGATACCCGACATTAGAGCTGTAAATGAGCAAAACTATTCTTGACTATTCGGAGCTCGACTCGATAAAAGTTCGTTCGAGTTTGTTTAGTGAAGCTCGTTAGCTAAACAAACCAAGCTTGAGCATGATAGTATTCGGCTCGTTAGCTCGTGAACAAGTTCGTTAACTGATTTAGCTTGAAAATATAAAATTATTAATTAGATACAATTATTTTCTTTCTATAATTAGTAATTATTGTGTTAAATCTCTAACTACTTTTATTTGTTATAAGAAATCAATAAATATATTGTGTTACTATGGATAAAATAATTTATTTTTAAAATCAAATAATAATATTATAAACACATATCTAAATTTAGAAAGTCTGTTTGGGTTCGAGTAAAGCTCGAATAAGTTCGTGAGCTTCAAATATTCGATAAATAAAACTCGAGAATCGACTCGATACTAAACAAATCAAGTTTGAGCACGATGGTGTTCACTTACTTGCTCAATTACACCCCTACCGACACCGACATGTTTACACATTTTGTATATTGTAATATCCGACTCTGTTATCGTGGTATCGTGAATATTCAATATTAAAGAAAATGAAACATAAATTACTCTTCCTAGTCGGGGTGAACATTCGGATTTCGGTTTGGATTTTTGCTTAATCCGAACCGATCCGAAAATCCGAATTTTATGAGATAAAAAATCCGATCCGATCCGATCCGAAAATCAAATCCAAAAATCCGAAAAATCCAAATTATGAAAACCGAAAATCCAAACCATTTTTGTTAATTTTATATATATTTATATTAAATTTAAAAATATTTAAATAAAATATATATATATATATATATATATATATATATATATATATATATATATATAATTATATATAATTCGGATTAATTTAAAAATCTAATCCGATCCGATCCGATCCGAAAATCCAAAAATCCGAACCGAATTTTAAATTCGATTTGATTCGGATCGAATATTCTGCTTTGATTTTTCTCACCTCTACTTCTTAGTTCTTATCCACGACCACTCTTCTTCTCTATGACTATTGGCTCCAAATTAAAAATCTGATTAGATCTCAAGAAGTCCCGGTACCCGATGAACACCCCTTGCGAACTTTGACATTGTCATTTTGCAATAAATGGAAAACTGTTCAATACTCTGTCGCTTTCAACTGCCGATTCGATACGGTCAATGATAAGCCAATTAGGTGCTGATTGAGTATTTATTAGACTTATCATTATTACATTAAAATAAAATTGAAAATTTGAAGCCTGGATGAGGTCAAGCCAAATAAGTGAACGTCAGATTTTTTTTTTCATATCGGGGTATATGACCTAATATGTTGTTTACTTAATTTTTTATTTAATTAATTGAAATGCAAGTTCAACTGAATGATTTAATTTCGACACCATTCAAAGACGGAAAATTATAAGTATATATATATATTTGTATAATTTTTAACAAATCTAGCTTCAATGCTAGTGAGTAGTGACTATCTAACTCGAACCAATTATTATGAAGTGGGGATGATTTATTCAAACAGTAAAATATAAGTTAGGTAATTTTGTCGTCAACCGTAATTATTAAGTAGAATATGGCTTAACTTTTATTTATCAATAAAAAGGTATGTGGAACGCTAATAAACCAAATTTATTAGGGTTCTGTGCTCACTACTGTCTCATTTTATAGGCAAAATAATTTGTGGTATCTAGCTAGCTCCATGTAATATATAAGTCCTCGTTGATTATTCGTAGGAAAATTGATAACCTCATGATTGAAAAATAATAATTTTACGTCTTAACAATATGCTGTGCAATAATCAACAACTAGTTTACAAGTTATAACTTATTACCCATCATATAAAAAACACAGTATGAATTTTGTTATAGCTTACAACACTATATTAATTATACTACATTGAAGAGTAACATAAAATGCAAAATATAATATTGAAATAAGATAGAGGATGTCGCATAATTGCATAAATTGCTCGAAACAAAAGGCCCAGCTCAGCCACCGTAACGCGACCTTTAAAATTTTTGTATTTAATTAATTGCATATGTTAGTTTGATGGTAGAATATTCAATGTCCGAGATAAAAGGTCTTGGTTCGAGTCGATCGTGTCATGACCTTTAAATTTATATGATTAATTAAAAAAATAAAAAAAAATAATGACATTTATATAAAGAAAGAAACAAATATATTCTGACCACTACGGTTAGCCCCTACCATTGCTTACACGTAGTGGTTGGAACTGGAATGTCTCCACAACTCAATACAACGAAAACACTCTCATCCCATAAAATAAATATGCAAAAAAGAAAAGAAAAGAAAAAAAGACAGGTTCACAGCACAAAGATTTTGGTAATCATATCTGTCGCGGTAAAAAGTCCATGTCAGCACTCGTTTCTTACAGCAGTAGTCATCGCGTACAGTAAAAAGAATTTACAGTATCTGCATTTATTTACCAATCATCGGTGAAAATAAAAATCGCGAATTGTTATTATTTATACGTCGGAAATATATACTGTTTTAAGTATTATTAAAAAAATAATTTTCTGCTTTCGCCATACTTTCTTTTTCTTGAGGTCCACTATTGAAATCTCTCTTTTGCTCTGAAAATTTTCCTTTTTCCTTTCCCCCCTCCTTGTACGGTTACCGTTCGAGAAATATATTCTTAACTTTTGTCGCTAGATTTTATCGTCTATACGTACAACTAACATTATCTCTATAGTTGTAAGCTGTGAGTTGTGTGTCCCTGTATCTGCGCCTCGATCGGTTTATCGGCGGGGCGCCGGCGCCGGAGGAGGAATTTCGAGCATCAAACTTTGAAGTTGGAGTAAGGAGATGTCGAAACGCGGATATAAGCTGCGTATCCTTTTGATTCTTCGTTTTTCTTTTTTCTTGGTCTACATATGTTTGCTGTTTTTGTTTGTATGCGGAATGTGAATGTGCATGACGGTGGAGTCGAATGCGCGGTGGCGGAATGTAAGTTAGGGTTTCAATTAAGGATTTTGTGATCTGAGTTGATTCGGCATTGATTTTCGTGGTTAGTTGGTTTGTTTTCTAGGTGCAAGGCCATTCAGTTAGAGAGAGGAATTGAGAACTTGACCAAGAATTTTGTTTTGCTTTCTTTCTATATCTCTCCTCTGCCAGCAATTAGAAAGCTAACTCAATTTTTACAGTGGTCTTCATTCTTATAGCTATAATAATCTCTCCTGCTTTTTTTTCCTTTTCTTTTCATTTTCGGTTTTTCTTTCCAGAATTGAATTGAAAGAGTAAATTTGGTATTTAATTAATAATTTGGATGTGCTTTGGAGGGGAAGTAAGATTGAGATTTCGTTGGATATAACTTGTGTAACCTATATTTCTGGATTTTCTTTTTGTGCATCCAGTGTCAAACAAATTACTAACTCCCTGAGGTGTTTAGGTGATCAGTTGCATCTATAAGTTTTCTGTGATAAATTGTCCATTCTTGACTGTATGCAATCCAGAGGAATTTGTTGCACATGCGGGGAATGTAAATTGTTTGAGCTTTGGGAAAAAGAATTGCCGCGTATTTATTACAGGTGGAGATGATCATAAAGTGAATCTTTGGTCCGTCGGCAAACCCACATCTCTAACGGTTAGTTCCCAGTGCACTCCTAAAACAGAAAAAGAATTTCTGTTATGATAGTATTTGAGTAATAGATGTAATATTTTCTCTGTATATCTTGCTACAGTGTCATTTAGAAATTATGATATCCTTAAATTAGCAAGTTGCTGAATACATCTCCTAAAGCTTGTGCTTATTCTTGTCAGGAAAATACTGCCTAAACTTCATGCTCATTTTAGTTTTAACGCATTATGCCAACCTTTTGATGATGCAGAGCCTGTGTGGTCACACTAGTCCGGTTGAGTCTGCAGTCTTCGATTCAGCAGAAGTTTTAGTGGTAGCTGGATCTTCTTCTGGGGCCATAAAATTGTGGGATCTGGAAGAAACTCAAAGTTAGTGTACAATTTCTTTTTATCTCCTATGCATTTTAGATTTGAAACATTAATCTATTCTTATTTTGAAGTGTGGATATGTCAATACTTAGAGTTTTGAGTGCTGCTGTATGTTAAATGTGGCATTTTATTTCCAGTGTTTGATGTATGTAATCTCTGTCCTCTGTTTGGTCTTCCCCGTGCTTATAAAGTACTGCATTGTGATGTCACTCTTGATGTTGTTGATGCTCTTGAAATGTAGTGGTTCGCACTCTTACCGGGCACAGATCCTATTGTACTGCCGTTGAGTTTCACCCATTTGGTGAGTTTTTTGCATCTGGTTCCATGGATACTAATCTAAAGATATGGGATATCAGAAAGAAAGGTTGCATCCACACGTATAAGGGCCATACTCGAGGGATTAGTACAATAAGATTCACTCCTGATGGCCGCTGGGTAGTGTCTGGTGGATTTGATAATGTCGTAAAGGTATTGCTGCGAGGATTTTTTGGAATGAAATTTATAAATAATTCTAATCTGTGTTGTTTGGTTCTAAAACCAATTTCCACTATAAAGGTGTGGGACTTGACTGCTGGAAAGCTCATACATGATTTCAAATTCCATGAAGGACATATTCGTACCATAGAATTTCATCCGCTCGAGTTTCTTTTAGCAACAGGTAAAAATATGCCCATGGTTTACTTTAACTGCCATGTTCTCTTTCATACTTTATGGTTTAATTGGTGGAGTAATGTAATATATATATAATCCAGGTTCAGCAGACAAAACCGTGAAATTCTGGGATCTGGAGACATTTGAGATGATTGGATCTGCCAGGCGTGAGGTACTTAGACTTGTCCCTAAAGCTGCCTGTAAGCAATGTCCTCTTCCTCTCACATTAAAGCAGAAATGAAAATGATGAAAAAAGTTGCATTTATAATAACCACCAGCTTGTTTGTACTGCCATCTGGCCCAGACCCCAGAACACCATAGGTATTGGGATATAGATAAAAAGAAGTTTGAAGTCTTGTGACTCGATGTGATACAGTTCTGCCTCTTTTAGTAGGTTTTATTGCCTAGAATTCTCAGTTTGGGTGATAAATCTGCGTAAAGCTCAAAACAACCTTGTCTGTATGCTTCTTAAATATTCTGTCAGTAAGCAAACCTTTCTGAACCGCCCCACATCATGTAAATACTCTGTCCTTTTGCTTGTGTAATTGTACCAGTGAAGAAATAAAGTTTGGAATTTGATGTCTACCTTAACAATAATTTATCATTTAGAATCTGCCTTGTGATTTTCCTTCAACAGCTCTGGAGATCAATGATGTATACTTAAAAATCTAAATTTGTCAATCGCAGCGGAAGAAAATATTATATCTGTTTTTGTACTACTCTTGGATATTTCAAAATCAGTAAGCATCTGGTTGATATTAACGATATTAACCTTCTCTCGTCATGTTTCTCGTGCACTCTTCTCTTCTGTATTTAGTGTCCAAAATTTGGAAGAAAAAATGGAAAGAAATTAAAACCTAGTTTAGTTTCTGATAGTGATATATATTTATCTCATGTGTATATTTCTATCCGATCATAGTTCTCAAAAAATGTTAGTTCTATCTCATGTGTATGGTCAATTTGTTTGTCTACCCTCAGGCTGCAGGAGTGAGATCTATTGCCTTTCACCCTGATGGTAGAACCCTTTTTTGTGGACTTGATGATAGCTTAAAGGTCTGGCTTGAAGCATTCATATTCTTGGCTTGCTGGTTTATAGAAAAACAATCACTAAGATGGTATTTCTCTTCAACTGCAGGTTTACTCGTGGGAGCCTGTAGTTTGCCATGATTCAGTTGATATAGGATGGTCAACACTTGGTGATCTTTGCATCCACGATGGCAAACTTTTAGGAGGTGCATATTATGAAAACTCGGTTGCAGTTTGGATAGCAGATGTTTCGGTATTTGCCAGTTAATTCTGATATTGAGTTGTCTTTAATCTCCTATTTGTATTTTAGAACCCCATTAATACTTTCAATAACAATTTTGCAATGCCATTATTGCATCAGCTTATGGAGCCTTATGGTACAAGATTGACTCCAGAGCAGCATGACCACTCTGAGCTGAAACATGAGAGTCAAAGTCCTTTGGAGAAGGAAGAAAGCCATGTAAATTCAAAGTCTAATCTTAAGTCTACAGCATCAGATAGTGAGTCTAAGGACATCAAAACTATATACGTTGACCGTAAGTTCTATTATGTGTTTGTGTACTCTCTCCGTTCTTCAAGAATTGCCTCGTAACTTCTTTGCAATAAAGTCAATATTTGACCCTTTTGAAGTTGCAGGTGTAAATTCTGTCAGTTCCAAGACAGCTGACCCTGTTAATGTTCCTAAGATTGTACAGCCATCTGATTCCAGCCAAATCAGCACTTTTGGAGTTCAGAAGCGGAATCCTCAAGCAAGGTTGCCTCCATCTGATTCCAAGGAAACCAGCAGCATTAGGATTCAGAAGCACAGTCCTCCAGCAACTCTGCCTCCATCTGAATCCAAGGAAATCAGCACTATTGGAATCCAGAAGCGTGGTCCTGCAACTATCTTGCCAGCTACAGTTAATGTGCCATCCGTTAATAGATCTATTATCATGCCAAGCATAGTACCACGAGATGGCCCTGGAAAAGATTCAATTGGGTCCAGAAGGGAGTCCATGGCCTTGGCTAAGGCCAGTAGTGGCATGATTTCTAGGCCACTTCACATACGGAGGCAGTCAAGCAGTAGGTTAGATATGGAAAGAATGCCAGTGTCCCTTGAATCTCTGCCTTTTGATAACGTGAAAAAATCTGTTAGTAGAAAGGATCTAAACCTTCATAATAGGCTGTTCGCTGATGCAAATGCTAAGGACTCTTCTGGGGGGAAACAATCAAATATAGTGATGCAGCCCAAGGTTCGTCGTTGGTTCCGGACCCGGTGCGTGTTCCTGTTGGGCCAATTACATATCGTCGTCGAGCTAAGTTCAAGGAGAGCTTGATGGGCCTAGTTCGAGAAGTTTGGGAGCAAGAGTTGATGAAGAAGCCCATTGGAGATGATGGTGCGGTAGGCCCGAGCCTAATTAATCTTCTTGAATGCGAGTGGGTCCAAGATTGAAGACTTGTAATTTATTATATTTTCGTTTGTTTAACTGGCAGCCCACGTTTATGGCCCGTAAGGCTTTATTTTTGGGCTTATTTATGTTATTTAGTAGGTTTGAACCATAACTTGGCTTTGGGCCCATTATTTCCTAGTTTAATTAGGGTTAGGGGGTTTTTATGGTGCAGCCAATATATAGGCCACCTTATGGACGAATTTCAGTTAGTTTTTTGATCAATAATATTTCGTGAGTTTACTCTCATATTTTCAATTCCTCTTGATTTTTCCAAGACGAATTCTTTATCGACGATCAATCGAGTTCTTCATCCTCGTTTTGTGTCTTTCATCGTCCCCGAGTTGCTTAGACAATACCAGTTGGGGTGTAGGGAGCTTCGTCTCGTCTATATTACTTCTGGATTCGATCTAGGAGGTTTTGGGATATTCCATCCAGTTCGAGTTTCATCCTTCCGCGAGCGTGAGTCTTACGGATCTGCCAAGGTTCGTATCATTTGGTATCAGAGCCGTGTTCGTCGTCCAGGTTTCGTGTTTCTGTCTCCGTGTCTTTTTTTTTCGTGTCAAGAGTAGCGTCTATATCTGTTCGTGTTTGCATGTTCAGTTTTCGTTTAGAAAGTATCATATATTTCCATCGATCTGTTTAGTGTTTATTTGTCCATAATTGGTGTTGATTTCTTTCGTGTCAAGGGAGACATCTAGGGTTCGTGGGTGGCTAGGGTTTCGAGACGCTTTGGGATCGAGTGTGTGCTTCATTACCTAAATCAGTGTCTATCCTTGTATGTCATTTTTCCTTGTTTGAGTCATTTGCGTATCCATATATATCATATTCTGCCATTATTTTCCCGATTGCACCCATATACACTCACGAATTACCATATTAGATTAAGTGCTAGACTCATACAACCATTAGAAATCATATCAGGGCTCATATCAATATTTTTTTTTCGCTCGACATTGTTAGCATTCACGGTCGGTGAAAAAAAAAAAAAAAAAAAAAAAAAAAAAAAAAAGTATAGAATTTTCAGAAATACGGTTTGTGCATTTTGGTTCCTTGGAGTCCCGGGTCGTGAGGAGTCGTTTGGGGTGTGTTATATCGACATTTTTTTCTCGACTTTGGATAAACCTAGTAGTGTTTTCTCGAGTCGTTGGGTCCCAGAGACGTTTGGAGCACTTTCTGTGTGCACTTTTTTTTTTTTCGATTATCGGTCATACCCCGTGTTTTCTAGCATCCTTGAGTCGTGTAGATCGCTTTGAGTCGGGTCTCGCACAACGCCTTTCCGAAAATTTTCCTTCGTGTCTTTCGCTCCTTCGAGTCTCGTGATTCGTTGGTATTGAGTTCAAGTGGTAGATTGAGAGAATTCGAGCCCTCGAGAGAGTCTTTGAGTGGAAAAAGGCAAGAGAGTGTGAGCTTATTGAGGTAAAAGCCAAATATATTGAGTGAAACACGAGTGTTGAGTGATTCATCACCGAGCGATACACGAGTGGTTGTGAGGTGGTGAGGTTCCTATTTTATACTAACGTTTGTTTTTGTCTCTAAAAAAAAAAAAAAAAAAAAAAAGGATATGGCAGGTACTCACAAGAACCAGTCCGGCTTTGATACACCGACGGATCAACCAGAAATTGATCCAAAGATCAAGTTCCTGTATGATGCTTTGAGCGTTGATTTCAGGAAGATGATGAGAGAAGAGATGGACGAAGTACATGCAAGGATCAACGAAGTGGAACAGAAAAATCAGTTAGAGTTTGCTCAGGGCGGAGGCAGAGGCGGACGAGGAGGACGAGGTGGTAGAGGTAGAGGTCGTCCAAATAACCGAAGAACTAATCCAGCATTTGAGTTTGACGGTTATGAGGAGGACGCAGAGTTGGAAGGAGAAGAGGCGGTTGGCATAGAGGATGAGGAATGGTCAAGATAACAACTGGGAAACATCAAGATGAACATTCCTTCATTCCAGGAAGAACGATCGAGTCAGTATCTTGAGTGGGAGCGAAGGTGAGCCGATGTTTGACCGCCATAATTATTCCGAGCTCAAGAAGGTGTGAAGTTGGCGCAATAGAGTTCTCCGATTATGCTCTTGTTTGGTGGGATCGCTTAGTCACCAATGTGCGCGGCATGGAGAGCATCCGATTGAGACATGGCACGATATGAAGACGGTGATGAGGAAGCGATTTGCGCTTCTCATTATTACCGTGAGTCGCACAACAAGCTACGAATTTGAGGCGGTTGCGAGTGTGGATGATTATTATAAGGAGATGGAGGTAGCCATGATTCGAGCCAATATTGTAGAGGATAGAGAGGCAACGATGGCCGATTCTCGCGTGTCCGAATTGGGAGATCAAAATGGAGTGGAGTGCAGATTACGCTGAATGGAAGACATGGTGCACATGGCTATTAAAATAGAAAACCAGCTCAAGAGGAGGGTAATAGCAGCAATAGCGAAGTAACCAAGGCAATTGGAGGCAACCCTAAGTGCGAATAGTGGTTCCTCATCTAGAGGAACCAATGGAAGAAGGAGGAGCGATCGAGAGAGAGAAGAAGGCGCGTTGAAGCCGAGAACCGAAACTCCGAGTCCCGCAAATGGCAGAAACCGATAGTCCCCGATGCTCGAATCGGACCGGAAGTGTTACAATGTCGAGATTCGGACATATTATGAGTGAGTGTCCGAATAGGCGAGTTATGATCCCGCGAGATGATGGAGAGGTAGTGACCGATGATGAGGACGATCCGAGATGCCGCCTTAGAGGAGCTCGATGAAGAGGAGATTGAGGAGATTACGCCACCCACCGGACTCATTTATGTGGCAAGAAGGGTTCGAGCGCCCGTAATCAAGTAGAAGAGACAGAGCAATGGAGAACATCTTCCACACGAGATGCCACGTAAAAGATAAAGTGTGCGGTGTGATCGCCGATGGAGGAGTTGCACCAACGTGGCTAGCATTGCCATGGTCGAGATTAGGCTCGCCTGTTAAGGCATCCCAAGCCTTATAGGTTGCGGTGGTTGAACGACAACGGCGCCATCAAAGTTACCAAACAAGTGAAAGTACCGTTTCGCATTGGGAAGTATGAGGATGAGGTGTTGTGTGATGTGATTCGATGCAAGCAAGTCACATTCTTTGGGCGTCCGTGGCGCTCGATCGACGTGTTATTCATGATGGATTCACCAACAAATACACCTTTGAGTATAAGCAGAAGAAGGTGTCGCTTGTACCTCTTACCCCTAAACAAGTGTATGAGGATCAAGTCCAGTTGTTGAAGGAAGCAGATATGGTGAAGTCCAAGGAGCAGAATGTGGCGAATAAGAAGAATGGGTTGATGCAGAAGTCCTTTCTTGCAAGGACTAGTGATCTGAAATGGGCGGTGCACGAAGAGAGGCCTATGGTTGTACTTTGGTACAAAGAGAACCTGATTTCCACTAACAATCCTTCTACTCTACCCCCTTCTATTTCTTCTGTTTTGCAGAATTTGATGATGTCTTTCCGAGGATACACCACCGTGTTTACCACCAATTCGCGAATAGAACATCGATTGATTTTGTGCCCGAGCTACACTTCCAAATAGGCGACTTATCGAACCAATCCGGAGGAGACGAAGGAGTTGGAGAGGCGATTGGAGAGTTGTTAGCAAAGGGCACGTGAGGAGAGTTTGAGTCCATGTGCAGTTCCAGTGTTACTCGTACCTAAGAAGGACTCGACGATGAGGATGTGTTGTGACTGCCGAGCCATCAACAATATCACGGTAAAGTATCGACATCCTATTCCTCGTTTAGACGATATGCTTGATGAGTTGCATGGATCTTGTGTGTTTTCTAAGATTGATTTGCGTAGTGGGTATCATGATTAGGATTAAAGAGGAGATGAATGGAAACCGCTTTAAAACTAAGCTTGGTTTGTATGAGTGGTTGGTTATGCCTTTTGGGTTGACTAATGCTCCTAGTACGCTTATGCGCCTTATGAACCATGTTCTACGTGCTTTCATCGCGATTTGTTGTTGTCTATTTTGATGATATCCTAGTGTATAGCAAGAGTCATGATGAGCATGTTAAGCATTTGAGGTCGAGTTTTAGATGTACTTAGGAAGGAGAAGTTGTATGCTAATCGAAGAAGTGCATCTTTTGTACGGACAAGCTTGTGTTTCTTGGTTTTGTTGTTAGTGCATGTGGTACATGGGTTGATGAAGAGAAAATACGAGCTATCCAAGAGTGGCCGAGTCCAAGAGCATTGGAGAAGTTAGGAGTTTTCACGGACTTGCTAGCTTTTATAGGCGATTTGTGCCACATTTCAAGAATGTTGCAAGACCATTGACGGAAGTCATCAAGAAGAATGTTGAGTTTCATTGGGAGAAGAGCAAGAGAAGGCGTTTCACTTTTGAAGTACAAATTGACTCACGCCCAGTATTATCTCTTCCTAACTTTTCTAAATCTTTTGAGGTTGAATGTGATGCTTCGGTGTTGGTATTGGTGCAAGATCGATGCAAGAGGGACGACCGTGGCATACTTCATGAGAAGTTAAACGAGCAACGCTGAGCTATCCAACGATGATAAGGAGTCAGATGCTGGTCCGGCATTGCAAACGTGGCAACACTACTTGTGGGCCAACGAGTTCGTCATTCACACCGATCATGAGTCGTTGAAGCACTTGAAGGGCAACACAAACTGAACAAGAGGCATGCTAGGTGGATGGAGTTCATTGAGACGCTTCCATACGCCATCAAGTACAAGCAAGGTAAAGAGAATGTGGTGGCCGATGCACTTTCTGGAGGTATGTCTTGATCTCTACTTTAGATGCTAAGTTGCTTGGTTTTGAGTGCATCAAGAGTTTGTATGTGAGTGATGATGATTTCGTGAGATATATCGCGATGTGAGAGATCCGCTAGCGGTGAGTACTTTAGGCATGATGATTATCATTTAGGAAGAATAAGTTGTGTATTCCTAAATGCTCATCACAGTGAATTGTTGTTGCTCGAGTCTCATGGTGGGGATTAATGGGACATTTGGCATTGCTAAGACTTTAGTCGTGTTGCAAGAACACTTCTTTTCGCCACATATGAGCGTGATGTCGAGAGAATCTGTGGTAGATGTGTTACATGTAAGCGGTGCCAAGTCAGAGTTAATTCCACGGATTGTATACACCATTGCCTATTCCTACAACACTGGATAGATATTTCTATGGATTTTGTGTTAGGTTTGCCTAGGAGTAAGCATGGTAGAGATTCCATCTTTGTGGTTGTTGATAGATTTTCTAAGATGGCACATTTTATTCCATGTCTTAAATCTGATGATGCATCTCATGTTGCTGATTTGTTCTTTAGAGAGGTTGTTAGATTGCATGGCATGCCCAGGACTATTGTTTCGGATAGGGATTCTAAGTTTTTGAGCTACTTTTGGAAGACCTTGTGGTGTAAGTTAGGCACTAAGCTTCTATTTTCTACTACTTGTCATCCACAAACTGACGGCCAAACTGAAGTAGTGAATAGGACTTTGTCTACTTTGCTTAGAGCTATTATCAAAAAGAACATTAAGTCTTGGGAAGAATGTTTGCCTCATGTTGAATTTGCATATAATCGTTCTGTTCATTCTGCTACTAAGTTTTCGCCATTTGAGATTGTGTATGGTTTTAATCCTCGACTCCATTGGATTTATCTCCTTTACCCGAGCATGAGCATACTAATCTTGATGGCCAGAAAAGGGCTGACTTTGTGAAACAGATTCATGAGAAAGCTAGGATGAACATCGAGAGGCGAACAGAGCAGTACGCCAAACAAGCGAACAAAGGCCGTCGCAAAGTGGTGTTTGAACCCGGTGATTGGGTTTGGCTGCATATGCGCAAGGAGAGGTTCCCAGTGCAGCGACGTTCTAAGTTGTTGCCAAGAGGCGATGGACCTTTTCAAGTGTTGGAGCGCATCAATGATAATGCCTACAAGTTGGACCTGCCAGGTGAGTATAATGTTAGTGCCTCTTTTAATGTAACTGATTTGAGTCCTTTTGATGTAGGTGACGACTTCGATTTGAGGACAAATCCTCTTCAAGAGGAGGGGAATGATGCAGCCCAAGGTTCGTCGTTGGTTCCGGACCCGGTGCGTGTTCCTGTTGGGCCAATTACATATCGTCGTCGAGCTAAGTTCAAGGAGAGCTTGATGGGCCTAGTTCGAGAAGTTTGGGAGCAAGAGTTGATGAAGAAGCCCATTGGAGATGATGGTGCGGTAGGCCCGAGCCTAATTAATCTTCTTGAATGCGAGTGGGTCCAAGATTGAAGACTTGTAATTTATTATATTTTCGTTTGTTTAACTGGCAGCCCACGTTTATGGCCCGTAAGGCTTTATTTTTGGGCTTATTTATGTTATTTAGTAGGTTTGAACCATAACTTGGCTTTGGGCCCATTATTTCCTAGTTTAATTAGGGTTAGGGGGTTTTTATGGTGCAGCCAATATATAGGCCACCTTATGGACGAATTTCAGTTAGTTTTTTGATCAATAATATTTCGTGAGTTTACTCTCTCATATTTTCGAATTCCTCTTGATTTTTCCAAGACGAATTCTTTATCGACGTATCAATCGAGTTCTTCATCCTCGTTTGTGTGTCTTTCATCGTCCCCGAGTTGCTTAGACAATACCAGTTGGGGTGTAGGGAGCTTCGTCTCGTCTATATTACTTCTGGATTCGATCTAGGAGGTTTTGGGATATTCCATCCAGTTCGAGTTTCATCCTTCCGCGAGCGTGAGTCTTACGGATCTGCCAAGGTTCGTATCATATAGATACTATTGTAGAAAAGCCTGACAGAACTTCACTGCCAGCCACAACATCAGGTATGTAGAGTTCTTAATTCTCTCTCTATATATGCTTTGACCTGTGTCTCCTCAAGACGTTATCATTCGGTTATTACCAGCAGATATAACCACATGTATTGCTCTATGTGCTTTTATTTGCATATGTTGTTATGGAAAAACTTAACCAGTGTCTCTCTGTGTGCTGGTAAAGTCAAAGAAGAGAACCTACTATTTATCAGTTCACTTGCTTCGTGGGGAGTGCAAAGATGACAAAAGTAGGAAATTCCATAAGAACCTACTTCTACGCCATATTGTTCAGTTGTATTTATAGATTAGATTTTGGTTCCAGTTAGAAACTTATCCTGCTTTAGGGCTTCTTGTCATAATTGTGTGTATGATGAATGAAATCAGAACACCTAACACAGTTATCTGCTGATGGTAACTAAAGTCGGTCTGTTAGCATCCACGAAGTTGATCTGGATGTTGGTTTTCCTGCCATGCCTATAATAATTATTGTGTTGTGAAGTACTTCTATTCCTACTTTGGCGCGTTCTAATCCTCAAATCAAATTTGTTTCAGTTTCTCCAGGTGACCAACCTCTTGATTCCAGCAAAGGGGCAAATCCCGTTAAAGTTGTCAATGGAGGTTGCTATCTAACCTTATTACTACTCTAAGCGATAAAAGCATAATATTTTACTTACTTTTCTGCTATCACACTGGCAGTGGCAGTTGTGCATGGAAGGACACGTAGTTTGGTTGAGAGGTTTGAAGGAAAGGAAAAAGTTGATGTGGATGACACTTGCACCCCTGATAGGGCTCGTGGTGTGGTTTCTGAGCCTGCGGAAGCTCCCTCACCCCAGGTAAACTTGTCCACCTTTCTGCACAGATCTTATGTAGCCTGAGTTGGGCTTTTCAGCTGATTTTTACTTGTTCTTTGAATGATGTGGCTGTTCTGGATCTTTAAAGCAAGTGCTAAAATTTCTCTTCTCCAGGGAAGTGCTATACGACCTTAGTTGTAATACCCAACAGATTTAGTGTATGTTCTGATAAAAAAATTCCAGTCTCCTGTAATACCTATTGCCTTTTCCCCTTTCCTCCTCTCTTGGGGTTTGATCCTCCAAATTAATGATGTGATTGTCTTGAGTTGCACCTTTACTGTTGAACACTGTCATATAGATTAAGATCAGATGAGTTTCTAGCAAGTTAGAAATGTCTTCCTCTAGTTTGAGTGTACAGGGGGTGGGACAGAGTGCACACTGTTCTATGTTGTATGTTGACTATGTAAAATAACTTTGCGCCATAACAGGTATTGCTGAATGCTTCTGGTTTTCCACTTTCATTATTTTTGTTTTACATAGTATTCTAATTATTTCACCATGTTGCAGATTATTGACCACCAGAAAATTGATTTGAGAGTGGAGCCTACTTTGGATGATAATAATGCCCTCGAGAACCTTATGCAGAGTCATGATGTGCTATTGAGTACATTCCGGTCCAGGCTGACAAAGCTACAGGTAGTTCTGAAAAGATTCTTAATATATAACTCCAATCGAATACAATATTTTGTTGCTTGCGGTTTTTTATTTGCTGGAGTCGTGAGATCTTTTTGTAAGCAGCAGTATCCTAGGGGTTACCAATGTTTCAGACTTTCAGTGGTTAAATTCTGTTTTTCTTCTTTTTTGCATAAGATAATATTGTCATCACTTTTTGTATTTCTCTATTTAGCCCCTTCAATGCATTTTTTTCTTGGTCTGAGCTTTCTGACAAGAGAACTGTAATTTTCCTGGTACAGGTGGTGCGACATTTTTGGGAAAGGAATGATGTTAAGGGTGCTATAAATGCTGTGAAGAGACTGCCTGATTATTCTGTCAGTTTTGTTATTTGTTCTTTTGGTTTTCTTTTGTCCTTTTCTGAGAGGAATTATGTTGTTATTTGTTTCTGCTTCGCAAAAGCATTTTCAGTGCTGTATCCATATTTATTTTCTTGAAATTATATTACTTGTGCAGGTTCAGGCAGATGTAGTTGGTGTTCTTATTGAGAGGATGGAGGTAATTACATTGGACCTATTTTCTAGCTTGCTTCCCGTGCTTTTAGGATTATTGGAAAGCAAAGCAGAAAGGTAGCTCTTATCTGCAACACTTGTAATTTTTTCTGTAACTGGCATGGAGGATAAAGGAAAACCCAGCTAGAGTTTCTATAACCAAATCTTTTTGGGGGAACAGCGGCAATGTTGACTTAGTTGGAAACTCATCTGCTGCTGTGAAAATTCTCTTTATTTGGTAGAAAACCATAACCTTTTTCATTTGTAGGCATGCTAGTCTTTCCTTGGAAATGCTTCTGAAGCTGGTAGCAGTCTTTGGCACAGTAGTTCGTACAACAGTTTCAGCACCCCGTTCAGTTGGGGCTGATCTTCATGCAGAGGAAAGGTAGTGTTGCCTATTTTTAATTTTCTTATGTTTCTCCTCATATTATGCCATTTACTCATCCATTTTTAATCAAATTGCCTGATTCTGAGATATTGATGTTTTTGCTTGCAGACTTGAATGTTGCAGACAGTGTTTTGCACATCTCCAGAATGTACAGAACATTCTTCCGGACCTCCTCGCGAAGTGAGTATCTGAGTCTTGAACTTTCTTGCTGTTGATTTAGGTTGTGCTGTATTTTCCGAGCATAACTGTTGTCCCACTGGTGTAGGAGGGGAGGTGTGTTAGCCAGATATGCACAACAACTGAATATGGTTCTACAACAAACATAGTCTATAATCAGTTGGAAGAAGGAAAAAAGAAGTATAGTTAGCTCCTTTGCCAATTCACAAGAATTAAAGAATTCTTTTGAGATGCATGGGCCTTTTTGCAGTGGGCACGTGGCAGTTTTTTTGGTGCTAATCTCCATTTTTCCCATGGGCATTTCTGGTTCTGATAGTTTTCCTGTGCCAGCTCTTGAGCTCCTCTGTAATTATGTGCAGTGGTATATATATAAAATATAGGAGCCAAGTTGTAGATGTTAAATATAGCCTTGCTCCCTGTGAGTCAGAATCAAAGATTGCTGTTTTGGACACTTGATTCTATTCCTATATCGCATAGCTGCTAACTTTTTCTTTCTTTACGTCTTCCTGCAACATACTTGAGAAAAATTGGACCCAATATTGTACCATTAAAAATTGAAAAAATATAGATATTTAATAATTAACTATTTTATGAAAATTCATTTTACTTAATAAAAAAAAAATTATCATCAAGAGACGCTTTAATGGATCATCAAGCTCTATTGAATAGTGATTTTTATTAAAATTAAACACTAATATATTTATAATTTTATTAATACTAGGAGTGAGTATGTGTGTCACACATATATATATATATATATATATTAGATATACATTTATATATTATTAGTATATAAATTCAGAGAAATGGCGACGTAAATTAAATGTCAATTATGCTCATAGGTAATAGTAGCTTGGTTCTAATATATTAAATTTAATAGTGTAAAATGAACATCTTAACAAATAAAAAATGAACTAAAAAGTAAGATATTGAGAGTAATATAATATTACATTTATATACACAAAAAGTCCAATACTTGAACATGTTCTACTCAATGAAAAAAATATAAATCAGAGGATATAAGAACTCAAAGTTAGGTAAAAACTTTGTTGTCGTAAATTAAGTTCAAGGTTTCACGCATATTTAAATATATTAAATTTTAGTTTTTTTTATCGTGTCCAATCTCTTCTACAGAAAAATTCAATTTGACTATCAATTGTAAATATTGATTCTGGGTTGACTAATATAATTAATAATAGAATATCTAAAGAGAAAATATTCAATTCTTCAATTTCAATCCTTTCATGATTTCATCAAGTTATAAGCGAACTATGTTCATTCTCGATCACTCATCTGCTTTAGGATCTGTAATCACTATAATCGGGGGACCCTAATTCCGAAAATGTGGAACTGTGATTCCCTCCACCCATGAGTTTAACTATTTTAGGTTTGACACGGTCATCTAATAAATAATATTTTACATTTATAAATAATATTTTCTTATCATTGCAAAATAGTTAGATAATTAGGTTAAATAATTGTTTTTGGGAATATCTTAAAATGCTCAAACCAAGTAATAATTGAAAATTGGGTGCTCAGAGATGCAACACTAAGTTCAATGTCGTATCGTATCTTATTTTATCTGCATAACATGTGTTTAGTAATAATATCACATTCAACTCAACATAATATTAATATCGCATTTACTACTAAAATAAAGACCTTTAATCAAAACATTATAAGATAAATAATTGAAGTTGCGTAAAGTATATCCATGTGAATACCGAGATTCTGAAATTTAATTTAGTTCAATTTATTGTGGAAACATTTTGGTTAGTGATGCTATTTGATTAGCAGCAGCCAAGAAAGCCGGGTATCAATTAAGGAGCAACAGCTGTGTGCATGTTTGTAGTATTTTAATTATAAATTTAAAGAAACATCCCTCACTAGATCTATTCAATATTATTATTCAACACGACATCAGATTACAAGATAAAAGTAAAACGCAAAGAATAAGTAGTGCCGTACTTATTATTAATATTATAAGGTAGGTATTAATGCAGTCATGTGTGCCGGTTACAATTATATTCCTAGCTTAATATAGTACTCTTCCGTCCCATTATTACTGGTTCATTTTTTTTTGGATTATCTTCTTAAGTTGACCTGTTTTTAAAAAAAGAAACACTTTTTATACTAAAAAGTATATCGAATTTCGTATCACACACTGCTTTACACACAAAACATAATTCTTCTTAATTTACGTATTAAAAAGGAAGGGCCCTGAATATTGAACGGAGGGAGTATTACTTACAATCATTATCGTATTGCATTTTGCTGATGTCATCACCATTGCTCAGCTCTACGCGTCAAAATAATGAATTATTGTTGAATTATGGGATTCAGTTAAAATCGTATCAAATTCATACATTTTACAATTTAGTATGGTTAGAGGCTGGCGGTTAGAGTTATCGGTAACTCGCTGATTTTTCCGTTTTCAATTTTATATATTTATATAAAAAAATTGCCTTTTGAAATTTAATGATCTTAAACATGTTATAAGTTCTATTATGTAAGATTCGAAATTTATGACTTTCTTTTAAAATCATCAAAAGTGAATATGATTACTAGATATAAATTTTTTAAATGCTGATAAATTAAAATGAAAATGGTCGGTGGATTTCAATTAGAGCCTCAGTTTTCAAAATGGTGGTTAGAAAATCGGAAACCTTTCGGCGGATGTAATCGCTATATATCATATTCGTGTAATTTCTTCTTTATTTATGGGATTAGTATTTCATACTAAATAAATTCATTTGTCCTTTTTTTTATCTAGCATGCTCTAAATTTTCCATTGACCTAATCTAGCATATGCTATCAACCTAATCTAGCATGTCCAAATTAATCATATCTAATTAATCTATCATAATCTTCCTATTAATCAAGCATGCATATCATACATTCAATTAATCTAGCATATTTAAAAAAAGAATATCCACTAACCTCGATAACGGCAACTGGCAGCAGTTGTGTGTGTGTGAGAGAGAGAAACATAGAGCATACTTAGTTACTTACAACGGGGTGGTGGCTAATTCAACACTTGTGTGTGTGTGAGAGAGAGAGAGAGGCTGGCGACGTTAGGGGGCGGTGGCGGCGAGAGAGAGACAGCGTGGCAAACAACGATGACAAAATCACGGCGGGGAAATGGGGCGTTAGGGCTCGATTAATTATGATTTTGAGGAAATGTGTTTAAGGTATATCAAAACCAACTATAGATTTTAATTTTATATTTAATAATTTTTATAATTATTTAAATATGTATTAAATTATATCCATAAAATTAAAGGTGTTTTTTTTAGAGAATTCAAAAGTAATGGGCTAACATTAGCGGGACGGAGGGAATAATAAAAGACAATAATATTTAATGATGGAAATGAAAAATAATATAAAATTAAATAATTAATTAACGACAAATTTTTAGAGAATTCAAAATATTTAAAATGGCTCTATCTTAACAACCGATTAAGGACACAATATTTTTATTCAAAATAATAATAAAAAATTCGTCGTTAATCACCAATTTTTAATGACGGTCCTCTTTCCGTCATAAATGCTGCGTTCTTTTATAGTGTGGTCTGCACCTTAGCTTAAATATCAATTACTAATATTTGACGATGATTAGGGTATAATAGTAAATTTACATTTAATAATTAAAAAATATATTTAATTATATTTAAAGGTACAAAATATATGAAAAATAGTATATACCATGCTTAAAATAAATACAAAAAAATTATAAAAATTGAAATAGAACTAAACATAGAAAAAAATGGTTTTTTTTCTTTTTTTTTAGCATTGAAAATAACAATTTTGATTATTTCGGTGGACACATTAATTGTTTTTAATCATATAGCACTAAGTTTCACTTTTTCATATTAAATTGTCATTTATTTTTTATTTTAATTGTAAAATTCTTTTATGAATTTATAAAATTTTGATTATTTGGACCTAAATATTTTTTTGGACCCCTGACCAAAATGTCTGGGTCCGTCACTGCATATGTGCCATAAAGTGACGTATTGTAATTAATAACAATTGCATGTTACGACATAAATAAACAAGATTTATTCCCTAATATAAGTTAATCGAAGTAGAATATCTTCAAGGATTCGCTTACTATAGCCAAATATCTGCTGTGTTTGAAAGATTTGCCAAATCTAGTTATTTTTCTTCCTTTTAATTAAGAAATATCATTTCCCTTTTTCGCGGAACAGTAATCAGCAATCTCTTTGCTTGTGGGTCCGATTTTGTACTACTGAAAGTTGGCAGTGATTTCTCATTCCTCAGATTGCTCCATTAATTAGTAGTAAAAATTAAGATATCTTAGGTAGTAGTAATAAAAGCGTGGCGTTCGACTTCGACTTCGCGCATTCGTATTTCTGCAAAATCCACTGCTCATTATTTGTTTTCGGAACTCCACTTTTCTCTCCCTCTCTCTCTCTCTGCGTGTCTCTCACACACACGCACACGCAGTGAGTTGTGGGCCTTGTGGCATACACATGAGCTTGTAAATATTCATTTTCTTGTGATTACTTCTATTTTTCTTTTGTTAGATTTACAAATTGATAGGCGGAGGTGATACGAGCGCGGGATTTGAAGTTAGCTTGGTTTCAGCTTGGGACTGAATCCCGTGTCGAATACGTGTTCCTCGGATTGGTCGAATCGTAGGCGAGAAAGGTATGAGTTTCGTGTCTTGGTAATTTTGGTCTTTTTCGAGTGACGGGGGTCTGCTATGGTTTTTGCTTGTTGCAGTATAGGAATGGGGTAGCGAAGAGATGACAATCGAAGTACTAAACACTCGATCCACTTTCTGAAATTTCGTTTGGGAATACGTATAGTTTGAATTGTTGCTGTTGTTTGCGTCTGTTCGAAGTTAGTACTAATATGTTTTAATTTTTAATGCTAATATGTTTTAATTCATGTGAACAAGCGGCACCGGTATTCTCCCATATTAAAGGATTATTGGAAAATGGAAGATGTTTCTGTTTGATCAATGGTCATATAAAACAACGAGCGGAGTGCAAGAAAGAGATAGATAAGTTTCACTCTCTTGTAGTAAGAACTACAAATGAGTACAAGCATCTTGCTTGACTTTTTTCTAGTAACGTTGTGTTAGAAAATCTAGAAATGCAATTAATTAGTTATTCCTGATTTTGTGGATGGACCCTGTTTTCTTTGTGACATCTTGAACACAGTTTTTGCATTCACTAATACATGCAAGGACTTGTTTGAGCGAGACGGAAGTGCAACATCACATGACCCACGTTTCCTATTTTAATATTTATTTTCTCTTATGCATTGAGTTGCAGTTTACAAAGTGTGGAGTCGGGCAGTAATGAGCACGGGAAGTTAACATATATATTTTGCCGATTCAGTCAGTGTGAGTCTCAAACGGTCCCTCGTATAGATTTGCTCTCAGAAATTCATGTCTTTCTAGTGGTGTATATGGTGCTGAGTTTGTAGCCAGCCACTTTCAATCCGTTCATTATCTTTTGAGTGGAATTATTGGTTGGCTTCTGAGAGGGTTGTGGGTTGTGTCGCATCCAGTCTTTGTTTCTCCTCGTCAATTATCATGATGAATTTGATCCAAGTAGTAACTAAGAATGTTATTTGTGTTAGTTTGTAGCTAATTGCTATCTGAAACTTTTTCCAGATTTATGTACCTCCACATATCAGTGATAACATTCAAAACTACCATGGTATGAATTGCTGAAATAGAGTAATCATTAAGTTATTCAATTGAATCTTACGTTAGTTAGTAGTTGACGGCTGTTGCAAGTCCTTCCCTAGAGTTATATGCTTTTGTTTGATCAGTAATGACGTTCTACGTATCATAATGAATCGATTAAGTTCTTGCAGGATAATGTAAACCCATATTTGTCTATGAAGGCATCCAAGTCATGGAGGTGGCAGATGAAGAAACAACATTTCTTATTTGACTGGGTATTACTCCTGTTTTCTAACTTTTGAGCCAAAACATCCACGTGGAATTTACACTTTCATTCTATTTCTTTAGCACAAAAAATTATTGCTCTCCAACTCGGAGTTGGGTCAACAGTACTTGTGAAGCTAAAAAGGCTTGACTTCCAGGTAGAATTGCAGAGAGTACTAGGAGTGAAGATGAAACAACTTCCATTCATGGGAGTTGTCTGTACAGTGATGTTGTTCATTATATACAGGACCACAATTTTTCAGTATCAACAGACAGAGGTATGTTAAGAGAGGTTCAAGAAGTTTGATTGTTCTCACACTTACTAACAGTACTATATTGGATTTTGAAGACTAATTTTCTTTCGAAGTCCTTGTCCATGACAATTATTTCCACTTATTATCCTTCATGTGCATCAGATGGAGTCAAAACTGGATCCTTTTTATACATTGAAGGTATCCTTCTAGTACATAATCATGTTAGTCAATTACTTCTCTACATAGTATAGCCATTTAATAGGTATTTGTGAAATTAATGGTTGGTCTAGGAATCAGGCTTGGATACCATGGAGAGTCTGCCTCGCGGTATTATTGAAGCAAAGTCAGACCTGGAATTAAAGCCTCTATGGACAACAAGCAGTAGCAATTCAAAGGTTATCTTAAACATATATTTTACAGTCAGTACATCATTTTTCATCTTCATACATTGTTATAAAATTTCACTTATACCCATTGCCTTCGAATGGATTATGATGGCTCTGTATTAATAAACTTAAACTCCAATTACTCTCTGAATTTTCAGGTCAATGTTCAGCGCTCTATTAACTTGCTAGCGATGCCTGTTGGAATTAAGCAAAAGAAAAATGTTGATATTGTTGTTCGAAAGGTACAACTTCTTTTGATGTTAAAATGATAGGAGCATTTGACGATCTTTCTTAGTAAGTACTCACATTCATTGATTAATTTCTTGATTTCAGTTTCTTTCAGAAAATTTCACAATTATTTTGTTTCATTATGATGGCAACTTGGATGGATGGTGGGACCTGCGTTGGAGCAAGCAAGCTACGCATATAGTTGCTCTTAATCAAACAAAGTGGTAAGCCTTCAGGCAATCCGCCTTCTTGCCTGGCTGCCAAACTCAAAAGTTTCACTAAAATACCCTATGTGAATTTTCAAACGTCTATGTTACAAACATTTATCTAAATATGCGGAAGTTGAGCCAACATCAGCAGAGAAACTAATTGCTGCTGTTTGAGCATGGTTTTCCATTCGAGCATTATTTTTTGGGTTACACTTCCATGTCCGAAGAATTTCCATGTCTCATTGAGGGTTTCACATTATATAAGTTATTTGCTCCTAAGTCTAGATGGTAAATACATTATTGACTTGTATAAATGAAGTGTCGAGTGTTCTAGATGGCTGATTCCTTTCTATTTCTTTTACTTTAGTTTGAGAACTATAAAAGGAAAAAGGGTAATGCAATGGGACTACCTTATGTGAGTTAGGACTAGCCTGTTTAGGTTTGCAATCTAATAGTGTATCTTATGAGATGTACTCTATAGCTTACCTATTATTTCCTTTCACATCCAGGTGGTTTGCAAAACGCTTTTTACATCCAGCTATTGTGTCTATCTATGATTACATATTCCTGTGGGATGAAGATTTGGGGGTGAAGAATTTTCACCCCGGAAGGTACCGTTTCAATACTATAAAAACATTGTATCTCTTTGATGGCTTCTTTTACCTTTTCTATTGATGTCATTATATCCATACATATTTGTCGGACCAATTATTTGTTTGTATTCATATGGATGTTTCTTGATATACTACTGAATTTTTGGAGGGATGTATTAACCCTACGTTGATGTCGAGGACCCCAAAAGAACAGAAATGTTTGCAAAATGTCATGGAAGTTGCCTGATACTTTAAACATCTGTGACTGTTAAGTGATATGATTCGAACCCTGAATTCACCTCTAGGAGATGACATGAACTTCCAATTCTTATAACGAAGTTGGGTTGTAAATGCAATTAGTTATCAATTCATTTTTAGTACTCGAAATACCTTGCCGAAGTCATTTTTCAGTTTTCATGCTCATCCTCCTCTGATCAGGTATCTGGACATTGTAAAATCAGAAGGACTTGAAATATCTCAGCCAGCTTTGGACCCAAATTTACTGGCATACATCATCGGATCACTATAAGAAACCGAATGAGTATATTTCATAGGTATAGTCATGTGCAAAATCTATGTAATTGGACTTTGTATTCCTGTATGTTGCTATTGGTGCTAATGCATTATAATTCAAGCAGAAGAGTCTATGATGCCAGAGGTAGTATTAAGTGCTCAGATGATAGTGAAGGACCTCCATGCAGTGGGTAAATAATCGTAACTCTCTAATTTATTGTTTAATCTTTTATTCTGATATGCAGTAGGTTTCTCAAGCAGCTTCTTCATTCTGTTGTCCATCCACATCCTTAGATTTTCTTTTAGGTCTGGATGAAGTTTTGATTAGCATGCTATTGCTAGCTAACCTGCTATCCACCAAGAACTGTGGTACAATTTTACAATCTATTTGTAACATATTAATCACTTTTGCATATGCAGTTTTGTAGAAGGTATGGCTCCAGTGTTTTCGAGATCAGCATGGCATTGTGCCTGGCACTTGATACAGGTACTTTTATGTGTTTTTTCTTAAGAAAATTTCATTTCCCCGAGTTACTGATTTTGAAATTTATAAAGTCAAATACTTTCCACAACCCATGTAGTTTCTTCAACAATCTTGTTCTCTAATTTACATAGATTACACATTATTAAGGGTCCAAATTAACAAAAAAGAGAGAAGATTTTATTTTTTGGACAGATCTTACAACATTAACAAAAATCTATTAATTGTGCTCCTTATTATCATCAGAGTATTTTATGGGATTGCTTTACATTGTTTCTTCTTTTTTCTTCCTGTTATCCGAGAACAGTAAACCTTTCTGGAGAAAAATTCAGAGTCCCTGGTCATATTATCAAACTATAGCAAATAAATGTAGCACACATGATTTGCTAGAAGTTGTCATTACATTGATCCTTACTTTATGACTCCACCAAATCTGGAAAAAGTTTGATATTGCTATCTCATTGACGTGGATCATACTGCACTCTTTTTCATTTCAGAATGATCTTGTTCATGGATGGGGGATGGACATTAAACTCGGCTATTGTGCACAGGTAACACTATTACTATAGGTCTTGCCAAAAAAATAGAAACCTTTTATAATAGAGTCTATTCTGTGAGTTTGTTTTAGTTTATGGTCTTATCTGCTAAGCTGCTAGAAGCCTCACGATTTCTTTGTCTACATCTTGTAGATGCTCTGCTGTTGGAGTGTTATGTTTTTCACTCTGCAGTGAAGTTTGGTTCCTCATTTAGATAACAAGCTTGCCACAGGAAAGCATAGTTCAAAAATTGTATAAAAATCGGTTCCAAGTTTTTGCTTAACTAACATATCAATGTCTTTTGTCTTTTATACATTCGAATAATAGGGGGGGATCGCACAAAAAAGATAGGAGTTGTTGACAGTGAATATGTAGTTCATCAGAGCATACAAACATTGGGTGGTGCATCTGCTAGAAAGGTGATTTACTTCTTATATCTTGGATTACAACATATATATTAATTAGAGTTCCTTTTTCCCTTGATCTTTGCTGCCTTTCAACTGCACTTCTTCTAATACAAGAAAATCTTATTTCGTTTGATGGATAATCATCTTCATGCCTGAGATTATGCTTGGTATTTTCCCATTGAAATCCCAACCAGATTCGTCGTGAATATGAAGTTATGCTGATATGATAATATCTAAATGGCATATTTCCAATTCAACTAATACTATTATATTTGATATCCACGTAGGTTGTGAATGAAGTGACTGCAAAGGTACACCTCCATCGTTTAATGCTCATTTCATCGCTTCTATCCTGTTTTCGTAGAGCATAAATACATAATCTTTACCGGTTAAAATACTAATGTCAACTTCTATCCCTGCATTTGTTTCGATCCTTCCATCTCACAGAAGTATGGTGTTGATGTCAGATTAGAGGTGAGCCCCCATATTTTAATTAGTATTTCATTTGAAAGTGCCTCCTTTGATGTGTGCTTGATCTTGGAAGTATTGTTGTCCTGAATAAAACTAGATCGAGCAATGATAGAATAACTGAAAGGTGATGTTACTGCTGTGCGGCTGCAGATACGGAAGCAATCATCAATGGAGCTTCAAAAATTCAAGGAAAGATGGGAACGAGCTGTTGGGGAAGACAGGAACTGGGTTGACCCGTTTTCCTCAACCAAAAGACGCAGGTTTTGGCGCTATCACTGACGGGATTCTATGGTTTAACTAGCCTAAATTTGTAATTTTCTAGTATGTTAGTGGATCAAATTTATAATGTTAAATTTTTTGGTTCTTTTTCTTTTATCCGGTCAAGATTAGGTCTTCTCCTGAAGCGGCTGATCACATTAAGATGAAAATACAGAAAAAAAAGTATAACCTGTTATTTGCAATTTGTTAATTGTTTGAGCTGTCATGTACGGATGCAAGCAACTGTCAAATAGGCACACTGCCAAAAGCCCAAAACTTTGGGTTGATTATCATTAATTTAATTTCCAACGACAATCACGATACTTTGATAAAAACGACACAGGAAAACAAACGGAAACGCGGGAGTAGGTTATAGATGTCTTATCTTCCTTTTTGTTTGTGTTAATTTTACCACATCTTTTGGCTTTGAGGCTGTCACCTCTATTTACTTTGTATGATAAATTATCCAACCCACCCAATTTCAATATATTTTTCCCCATATGAAAGTGGTGAATTCCGCCATGCTCAGTGTAGAAAACAAGAAATCTGACTCGTTAAGATTTAAGAGATGTTAAGGTCGGTCTTAGGGCATGACTAATATGTGGGATTGGAATGGAATGGAATGAAATGATATTATCATATCTGCATCAATTCTTAATTTTATGGTTGGTATGATTTTAGTGATAGGAATCATCATTTCTGAGAGAATATAAATTTCCATAAATATGAGATTAACCATTTTTCTCTTTCTTCATGGTATTGTTCATTTCTATGAACATGAGATTAATCAAAATTAAATTTTAATTTTTTAAAAATAAATTTATTCTTGTTTATTTTTTGGTTTTGGCAAATTTAATCTTCTATAACGATAATAATATTAGTAAATAATACTAATAATAATAATTACTGTTTATTATTATAATAATAATTATTATTATTATTATTCATTCATTCTATTTAATTCCTATTTCATTCATTCTTGTAGATATCAGAAACATAATGTCTATTCCATTTCATTCTATTCACAAATATATTTCATTCCCATCCAAATCCATTCGTACATGCCAACCCTCACTTTAATATTTTACTCTCATGTTTTTCTTCTTTATAACATTATGTTTGAATTTGTGGAGGGCAAAAGTCCGAGATTTTCAGGCTTCTCTTTCACAAAGGAAGGGTTTGGACTTTGGCATGCTAAATCAATAAAAGTCCAAAGGTTCGGAACCTTCTAGAAATATAGAGATATATAATTTCACATTTGTTAATCAGAATATACTTGGGGTTGTAATATTGATATAAAATCATGACAGTCTATTATTTATATTATAGCTCCTAGAGAAAGAACTATCCGATGTACATATATGTATCCTATCGTCCTATCACGTGTTATTATGAAAACGATTTTGCATTTTATATTTTACACTACTTAAATATCCAAGAAAGTATAAAATAAGAGTCCAACTACTGTCCCTGCGACTAGACTACAGGTGGATTCATGGCACAGAGAGGTCAAAGGTTCGAACCCCACCAAACGTCTCTATGGGTTTGAGTCTGTCACACTTGATTTTTCAAGTGTGATTTACTTGTCATGTGTGGTTTGCAGGCTATTACACAAGAACGTGGGGTTTATCCAGTACATACCTAAGATAACGGCTGCGGGTTCCTTATGATAAAAAAAAAAAGTCCAACGAGCTAATTTGGTACTTAGTTCAGAGTTGTGAGTATTAAATGAAATCAATACTCTGGAAAACTGCAACTCATAATTAGCTTATAGAACAGTCTTGTTAAAATATTTATGAAAATACGTTAAAAGCAACGATTTGCAAGCAAAGCCTTAAAATTATAATAAATAAATATAAACTTTCAAGTATGAATACCTAATCCAAAAGCTCAGTCATATTTTAGTGGGTTGCCCAATCCTATCGAACTCAAAAACATTAAAAATTAAAAGAAGTGTTTATCCTAGTTTGGGGGCCATATCATAAATAATTTTATTTTGGTTTTGTCAAAGTAAAATTCGTCTCTTTCAAACCACCTTAAGCCGACTATGGACAAGTCTACGCCTCTCTCTCTTTACAATTTTCGTTTCTGCCTTTGAATCCAAATTGTCTAAATTCTCCTGCTATCTTAAACACTTCCTTAAACTTATCTTACATCGTCCAAATTTCACTATTGAGGCATCAAGATATATCTCCTTTATTCATCTCTGCCATTGATATTTGATTAAAGCTAACAGTCATCAACAAGATGGCGGGCCGTTACGATAGCAACCCTTTTGATGAAGAAGAAGAAGTTAACCCTTTTGCTGTAAGTTTAGTATTTGTTATTTTTGTTTCAAACACTGTTGGTTGTTTCCATACGATTTTGCTGATTATGGTTTAATTCTTGAATATCCATATTTGGCTTTGATGTTTCTATGTGTTTTATTTTATTTTATTCCAGGATGGAGGGAGAAAAGGAAACACAGGCGGAGAGTCGAGGTTTAGTGGAGGCTCATTTTATACAACGGTGAATTCTTCTTTATTTCTCTAACACTTTGAAATAATTGTCTAAATACTTGGACATACTTGTTAGTAGAGGTATCAAGTTGACCTTACGACATCTGGTTTCTTCCCCATAGCTTTTGTGCCTTGTAATCAAATTTTAAACCTTTGTGGTGGTTTTGGTTCTCCCAAAACTTCATATCTGCAACATGGAACTCTTTTACTTGAAAGAGGGTTCAGTCGTCTTTAATGAGATGAGTCGAGTTTCTAGCTGATAGTAAGTGACTCTCCCTAACTTGTGGAAGGACAAGCGAGTACAGCCGATCATTGTGATTCCCAGATCTTGGGGCGAGAAATACAATTAAGCAAGTCAAAGGAAAATGTATCGTGGTGTCAAATCCAAGTACCCAAATTTTTGTTCAAGAATGAACTATGAATCGCATACTTTTTCCGCGGGATCAGCTTGAGTGTTCTATAGGAGTTAGGAGATTTCTTCTAGAGAAATTTGTGTTTCTTTTTTTGACAAGATTAAAATAGTCATCTTTGTGACTTCTATATTAGAATGCATTTGTTGTTCACTTGGAAATTTGGTGTATTACTATGTTTGTGTGTAACATAGATAGTCTTCTTTGTGTAAATTTATGTTAATTTTAATATGATCAGACCACTGGGAGTGCTCCTTCCGCTACAAAGTCAAGGCTTTCACCCCTTCCTCCAGAGCCTGCTGATTTCTACAATCCTACAGCCCCAGTTGATATTCCTCTTGATAACACTTCGGTAGCTGCAATTTCTTTTTTCACATTCTTTAACTTGCAGTCAAATACTCTTTATCCATTCCTTGGATTTGTGTTGGCTGGCTTTGTAATCCAGGAAAATTTCTAATTTTGAATTTCAGAAAGAGAGAGAGCTCCAGGCAAGAGAAGCTGAATTGAAAAGGAGGGAACAGGTATTTGATATAAATATAAGTTTCTCGGCATTTCATATGTACAAATGGTTGGTTAGTGGATTGCAGTAATACTCTCTTGGCTCCTATATTCTGTACTCAGACTCAAAAGATTCTCATCCCAAAACGTAGTCCTGATTTATGATGATTATGCTCTGCAGGAAATAAGGCGGAGGGAAGAGGCTGTTGCTCGAGGTTCTCTGGCGACTATATCTGGATCTTTTATTACTTTACAACCCTTTATTAAAAAAATCTCTCATTTCTGTTTGTAATTCTTTGGTGGACTATTTACCTGTCGTTGATTTCTTTTCTCTTTTCAGCTGGTATTGTTATTGAGGAGAAAATTGGCCTCCATTTTTCCTATTATTCATCATGATATTGCAAATGAAATACCAATTCATCTTCAAAGGCTTCAGTATGTTGCGTTCACAACCTTCTTAGGTATGCAAATGATTCTCCTATATACTTGTTTTTTCTCTAATAAGCTTTGTAGGTATAGGAGTCTGTCAAATGTTAGGATATACAAATTCATTACAATCATAATTTAGTACAATATCACTCATTTTGCTTATTTCTCTTTTCATCTCCATTTTTGTCTCTCTTTTTGGGGGTTTGATTGGGATGTTGCTAAGTAGGATTCTTCTTCACCCATAAGTGCTACTAATGATGTATTTTGTTTGGTTATCAGAATTTCTTTTACACTTCTCTGGAATATTATAGCTGTCACTACTGCATGGATTAAAGGGGAAAGTGAGTATTATAATCATCACTTGGTGTAGAGCTAAGCTTTCTTTATCTGATTTTTCTGACTCGAGTTCGTCTACTAGATGTGAAGATTTGGTTTCTTGCAATAATCTACTTCATATCGGGGGTACCTGGAGCCTATGTGTTATGGTATCGGCCACTCTACAGAGCTTTCAGGTCTGTGACTGTTATCTTGCTGCCCAGCCAACTTTTACATTTTTCAGTTTTTACATAATTTCTTATGGAACACATACGAGATTCAAAATTTTGTATGTAGAAATTGAATAGACATGTAAGATTTGTAACTGCTTATGCAATTTATTAAACTTTTGTATGCATTGCAGGAAAGAAAGTGCTCTGACGTTTGGATGGTTTTTCCTGTTTTACTTGGTAAGTTCCTTATAAAGCTCGATTCAGGCTCTATCTTCGAATTGAATATACGATCTTGTTGATATTTTGCACCACAACAGTTTCACATTGGATTTTGCATCTTTGCTGCGATTGCTCCCCCTTTTATTTTAAAAGGAAAATCTCTGTCGTAAGTTTGTTTTTTTCCAGCATGGTTTCAATCATAAAGAACCCCGTGTTCACATAATCCGCACAAATGCTTTTGATCTGATTGAGACGGTATTCTGTGCAGAGGTATCTTGTCAGCCATAGATCTCATGGGCGACCACGTTCTGGTCGGGGTAAGTTCAATTCAATCCATTAGAATGGTGATTGATCACCTTAGGATGCAGCTCTTGAGTTATGACTTACAAGATTTTGTTATGCTCAGGTTTTCTACTTCATTGGTTTTGGATTGTTTTGCCTTGAGACTGTTCTGAGCCTTTGGGTTATACAGGTATGGTATCATTTCAGCTGCTAATTCATTCATAAATCATACTACTATATTTAACCTTGATGGAGAAAATGCCTCTCAATTTGCAGCAAGTATACATGTACTTCCGAGGCAGTGGCAAAGCAGCGGAGATGAAGCGCGAAGCTGCCAGAGGAGCCGTGAGAGCAGCAATATAATGTTATAATGCTGTCTCCCTCGACTCTCCATATTCGACGCTGTTCACCAAATCTGCACTAGACAGACGACTGTTTATGTTCTTGAAATATTTGTTCCGATTTATGGAGGAGTGTTGCTCCTTTTTTTTGTAATAAGTTTTTCCAAACGACTTGTGAGATACACCGGGTGAGAACTTAGAAACAACTTCTGCATTTCTGTAAATCTATTTTGTTTCTTTTTTCTTTCTTTCTCCATCAACTTCTGTTTTCCTTTTAAAATCATCAACAACATTATGTGTTTTGGGATATCCGCTTTATTCAAGAGGCTCCAACAGCTACTAGATCACGAATGGTCCATCATTCTACCACTCTCATCTGTCATCACATCTAAATACTTAACCCTAATTTGGCTCGATTAAGCTATTTAAGACCAATTATAGGCCTTACTTATCTAGCAAAGTTGAATAATACCGAATTTTTGTTATAAGAACAAGAACAAGAACAAGAACAAGAACAAGAAAATAGAGCAGAATGAGTTAGTGAAATACCGATAATATAAAGGCTAGATCATAGAAGCCATTCGTTTGCTGCATAATATAAGGAGTCAGACGCAACAAAATCAAAGCAGCAAATATACAGTGGAAAGGAATCACACTCCAACTACGCCTTATGTATATTATATAGGCAACAAGTAAATCTCGTCACCAACTATTCATACATATATATTCTATATAGAGGAGAGATGTATAGCATATCCTCAACAATAAGCAGTGCATTTCTTCTTGCAGTCAATGGTGCAGCCGCCGCCGCCGCCGCCATACCCATAACCCTTCCCGGAGCCGCCGTAGGAGCTGAAACACTTGGCCGGACACGTCAGCTTCTTCTTGTGGCACGGCCCCTTCTCAGAGCACACGACTGTGGAGCGCACCACGCCATGCGTCGAATGGCCTCCGCTGGGGCCGCCATAGCCGCCTCCGTAGCCTCCGCCGTAGCCACCGTAGCCGGGTATGTTGAACCCAGATCCCGGGCCCATGAACCCGCCCGCTTGATCCCTGGACGACGGGTCTGGTCGGGTCGCAAAGGTGGTGGCAGCTGCGATGAGCCAAACAAACAAGAGCAGAGTGAGAAGAATGGATTTCATGGTGGGATTTGGGGGAAGAGATTGTGAGAGAGAGGTGGAGGCAGATATTTAAGGATAGGAGAAGGGGAAGGCATTTATGGAGAGAGAAGTGGATGGCAGTTGAGAGATGAGTTTGCAGTTTTCGAATAGAGATTAGTGAGGGCCAAAGTAGGTTGGGACGCAGTTATTGCGCGACACACCCCAACAAAAGTCTTAGGAAACCCCAGCCATTATTGTCGAAGCCTAATAGATAAAATCCAAGTTCCTCCCGTACCGACTGCTTTTGGTTTACCCATGTTCCTCCTGCATTTGTTACTTTCAATCCTGCCTTTGTTATTTTCGATGCGTACATTGATAAACTCACATTCTTCTGCAATAGTATTCAAACCATATAGGACGAATTAACTATACTTGAAAAACTACAAACTAAGCATAACAAATAAATCATATTTGAAATACCATATTTGATAAATTCATATCTATAGAGACGTTAGTAAGATTCAAACTTAAAACATTTAACCTCAAGAACACTCACTTTACCGTTAAGTTGTCCCAAGAAAATCATATTTCAATCATTTGTTATAAACCATAGTTTATCTCTAGTTCATTTTCTCTCCAAATATGTGGAAGGTGAGCGACATATGATTTTTGTCTCTATGTCCGTTTATTTTGTATGTATTCCATCCTCCAATCTAAGAGCATCCTGTATTTGTGTCGGGTTATTATCATTGATTTGATGTTACTGTGGAATAATGTTAGACAAAGTGGTGATAGGGATCTTGGATATTAGAGAGGATGGACCATAGTAGATGCTGATGGCTGCTTGAGATGAACAAAATTATTTATTTATTTATGAATGACTAGTTTGCTCAAAATTAATTGCCATGGCATTCAGTGTATGTGTTAATGTCATGACTTTTTATTACAAATTTCAACCCCCTAATTGATGCGTACCTTACAATTGGTTTTGACTTAATCGCCATATTGGATTTATTTAAACCCAACCTTATCAATTCGGAGTGGTACAGATAAGCGTGTAATCTAACAAAAGTTAAGCACCAACACATTAAAAATTAATAACGGGCTTTTTTTAATTGATCTGTACTCATGGGCCTCATAATGTTTCTTCTTTAACCCAACAAATCACATTATTGTGTTTTTTCACATTATTGTGTTTATTTTAAAAGATAAAGAAAAAAAAAGGATGAGAAAATTGGCAGTAAACTTATCGTTTTCATATATTTTGTGGGTCACTGTTTTTCTTGCGTTGAATTCTCATTATTGTGGATCGAATTAGGTCTTCAAATACTATTCATATAATGTTGTTTATTAATTAGGTCATTTCTCATCCCTATCACGTATCATCATTTTTACGCATCAACTAAAGTTAACACTAATTAATATTTCCTCCGTCTCAATTATATAAGCTCATTGAAGTTTCACAAGGATTAAAAAAATTATTAAAAAAGAAAATTATATAAGTAACTTCCTAATACGTGTATATATATTCTTTGACTAGTAATCAATGTATGAGTACATCAAGGAATTAAAAATGAGTATTTTAGTAAATAAGTTAAAATATATTATCATTTATGAAAACAAACTTATATATTTGGAACATCTAAAAAAATCTATATAACTGGGAGGGAAGGAGTATGCAACATTAAGACAGAGTTTCGGTGGAAACAAAGTAGAAAGATGTAAAGCAATCCCCATGCGCTAACATCATGGGTTGCTGAAAAAAATGCACGAGACTTTCTCCAAACTCCAATGTTCATTTAATTAGCTTCCTATGCCATGTGCCTTAAACATCCTTCTCTTTTTTTTTTGCTTCTGATTTTCATTTCTCAAATTTAATTACCATGTTACACGACGTTAGAATCACATAACACACGTGACATATATCTGTGAAACTAATATACCATCAGAAGGTGCAGTGGCGGAGCCAGGAAATATTTTCTGGGGGGCCCAATTAATAATAATTTTAAAAGATAATAAAATAAAATTATAAAATAATAATAATTTAAATAATATAATGAGTTATTATAATCTTTTTAGAAATTTGATTGATAATATTAATTCACATATAAAATTTTATTATTTGCATATATCTTTTATTTTATCAATATAAAATAAATTATAGAAAAAGAAAAAAAATAGCATTTTATCGACATAAAACAAATAATAGAAAAAAGAAAAATGAAAGAAAGATAAAGGAAAATAAGTATAGGAAAAGAAAAAGGAAAATATGTAGCTAAGAGGTATCGAACCATGATCTCCTAAATGAGAGGTGAAAATCATAACCTATTAGATTATAATAGATTTAGTTATTAAATGTTAAATATCTATAGAGAGAGCACACATGTTTAGTTAAGAGTTAATTCACTTATATAATGTTATTAATTACATACATATTTTATTTTATTAACATAAAATAAATTATATAAGAAAAAAAAGAAAAAGATCTCAAAATAAAGAAGAAATAGAATAGAGAGAAAAAAAGCACAAAATAAAAAGAAAGAAACATAAGAGAAAAAAAAGGAAAGAAAGAAAGAGGACAAAAATGAAGAGAGAAGAAAAAAACTGGGAAAGAAACGCCAAAAAGAGAAAGAAGAAGAAAAGAAAAAAGAAGGAAAGAAAAAAAAACAGTAGATTGCAAAAGCGGGTTTCGAACCTTGGACCTTCCAACTAAAGAAGGCTCCTATCCACCTCCTATCCATCAGACTACCAGACATCTTTGAAATATATTTACATATCAAATATATAACTATGTTTTGAAAAAAAGTTGGGGGGCCCTTGGACCCCCCAGGCCCCAACGTGGCTCCGCCACTGAGAAGGTGCAGGTAGACTGGTTTTTTACATGAGGTTGCTATTGCAGTACTCCCAAGTCCAAAATCTTGAAAACCCTATTGTTTTGTTTCATCTTGTTTGCTATCTAACGGTATACCTCCATAAAACAGATGTACACCCTTTATTTTTTTATTTTTTTTGGTATCATGGAGAACTGTTAGGGATATAAGCAAGGAGCCCTAACTCTCCCCAAAACCATAGTTATAGGGAAATTATTGACACTCACTTATATACCACTCCACACTTGCATGTGTAGTCGATGTGGGATATCCCACATCATAACAAGAACCCGCAGCCGCTACCTTAGGTGCGCACTCGGAAACCCCACGTTCTATTATGTACACCCTTAAAATAGATGTAGTGGAATTTTCAAGTCTATTTTAATTAAATCGTGCAAACCAAGAATTTAACACAAGACATATATATATTGATGAGCAAAAACCATGGGGAGATACCCTTAGTAATGGTGGGTCAGCTAGAAGACCGTGTTGAGAGATATTAATTAAAGAGGCAAGATTGGAGAATGACAAGCATTAATATAGGAGGCCAAGGCCAACCACTTCTTCAATTCAATGTGGTTTACAGCCTTGAATACATGTATGTATGTATGTGTGTACCCTACCCATTATTCAAGAATCACAGCCAACTTACAGAAACAATGAAAACACCAACTGCGTGATGGAACATCATCTCCACTGATGTTTAAACACTCCAAATATGTCAATTATCTCTCTAAGGCGTTGCCAGATTTTTTTAAGTCCTTACAAGTATGGTTTTTGGTCTTGGATGATGAGGAAGCCTACAACTGCCACTTGCTGGTGCGTGTCCGAATCAACTCGACCATATATTGTATAATAGCCTGTAAATTACATAAGATTGAGAATTGACTTTTAAGCTAAGGCAGGATTCGAATTTGAGATAATTTGACTATAAACCTTTTCACTCAAATGGGCTAATCACCTCCAAATGGGCTAAGACTTTATCTTTTTTTTGTTTGTCCAAATATACTAGCTCTAACCAATTGAATTAAGTCCGTAGGGCCAACTTTATCATTTTTCTTTATGACAAGATAAATCTATAATCACTATTCGAAACATGCACGGCCGGATGAATTAATCCCGCTTCTATGTGCTAAGACTTTTCCATTTGTCCTGTGCTTGTCTAAGATTAAGTTCGAGCTGGCCCAAGGACCCTTTCACTCCACTTTACATAACTTTCATTTATTAAAAAATATGTATAATTAACTTTATACATTGTATTTTATAATTTACTTAATTATTATATCATACATATAATTTACATGGAACATTTTTAATATATATATTAAAAATGCATACACAGATCGGTACGGTTAAAAATCAAATAAACTAAACTAAAATCGAACACGAATTGAAGTAAAATCGATTTTACTATTGCAAACCGAACCGAACCGTTCAGTTCAAAAATTGATTCATACCACCAATTTCAGTTTGATTCGAGTTTTTATTCCAGTTCGGGTAAAGGGTTTGTTTACCCTTACCCTATGAAGCTTCTACGAGGCAGTCTTTTATAGAGACAAATTAAATGAAACCGAAATTCGAAACTCCAAAATTCAACTCGGAGAGGGAGAAGAATATTGTAGATAGGACGGTAATACGATACCGGCTTATGGTAAGGTATATTGGGTTCTATTGAAAAAGGGATTTGGGCTTATTCTGCAAATTGTTACAGCTGAAGAGAAAGCCCATTCTAAAATATTCAACTTGGCCCTTACACCGCAATTCAAAAAATAAAATAAAAAATACTGTATGGCTACGTAGATGCTATACTTTTATGATATTGTTTGAAAATAGAAGTTCGGCGAATTTTTCGATGAGTAAAAACAAAAACATCATGAGTTGATAGTGTTTACCATTACACAATGTTGTTTGACTCGACATTTTTGCAAAAAATTAGGAATATCATAATTACAAAAAATTGAAAGATTGTTGTATATTCTTTTTAAGGAATTAAATATTTTATAAGTCTTGATAATTACAATTTCAATGAAAGGTCGTGTTAAATTCAACTAACCATTTTTAACGTAAGCATATCTAATATGAAGAGTGGTGTACTTTATGACATTAAACCTTACAAACAATAAATTATTCAGATTCTTGTTAATTTCTAGGAAGTAACAGCCAAGTAAGATAAAAATTAAATTTAGGATGTGAATGAAAGCGACCATTTTGAAATGGAAAGACGTGTGAACGTATCAATTGTCAAAATCGGGACCCTCTTTTCGTGGTCGAGTCTACTAAGATTTGACTAGAGTGCCTTTGGTCTCCCTGAACTAAATTATCTGTTAGTTTTTTTATACAATTTACTAACATATGTATTCGACTAATTGTCTTTTGTTGTTTCTTTTTCTTTCTGAAATCACATCTGGTATTTTATTGGAGTAATAACATTATGAAATATTACATGTCAAAGTTTTGTAGTGACATGGTTAAAAATATTCTTGTATGATGTACCAATGATCATATATTGATTTTTTTCAGAGAGATCATATGTTGATGATATTAACTCAAAAATATAAAAATAAATGTATGAAACTGCCGGTTCCAATTCCAAATATAGAGATGAAAATCCATTTGTTATTTATGGGAAGGGGCAACGTGAAAACCATTTTTATCGTGCGAATGTGAGAATCAAAAATGATGAATCAATGTGAAAGTTGATGAATTCGTTGAGAAAAACTATTGAATCCAAAAAATAAAATTTTCATCTCTCATGAGATTCGGATCCTGGTGAAATTTCATAATTTTAGATTCAGTAGCTTTCACAACGGATGCATTAACTTTTATAACGAAATCATTTTGTTCATAGCAGATTTTTGTGATTCTTGGTTTTCACGTTAAAATAATTTTATTTGAACTTTATTTTGTTACTTATTATACTCCTCCGTAAAATCAAGGCATTTCATTTCTTTTCGATGCGGTTATTTAGGAGAATGGATAAAGTGATTAAAGTGATAAAAAAGTAGGTAGGACTCACAACTTTTGAAGAGATAATTATTTTCTAAAAAGAAAATAGACCATCTTGGATGAGACAACCCAAAATAGAATACAGATTATCTTAGATGGAACGGAGGAAGTAACGTTTTTGGAATTACAATAAAGTATTCTCGATTCATTTGATAACTCTATCACTAATCACAGTCGTACATGAATAACAATCACGAACTACTTGGCCGCCTAGAAATAATGGGGGAACAAAAGCCATCACCAATACATGGAATCTCACGAAATTTAGTCACAATTCATTGTACTTGGTGTTAATTATTTAAAAATTAAAAGGTTATGAATTAATAGACTAGATCTAAATCATGGTGATCTTGAATAATTTGAAATAGAAGATAAGATGGAAAAATAAAGGCGTGGTGGCAGGTGAAAAGCATTTAATTAAATGACACGTGATCCTTATGCCGCCCGTGTCCCACAAATGTCACAAAATTACAAAAGAACTGTTGCCACTCTTATCTTTTTGCTCCACCCAAACGAAGCACAAGAAATTCTTTCCTAATTAGTTGTGAAAGTGAAGGGTAATTTAGGTATCGTGTAGTCTATATATGAACGATGTAGTTGAAATCGATCCTCGCCAGTAAACAAGTAACTATGATACATAAAAATGAAAGTATAAATTCCTCTTTAAAAATTTAAAAATATATTAGTTTCTCCTCCATCCACTATATATATTCTTACGGTACAAGTTCTAATAAATGCAATAAATAAAGAATGAGACTAATATAATAAAATATGTTATTTGAATAAAAAAGTGAATCATAAGTGCTTTCTTTGTAAATAAGTGAATTACCTATGAGTAAATGTATTGATTTTTGTGTGTGATTCATATTTATAAAAAAAATGAATGAATTTTGTGGACATATAAAAATAGAATTAAATGAATAAAAATATCAAAGATGAAAAAATAGTATCATATTAGCTAACAGCTTACACATTAATGATTTTTTATTTTCTGCCACTAATTAATTAAATAAGAAATGGATGTACCTCAGATTTGAGATCTCTGTGTTGCTCGTCAAACTACTTAATTGCTAAGTTTGCGTTAATCATGTTCTACAGAAACATATACCTTTTTCCTGAGAATTAATTTTTGTATATTTTAATTGATTAAAAAACTACTTTAATGACAACCTTGCAGATCCCACCACGTACGAATCACGAGCCAGTCTTTTTTTTCGTTAGGCAGAAAATAGTTTATTTACGAATCCATCTATTATACCAAAAGCCACCTAAAGAAAAACGAAAATTCGTATAGAGTATTCTTCATTACTCTTGGTGTGAAAGCGAACTATATTCAGATGGAAAAGTCGTGTGAAAGCATGAGTAATCGTGGGTCGTTCGACTCATCCATTTTGGGTCAAAAAACGATTGAAGAGATTCTGTGAGATGTGAAATCTAACTTGCGATAGTGATTATATATAACCTAAAACAACAATTCTATTTATAGGTGTTATAGCAATATTACTTCATTAATCCCAAATAAATAGTCCAAAACTTTATTATGGGCTGTTTCAATTATGTTGTCCAATTACTATATGGTAATTTCATAATCACTTATAAATATATCCTTGTATGATCTTGAAATTAACGTGATACCTTAAATTACTGATAACACTTTTACTAAATAAGAATAAATAGTCTTGTGTCCCAAGGACGGCCGATAGTTAAGGTGAGTTCGTATGGCATGGAGGTCATGAGTTGAACCCCACCAAACGCCTCTATGAGTTTGAGCACATCACATTTGGTTTTCAAGTGTGATTTACTGTCTTGTGTAGTTATGCTATTATGACAGAACAGGGTTTACCCAATACGTCTGTGCTAAGATAATGACATCGGGTCCCCATCATACAAAAAATAAAAATAAAAATAAATAGTCCTTGTATGCAAGTCATTGTCGAACCTATAATTAAATATGTGCTAATATATGTAAGTAGCCAAAAAATAGGAATATGAGTTTTATGGCCAGTCCATAAAACATGAGTTTTATACCATTTTGGTTTAAAAGACCAAAATATCCCGAAAAAATTAAAAAATGTTCTCTCTCTCCTCTCATTGATCCTACTCTCTCTCAAAGCGGATACAATTCTCTCTCTCTCTCTCTCTCTCTCTCTCTCTCTCTCTCGCATGGACTCACTCACTCTCTCTCACGGACTCACTCATCAAAAAAAAAAACCGAACTCACCGTAAAATTCGAGAACTCACCGTGCATTCTCTCGACTAACCGTGCACTCTCGACTCACCTGTCTCTCTCACGACTCACGCAAAACCCACAACATGGTGATACGGATCAGATCCACGAGACTCCCGGATGCGGCCGAGCAGCGGCGGCGAAGGAAGCTCCTCCACGGCGGAAGAAGGTTCTACGCCGGGCGATCACCACCGCCGCAGCGCAAGCACGCCGTCGACCATCCGCTTGGTCGACGAACTTCAAAGACCGATTTAGGAGCACCACGACCTCCATGAGTAATCGTGCATTTAAAATTGGTTTTACTATGCACACGATAGTTTTCATGTTTGACACGATAATTTTCATGTATGACACGATAGTGATGAAATTTCGATAGTTTGTGTGTTTAGAAACTTATAAATTAAAATCGATTGCTATGTTGTTGAAATTCATTAAAATTAGATTGGTTCGTAAAGACACGGTTCTACCATGTCTTGAAGATCCGCACACGGTAGCCGTGTCTCGACCAACCGCAGCACGGTTGTTCTGCACACTGCGCCAACCGTGTACAGATCTTCGATTCCACAGTTATGCTTGTATCTTGAAGAACGGCACGGTTGGTCAGAACACGGTGCTAACCGTGCACGGTTCAGTGCACTAGCACCGTGTACAGATTTGAATCGTGTATTACGCTGTTAGAACTTCGTTTAGTGTATACTGATTAATCTTGTGCATTTACAGCCTCGTTATAGGTGGTTACGACCGCATATGCAAGGCTACGCCGGACGCATCAACCAATACATCCGAATTGATGTATTAGCCGAGGTGAGGACATGTTTAGAGCAGCGCGGATGTATCGACGTATTTAGACAGAGCTGCTTTGGGCATCTTCTTCATCTCAGGAGAGGGGAAAGCGCTAATAATGCGCTGCACAATCTGATGGCCCGACAGATTGTGGATCCTAGTTTTGCGGAGTTCGAGATTTGGTTTCACGTATGTGGAACCGATATCTGATTTGGGATGATTGAGTTTGCCACGGTCTCCGGATTGCGCTTTGGGCCGTCTTCCTTGATCCGAACTTGAGGCACGAGATTCCCGGACCAGCATGTTCCATAGGTTGTTTCGGCCTGAGGACTACTATTTGAGCTCATGCACGATTCATCAAACAACGGTGGGTGATGATGCCGCAGACTACTTGAAGGCGGCTTTCATATTAGTAGCTTACCTCATCGTCCTTTGCGCGATAGGAAGCCATCGAGCCATGGGTTTGGGCGTTGGTGAGGATTTTGATATGTGGCGAGTTTTCCTTGGGGCTCCTATTCATTCCGTGTCCTCCGTCACGGGATTGATGTCTTCAAGAGGCACCCGGCGGTGGCGGCCGAGGAAGACGTACCATTTCTATGGTCTGTTTGGGCCTTACTGATTTGGTCGTATGAGGCCATCCCGACTTAGGACGCATGTGGATGCCGAGACGGTGAGATACTGATTCGAGATGCTTGATGTGGACTACATGGAAGTCCCACCCAAGATATCTTGGATTTTTGACGAAAGGGTAATTTTAATCTCATGTTTAGTATTTGCTATATATTTATTAAATACATTATAATCAATAATGTGTATGTGTTTTTGTAGCGTTTATGTCATCGTGTCTGGAGCCGCTCGAGACCGAGTTGTCGAGCATACTACTTGAGCCTATACGAGGCGATCCGATGGCTATTCGGTTTGTGCTTGCGGGCGGCATGCGAGGCGCGACACGACGAGCGCACTGCACAGCAGGCGGTGCTGTGCGTGAGAGAGTGCCCGCGGTGGCGTGAGCATGTCCCGATCATGCGGCGAGTGGCGGCGGTGGGAAGATGAAGTGCGGAGATACATCTCGGGTTTTGAGCCGAGTCGACCGACGCATCTCGATCGCGATCGGCGTCGTGAGACACGAGGAGGCGCGAGCGGACCACGTGTCTGCGAACACGCCAGAGTGTTCGACTAGACGAGGCCTCCATTTCTGCCGTGATCGAGAGGCGTCCGTCGTGCCATTGTGGACGACGATTCGGAGAGGGCCTCGAGCTCGAGTGGCTCGACGTGTGTTCGGCGATTGACGGAGTTCTTGAGCGCAGATCTTGAGACGTAGATCTCGTACCCTATATCTCGCACATGGGAGATACGCCGGCTATTGAGCATATCGATCGAGGCGCTCGGCCTCCCCGGCATGAGGAGGGGCCCGCGACTAGCCACCGACGATGCGCTACACGGCGGTCGATCGAGGAGGTGCCCACATTAGCCACCGACGATCCGCTTCACGCGGCAGTCGATCCGGAGGAGGTGCCTCGCATTAGCCACCGACGATCCGCTTCACGGAAGGTCGATCGAGGAGGTGCCTCGCATTAGCCACCGACGATCCGCTTCACGGCAGTCGATCGGAGGAGGGCTAGACTAGCCACCGACGATCGGGTCGTCGAGTCTAGTCACGCCACCACGGAGATCGGCGGCTCGAGAGCCGATCGTGCTCGAGGGTGATGGATCGTCGATGGTGGGGATGATCTTTGCATCGGAGACCCCACATGCGGCTCCGTAGAGTATGGTACCCCGAGGCGACCGAGGGCCTTCGAGGTCTTTAGCGGCGGGCCCGGATGTTTTGTCGTGGCTAATTTGAATCGACATGTCGCGACTCAAAACTGCTCGATCATATCACCGACCAGATTACGAGTTCACGGGCGAGGTACTTTATTACAACATTTATTCAAATTTTGTTTATATATTTATAATTCAATTAATGGTGTTCTTTTTTATGTGTGTTAGATTATGGAGTTGTACACTTTGTATATACATTGGAAAATAATCAACCCACATCATCCCGCAATGTATTATTGCCTCGATCAATGAAGCTCGATGCATTGTAGCACCGATTGGATTTTATGTAAGTTTGAAATGTCCTTATCCGGATGATCGACTAAATGTCCTTATGGAGTTTGAAATGTCCTTAAATTATTCGACTAAATTTATTCATTTATGCAAAGAAGCTTTTGCGTGAGTTCACCCGAGCTTCATCCAGATGATCCTATGGGCTTTAGGGTGGTATCAAAACCACATATCCACGATGGCAAGTACCGATGACTTGTTAGCGATGGTGCGAGGGCGATGCGAGCATAGCGAGACCGTGGTTGTCTTGTTGTCGGTAAATTTATTACCTCATTTCTATTTTTTTCTATCCAAATGAATGTAAACTTTAAAATTATCAATGTTGCGATACTAGCCATCCAGAACGCCGGGGCAATCACCGGGTCACGATTCGCATATCTCTTGTTGAGTGGACTCTTGAGGTGTACGACTCACGTCGTACAACCCCGACTCTCGAGCGTTGAGACGTTACGGATGTTGCCCATTATTCGCTTTTCCTCGATCGATGAGGGTAGCTGGATTTTGGAACAACAATCCATTGAGGACGCCACACAATGAGCATCTGACATTGGCGGAGGTGCCCCATGATCAGCAGTTCAGGCAGAAAGACTCAGTGAGTTGCGGTGTCTTTGCATGCCTCTATATGTATCGCCTCATCACAGGTATACCTCGGAGGTTACATCATAGTCGGCGTTACATACAGATTCAGCGTACAGCGATAGCTCGTAGGATATGGACATTGTCTCGTTTTTGATTAGTTTCCTTGACTTTTTTGTATTTATAACGGATATTGTAGAATTTTATCGTGTTAGTGATATTTTGTTTGTATTGGAGGTGTGACCTCTATGTATATGTTGTGGAGACCGTGACCTCTTTGGCTATTGCTTGTTGTTGGCTATTCTTTGAGTGCAGTTGGCTTATCCATATTTTAGAGGTTATCTCGCCCGCTTTTTACATGTATATATAGTTTGTAAGTTTAATAGTTTTGTCAATTTGCAATTAACCGAATAGGGGATTGAATTGGATTCAATTAACCGAATTTGCATTTAACCAATTTGTTGGATTAGGGGATTGCACGGGTGCACGATCGTGCATGGTACACGGTCGTGCACGACGTGCACGATCGTGGCGGCGTGTACCCGTGCGAGGGTACACGGCGCACGCAGGGTACACGCCGTGCTGCACGATCGCACGGCACACGATCGCGCACGCATGCGGTCGCGTGCACGACTTGCACGATCGTGCGGGCGTGTACCGTGCACGCCGTGTACCCTCGTCGCACGGGTACTGCGCGTGCACGATCGTCGCACGCCGTGTACGATCGATGCACCGTCTGCGATCGTGCACTCGTACCCCCGTGCACGCCGTGTACCTGCGTCGCACGCCGTGTACCTCGTGAATCCAATTGAACCAACATAATCCAACATAATCCAACTGAATCCCCCTAATTCAACAAAAACCAACATAATCCAACAAAAACCAACAACAATCCAACTGAATCCCCCTAATTCAACAAAAACCAACATAATCCAACAAAAACCAACAACAATCCAACAAAAACCAACAACAATCCAACTGAATCCAACATAATTCAACAAAATCCAAAAACAACGAATATCACTGCATATAACAAATATCCTTACTCACGAGGCCGTTGAGGACACAAATTCCAGTATGCTCTTCTTCGACAAATACTACATTTTTTCCTACGTCGTGTCCTTTCCACACATGTTTCATCACTAATGGCAATAAATGTTGTGCATGAGCGTTTGTTGTGGCCTTGACCCTTGCAACGTGTGCATATTTGACGACGTGATCTTGACGAACCCTCAACAACCGATTGCATCCTACTCAATCTAGGACGCCCAGCCTGACGTGTGATGATTGGAGGTCGAATAATGTAAGCTGATACAGAGTCTGGTACAATCCATGCACCGGGATGTGATACAGATCCAATTCGATAAGAATAAGTCGCCGCAAAAACAGACTGTCGATAATACTGAGCCACAAAGTCAGTGACTTGTAAACCAGCACGCCTAAAAAAAAGAAATTAATCACAAAATAAATTAACCACAACATATGAGTTGGACTTGACGTTTAGATAAATACCGTACCTAATAGCAGCACAAGCGTGACAACAAGGGATCTCGTCCAAATCGAACTCACGACATTCACATGTCCCATTCTGCAAATCAACCACGTATGATGTGTTTTCCTCTTCGACTTTAAACATGTGTGTCGTCGTTGAACGAACAACCAAGCGACGCCCGGCACGACAGAGGCATGTAGCTCGACGCGGCTACTTGACCAACTCATCGACCTGCTGCGCACTAGCTCGTCAGACGTCAAACCATTTCTCCGTAATAGATCGAAAAGTCTCAACAACGAGCAAACGGTAGACGCCGAGCCCACAACAACCGACTATTGAAACTCTCGCGCATTCAAGTCATGAAACTATATCTTCGCACGGGACACTTCAACCTAGACCACCTATGCTCGCCAATGGAAAGTAGATGATGGTGGGTCGTCGGTTTTAGAACATCCACAGCAGAAAAAATCTCTCGAAATCCTCCGATCGATAGGCGTATGCGGTGACTTGATAATCAGACAAACATGCGATCCAAATCTCGCCATATTCTTCGCAAATGGTAAAAGCACAACACATGTGCGACGTTCGGATACACGGACTCCACAAACTTTTTCGATGCCCTTATGTTGATCGACACAAATAAGAGATCATCGGGATGACCAATGCACGAACGCAGCCGAGATAAAACCAAGTCCATGACTCTTCATCCTCAATCGGACCTAACCCAATAGCAATCGGAAGATTCCTTCATTTCCATCCTTCGTAATAACGACAAAACAAATTCCTTTGTTCTTTCCCTTAAGATGAATCCGTCTACAACGACGACCGGCCGAGGTAATGTTTGAAAGCATACAAACACCGCCCAAGAGCAAGAAACAAATATCGAAATTCGCCATCATGAGCCGCCTCAATATCATATAGTGTCCCGGGTTTGATTCTCTCAACAGATGCAAATATGATGGAAGAATTGATAGGACCGTTCGAAATCGCCATATGTCATCTCTATAGCGACGTTTCTTGCTCGGAGAGCAAAGTCAGTAATCCATCTCAATGCCAAATTGTCGATGCATCTCTCCAATCATCTCTTTCGACTTCCGCATCACACCTTCATCGACCAATTTCGTGCAAAATACTTGCCAACAATCTTAGCGAGCACCGTCGTGAGCAAAGGCGATTCAAATCCAAGTGACAAGTATGATTGTTGTTCAACTTAATTACTCTCCATATCGTTGCCCTCCGGACGACTCGTAGCTTAAAAGGACAACCGTTGTCATGCTTGCAAACATACCCCAAACGTGTTTTACTTGACCGATCGACCACGTACTCTACATGATTCTCCAAGTGGTACAATCCACGCTATCGCCAAGTCATCTTCGCCTTAAATATCGAATCAACGATAATTGGTCGGTATGGGGTCCACAAGGTTCAACCCAATCTAATGGCAATGCATCGTCACAATCAAGTAATGGAATAACCCGTTTCGTAACTCATGCGTCAGTATCATCATCTCGGTTCGTGAAGTTGTAGCATGAGCCTCACCATCATGTCATTGCTCGGAAGTGAAGTTCGTTGTCCGATAACCTTATCAAGATGTCCCGGTTGTCGAATCCAAGCACCAAATTCAGAGCCAATGAATCAAATATATCTCTACGCCGGTTCGTGTCTTCCTCTTCATCCGAATACACCAGCTCGCCTTCCTCCTCATTCAAGACAACGGCTCATCTTCGTATAGTCGAACCAAGACATCTTGCATTAGACTCGGGCAAGATCAGATCGTTGTGAACCATATAATACGGTGTCTCTGTGTACCGTGGTTGCGCATCGCCGCCTTTTCAATCACATACACAATCGATCATCCTTTTGTTCCACAATCAATCGGAACAAATCGTTGTCGATTTTCAACGATACTTTTATTCTTCTTCCATCACTAGCGCTCGTCGATAGAAAAGCATATAATCCGATCCACCATTGTTGCCTACTTGCTCATGAATCTCTCTTAGCAAATTAGCACGTGAAATCTGTTTCTACGACCATGTATACGAGAACCCGTCGCCGCCTATATACTCGCTCCGTCCCAACTACCACCATGACGTATAATAAGACGTTGCAAGACATCTGTTGCAAAATAAGATATAAAAGATAATGATCATATACATAGGATGACGGGATACATAGGATGACGGCCATGCATTTGTCAGACACGGATGCACGACCGTGCACGGATGCACGGCCATGCACGGTCGCGTGCGTGCCGTGCTGATGGTGCACGGTCGTGCACCGCAAGCGCGGTCGATGCACCGCGCATGGTCGTGCACTGTCTGGCTGATGACTTTTGTGCACGGTTTGAAATTCATCTGCACGATAGAGCCGCATCATACCTGCTCGTTGTTAGCATCTCATATTTTAAATTTAACTTATTAAATGATCCTAAATATTAAATTAATCACTTTATTAACATAAAATCAACACAAATGACATATGTGATGCATAATACTTTACGTGTACAACCGTACTCAAGAACGCATTTTGTTTTCTTCAAAACATGAAATTTATCATTCCAAAGAACATAAAAGTATTAAAAACATATTTCTGTTGTAAATCATCAACGTGTACAACCGTGTACTCAAGAACACGAAAAAAAATTCAATACGGATTTAATTTACCTTAATCCAATTAGCAATGCTCGATTTCCACCGTTTGATTGAAAAACACAGTAACGACTTCTTCTATTAATTATTTTCGCCTCTTCCTCTCTTTGAAATTGTAATGTTACAAATGAATTGTTTGTGATTTGAATTCAATGTCTACTGCTGCTTTTCAAATTAATGTTTACCAACCTTTTTTACAATTAATGTTTACCAACTTTAATTTAATTCCATTCAATTTTGTGGCAGTGAAAGCATTCAATTTGACATTCCTTTATTCTTTTCGTTTCGGCAGAGAGAGAGAGAGAGGAGAGGATCCAATATTAATTTAGGCAGAGAGAGAGAGTCAAGAGAGAAGAGAGAGAGAGAGATATTATACTTATTTTCGTATATAGAGAGAGAGATAGAAGATAGGAGAGTTATTATTTTAAATGGTGGGCCCAAGGACAATTTTGTCTTTTTAAGCCAAAATGGCTATAAAACTCATGTTTTTATGAGTGTGGATATAAAACTTCTCCCACTATTTCTTTTGGTTATTTATAAAACTTCCCCATTAAATATTAGCAAAGAGTAGAATGTGAAAATTTTCATAGGTCATCTTAACTGGATTTGAGTGCTCTTCTTTTTTTGCCCTATTACTTTATATCCTCCCCTTACTTTTGTACTCTTCTTTTTTTCCCTATTAGTTTATATCCTCTTTTATTTTTCTTCTCACAAATTAATTTATCCAATTTTAAAAATCTATTTCCTTACTTTTGTTTTTATTTTTATTTTTTGCCCTAAAGATGTTGCTAATAATAGAGCAATCAAAATATACATCGATTGAATATATGATAATCATTTTAAAAATATTAGTATTGATCATATCTTTATTATCACAAGTTCTTTATAAGAAAGTCTAAGAATAAAATGTACCATTCTTTATCCCACTTTATGTCGAATATGTGTCGTTTTAATCCAAACTCTAACTACACTAAAATTCTAAATGATATGTATTTTTATCATAATTTATTCTAATTATACACGTTTTACGTAAAACTATATTCACTTACACCAAATTTCGTATGAGTGCGAAAATTCATAATTTCCATATCGAAATGGCGATATACATTGGATTTACTATTATGATCCACGTTATGAGATGATCACTTTTTTTTAACGTTGACATGTAATTCATATAATATTAAACTATTATTGAAATTGTTATAATTAGTTTCTAATTTTATTTTTAAAATTATAATTATTTAAGCCCCAGAAAAATATTTCTAGCTCCGTCATTGGTTCCATATATTCCAATTATGTTGTTCAGAGTGACATTTTGGATAAATATGACCAATGCAATTAAGCTCCAACCAACACTTTTAGTTAGCAGTTCTACTAATATTAGTTGACACAATTTAGTTGAAAATATATTATATATTAAGAACATGTAACTCAAACTCTAGATTCTATAATTAGTGCAATTTTATTATTAAATACCAACTAACCTCTATCATAACTAAAGTGTCTGTGAGGTGTACCTGCAAAATTATGCTTGTTGGGGACATGCTAAATCTAAACATGGCCATTTGTAATACATAAATTCGCATTTTTTAAATTTATTTTATTTGTTTGAGAAGCTTAATTAGATTTCGAACAACAGACAAAAAGAGGATATCACGCATGTCTCTGGTTATGTATTCCCTTCGTTCTTTTTTAGATATCATATTAACATTTTTACTTATTTGTTAATAAGTGACATAGTTCGTAATTTGAGAGTAAAATTAAAATGTATTTCTTATTTAGTTTTATTTAATACTCTTAAAATTTAATAATTGGTTGTATAAATATATTAATCATGATAGTTAATGAGATTATAAATATAAATTTTATTTAATTCATTTGATGCATGTGATTTGATGAAAGAGTATACTTAAACATTCGGAGTACAAATACAAATAATGCAGTATGTACCTTATTCGAAAGACAAAAAACGAGGATTCACGTGTGAAAAATGCAACTTGGCACGTGCAACGGAGTCGAAGATCAATTCCTGACCCCTGTCTTGAGTTCAGGGAATACGGTCATATTTCGTTTTCAATCACTTTTATTCAGACATGATAATGTAAGAGCACTAAGCCTTGCGAAAAAAAAAGAGCATTAACAAATCTTGCATAACGTTGTTAGAATTAGTATGGCTGATCTTTTGATAAATATGATGCCGGGAGAATTATTGACCATGTAAATTTGGAATCGAATCTCTTCATAGCACTATCTTGTTTATTTTAATATTTTAGTAAAGCCAACTTTTTTTTTTATGGGAGTTAATTAAATAAGAAAAAGGAGCAAGCTTTAGATTCGAGATCTTTGTGTTGCCTCTCGCTTTCATACTAAGTGCTATAATTGCCTTCATGCCTCGACACTATTTATTTTTACCTAATTATTTTGTGAATTGTTTTTTATGTTTTATTATATTTAGAGCTTTTAAACTAAACAATATTTTTTTGGAACTCTCTGCCTACAATTTTCTGTGATTATTTTGGAACTCTCTGCCTACAATATTTTTTCGGAACAATTTATTCGTGTGATTATCATATTTCTCATTCTCGACGTGAAGCATGTTGTTATTGATTGTTTAGATATCAAAGCTTCATATGTCACGTCTTGATAATAATTCGATCATAATAATGTAGTCCCAAATAAAAACCATTTAATGCTATTGTCTACATCATCATAAATTCATGTGAACATTTCATTTTTCTTTATTTGGTGTAAGTATTCTTCATGTGGTTTTAAATACTCCTTTGAGGTCCCCCTCACTAAATAGTTTCATAGAGCAAGATTGGGTCTTCCTACTTCCTACCTTCTCCAAAAATAAAAATAAAAAGTCTTCCATTCAAGTCATGCTTCTAAATCATTGAGTCAAAACTTTTGTGAACTGCATCTAAGTATTTCACTTTTTGAGCGTCTATAATTGTATTGTTTTATTAAATAGTAACACATGAAATGAATTCAGGTAGATGAACTGAATCGGCTCGTATTAATTTTTTTAAAAAAATTAAATCCAAAAAAATATAGATGAGTGATGTATAACCGCAGATTATATGAAATTCTTAATGAAATCATAAAATCAAAGCATGAATTCAAATTGTAATAATCTCAATAATTTGAGATATATAAGATAATGAGCCAATGTGGACCCCTGCCAGCGACGTCCACTTTCACTACGCAATAAAAAATTGGGAAAATCCCACGTGATGTATGTGCAAGTCAAGTTAGGCGTCTCACTAAATAATCGAAAAGCAATGCAATTATCGCCACTACTATTTTTTGCTTCCGCCAGAGAATCTCACCAGCGTTTCCATTGCGGAAAGTCGTAAATACGTCTCAAACCCGAGGGTATTTCGGGAGTCGGGATTTATATATAAGAGGATCGAGTTGCAGTCATTCCCCACAGCCAAAACAAATTTACTCGCAACACTTACTGAAATCTGCCGAGTGAATCACTTCGAATCAAGGAGAGACAAAATAAATAAATTCGAGGAGATGGAAGGAGGACGCAGAGAGATGATGAATCTGAACATCAACGGCATGAATTCGGGGCGGAGGACGGAGTACGGCCGTCCGATCCCAAAAAGGGGGCAAGTGAAGGCGGCGATTGTGTCAGGGTTGGCTCACTCCTTGTCTTCTATGTTTTCTTTGAATTATCGTTCTCATTAATACCCACTGCTGCTGCTGATTCTCGAGTATCAGAGATCACCAAATTTTGCCGGTTTTTGGAGTTTTTAGGATTATTCTTTGTGGCCGATTGCAGCTTGTTTTGTACAGTTTGCCTTAATGAAGAGTTTGATGTTGATTTTGTTACTTGGACGTATTTTTAATCTAGAAATTAGTATTTCAATTCTATGGTTTAATCATGGGAGCCTTCTCTATCTCAAACAATGTCGTTATTCTTGGTTCAATTCCAAAAGCACATATTATATGCATAAATATAATTACGTAATATTGCTTTAGTGAATAACCTGAATCCTCCTTTGTTACGGCGGTGCTATAATTTGTGTGTCATTTCGCCGGGCAATGTGCATATAACATGATTTAACATCCTTACTGTGCTTATAATGTAGCTAATGAGTTAATTGTAATTTAGTATAGCTGAGTCTTAAGATATTTGGTATAACAGACAACAGGAAAACTGGGCTCTTGTGTAAGCCCATCATCAATCCATTAACGTTTCAAAGCCCAAAAGGATTCATAAAACCAATCAACCCATTGTTGAAGTTTAGTTTCCGCAGGCCCCTTTTCCAAGCCCAATATCTTGAGAGCCTCTAATTGAAGCTACCTTGTTCAATAATTGATTTTTGCTATTAAATAATATTACATTCTACAAATAGCGACATTGACATCAGTTTTACGCAAAAACTGTGTAAGACCGTCCCATTGTGAAACGATACAAAATTTGAATTCAAACTCATATTTCGATAGTGTATTTGCAATTTTGATGGCAAGCCCAATATCTTGAGAGCCTAGGATGATAGGATCTGGATTTGGAGAAGAGTTATGGACCTATGGTTGAAGCCTCTTGCAGAAAGGTAAACTTTTGCTTTTTCGAGTATGAAATTGTGGCCCAAGAAGAAAGAGGTGTCAATCCACTTGGAGCTTCAGTTTCAGCAGAAAATTATGTTTGGAGAATTGGACCATGAAAACATATATGAGTCTGGTATCATTTTGTTTTCCGTTAAAAAAGACGTTAATTAAGGTCTTGTTTACTTTTATATCCCAAGAGTCCAATGCCCATGGGCTCCTTTACTTTGAGCGATTAGCTTGAGTATGGAATAATACTCCATCTGTTCCACTCAAGATGACTCATTTTTTTTCGACACGATTATTTAGGAGAATATTATAAAATGATTAAAATGATAAAAAATAGATAGGTCTCACAATTTTGAAAAGATAATTATTTTATAAAAATGAAGCATGTCATATTGGGTGAGACGGTCCAAAAAAGAATACATGTCATCTTGGATGGGACGGAGAGAGTAATATTCTCTCCTATTGAAAAGAGAGGTGATCTAAGAATGTTTTTATATGAGAATATGTGAAGATCACATTTAATTAAAAAATATGTGGAAAAATGTGAAATTCTCATATTTAATTAAATGTGGTTCTAACGTTTTTTCACAAGAAATTTTATCTTCAAAATATATGTCATACTATTTGTGCTCACAAATTAAGGATCGAGGAAATTTCTTTCTGTAAAAGATTACCATTTACCCCTAATAAATTATGAAGTATTCATACTAATATATATGTCACACTATTGTGAGTTTTGAGTTGAGATAATAGGGATAATAATGAAATTAAGAGGGGAAGAGCATAGAATGACATTTATTTTGAAAAATAAAAATATCTAAAATGACATTATTTTGAATGGAAAGTAGTGTAACTTAATCCATTGTTTAATTAAAATAATGAAACATTTTGGATGAATATAACATTTATTGTTTTCAAAATGTTACTAGTAACCTCGCACGATATCACCTCCAACTAGATGATATTTCATCAAAAAGTATCGTATCCAACATATAAAAAGTAATCATAATTCATAAGCACGTAAACTAAACAACTCAGGTTATGCTACCGTGTTTTCCGCCGTTAATAGCTATATATCCGTCAAATTAGGAAACACCAGCCACGTGAATCACAACATGAAACATTAACGTCGTAGAACATTTCCAAAGTGAATTTATAGCAGTTTGCAAGTAGTGAGAGAGTGGGAAGTTTTCCCACCAGTTAGTTGTGGATAGGAAAAGAAATTCAAATCGCGCCTCTCATTCTATGATACTCGCCCACACCCTCCTTCTCTCCAGCACACCTCCGCCGTTTCGGAATCTCTCCCGCGCTGCCGCTTCGCCTGACCGGCCGAGTTGCCGACTCACTTAAATCTGAGACCCTCAAAATCCTCGAATGGCCATCCCTCTGCAACCAGCTCTCCACCTCCACCTCCATGGGTCTCGCAGCCGCCCAATCTGCGAGGATTCCACTTGCCCGGACCCCAACCGAGACCCGCCGTCTCCTCGACCAGACCTCCGCCGCCGTCGCAATGCCCCGACCCTTGGATTTCTCCGGAATCGTAGACGTTTCTCGGATTCATGACGCGTCCGTCGCAGGTAGAATGCTCATGATCGGCGAGCTTTGTTCCGTGCGCAAGACGCTGATGTCGGCTAGATCATTGATCGAACAGTTGGATGAGATTGCTTCTCGCAGTAGCTCGTACGATAGCTCTGTGTAAGTTATTGATTGGCTTTGATTTTTGACATTCTTTACGAGGTTTGCTTTTGATTAACTATTGATTTGCTTATCATTTAATTATCTCTACCTTATTGCATCCAATCAGGTGCTCGCCGCTGCTTGAATTCTTTGCGTGGATTCTAATTTTTCAGTAGTCCTCGACCAAGCTAGTGAAGAACTGGAAATGATTAGGTCAGAAAGGAAGACAAATATGGAAAATCTAGAGGCAATGCTGAAGAAGATGTCTTATCGAGTTTTTCAGGCGGGTGGAATCGATAGACCTCTGGTTACCAAACGTGTAGCTGTCAGAACTACGCATAGTTCTCTACTTCGTGATGGTGTAGTTTTAGACTCTAGCAGCTCTGGAGCGACTTACTTCACGGAACCGAGGGATGCGGTAGAGTTGAATAATCTGGAAGTGAGTATATCAAATTCAGAAAAAAAATGGAGGAGCAGGTTAGTTTAAGTTATCTCAGTTCTGAAATTTCGGAATCCAGTGGACAGATAAAATATTTGTTAGATAGAGTGTTGGAAGTGGTTCTTGCTTTTGCAAGAGCTGCTCATGCTCAGTGGATGAATGGGGTTTGTCCAAATTCTAGTGCTGTAGATTGTTAGAATTCTGAGCATAACTTGTTATCAGTGGATGTAAGCAGCATTCGTCATCCTTTGCTTCTCGAGTCTTCGTTGAGAAATGTTTCCACTCTTTCAGCACCTAGTAGTTCCTCTTCTTCAAATCAGGAAACCGGCATAAGAAAATCTGACATGCTGCCTGGTGATCTTGATTTTCCTGTGCCTGTGGACTTCAAAACTGGAAGTGGAGTAAGGGTGGTTGTTATCTCAGGACCTAATACCGTAATACGGGTGGTAAAACCGCTTCTATGAAAACTCTAGGATTGGCATCTATAATGTTAAAATCTGGAATGTACCTCCCTGCACACAATCATCCACAGCTGCCGTGGTTTGATCTTGTTCTTGCAGATATTGGTGATCGTTAGATAATTTGATTTTCTTGCCTCACCTTTGTGTTTTGATGCGTGCTATCTACTTGTTTCTTTTTTGATATAGAATGCCTATTGATATAAAGTGTATTGATTCTTATTGAAGTCTCTAGAACAAAGTCTTTCAACCTTTAGCGGACATATCTCACGAATTTTTTATATCCTGAAAGTGGGCACTGAGAGATCCCTTGTCCTTCTTGATGAACTTGGAAGTGGAACTGGTCCATCAGAAGGCGTTGCTCCATCAGCTAGCATATTGTAATATCTCAAGAAAAGAGTAAACTTGGCTGTTGTGACAACCCACTATGCAGATTTAACTCGGTTAAAAGAGAAGGATGCAAGGTTTGAGAATGTAGCTATGGAGTTCTCCCTGGAGAGTCTACAGCCTACTTGTCGGATTATTTGGGGAAGCATGGGTGGGTCGAATGCACTAAGTATTGCAACAATAGGCTTTGATGGAAGAATAATTGAGAGGGCGCAAACTTGGTTAAAGAAGCTAAGACCAGAGAAGATGCGGAAGCTTAATACGTTGTTGTATCAGTCTCTAGTTGAAGAGAGAAATAAACTAGAAATGCAGGCAAAAAAAGCTGCCTCTCTTCATTCAGATGTATTGAGACTTTATCACGAGGTAAGATTTCGTATTTTTCTTGAGCACTGAACCCTTATAAATCTATGTATGTGTGTGTGTGTATATAAATTTTCAACCAGTGTTCTGAAGTTTCCGCTGTAAATTGATATAATCATTCTACAGAATCCAATGCTCTGTTTCATAATTTGTGATCAGTTTCATCATCCTGTGTCGCATCCTTCATCTGATCTTCCTTTCCCCACTATAAATTCATGGCGAGGCAGTTGATCTTGATGTGCGTGAAGCAGCTCTTAAGGCACAGGAAACCAAGCAGATTCAACAGGAATTGAAGGTTGTGAAGGCTGAGATTGATACTGTAGTGCAAGAGTTTTAGAAGCAACTGAAAATACAGAGCCAAAGGACTTCAATATTCTTTTAAAGAAATCAGAATCTACAATTGCATCCATTTTTCAACCTTATCAGCCTTCCGCTGATGAATCTCTAAAAAGAAATGCTAGTAGTTTCTATGTACCATAGATTGGAGAGCAAATCGCTATAGAGGATTTAGGGAATAAGATAGCTACTGTAGTTGAAGCAGCAAGTGATGATAACACGGTCCTCGTCCAATATGGAAAAATCAGAGTCTGCTTAAACTAAAGCAGTATAAATGCTCTTGCAGCTAATATTGCAGTGGCGTCAGCCCCAAAACCAAGGAGAAAAGGTATGTTATGATTAAGCTAACTTTGGGATCTTTTATTTTCAGTTTCCTTTAGTTTATATAATTTTCAGTGACTCCTCTTTCTCAATGCAAGTCTGTATTAAAGATTCATATTTTTTTTGCAATCTCATGTGTGTGTCTTGAGAGAATGAACGGAATCTCATGTGTAGTAAGTGGCAACATGGAGATTTTACGAAAGGATTCTTGTAATTGATGAGAAGGCATCTTATGGTCCTGTAGTGCAGACATCGAAGAACACTGTGGATCTGCGGGGAATGAGAGTCGAGGAAGCTACTTTCAATGTTGAGATGGCCATTAATACCAGAGGGCCTAATTCAGTTATCTTCATCATACACGGTATGCGCACTGGGGTTTTAAAGGAGCGTGTTTATGAACTAGTACAGAAGCATCCTCATATAGCAAAATTTGAACAGGAGAGCCCTATGAATTATGGTTGTACAATCGCCTACATCAAGTGAAAGTGCTTCAACTTTCTTTAAATTTCGGCCATGACATGTATGTAAATTTAATAATAAGTATAGTACATAGTAGAATGTTGAAAGTTATTTCCTCCAAGTCTTTTAGTGAAGTTAAGTTTTATTTGATTTGGATGCCCTTAGACGAGTGGTGCGCTGTGTGCCCTCGACCTGGTACTTAGCGCGTAAATCCATGTGATCACCAGTCATAAGATCATGGTTTCAATTTTATTTTATTTTTCTTCATGCGGCAGTGACGCAGAAGAGTCCATATTTCTTGAAGAGCGTAAACATGCAGTTTGCAGATTCTCATACTGGATAAGACTCATTTTAGCCTTGATGATTGTATCATTGTTTTCTCATGTTATCACACGTACAACATAAAAAACAAGTAAGAAGAGGCTGTGAGGTGCTGCCACCTACACAGACTGCGTTTGCTGTCAGCCCGCCTCATTTGGATAAAGATTGTCTCAGCAGTCTTCATCACCACCATTATCTCGATCTTTTCTTTATCGTCACTTCCTGTTTCAAAATGTTGGCAGTTTTTGAGAAATCTGTTTCGAAGCCGCCCAAAGAGCTGAGCCTTCCGGTTGCTGGGAGGAACTGTTTGAACAGCTCAAAAGAAATCGCAGAAATCTTCCGATCATGGAGATCAGACTGCAGCTTCTACCACCTCTCTGGGAGTAACTTCTTGGCTTTGTCGCATCAAGATGAAAATCCAGCAATTCCAAGGTAACTCGACTCTCCATTGTCTATTTTCTTATGCAAAAAAACAGTGGTCCTCATCATTTGTGCAACTCAGGTCTGTTGTAGTGATGGATGATATCTTCTGCATATTCTCGGGGGCGTTGCACAACACTTGCGACATGAGACGACATTATGGGCTATCGAGGCATGCCACGGAAGCCATGATCATAGTCGAGGCTTATAAAGTTCTACGCGATCGTGCCCCCTATCCTCCCGATCAGGTCGTCAAGGAACTGGAAGGCAAATTCGCCTTCATTCTCTTCGACTCCAAAGCTCCGACCCTTTTCCTCGCAAGGGTGCTTTAACTTTAATCCTCCTATCTCAATAACTCCACATTATTTTGCTCTAACTTGTAACTAGATCCAACGTTTTTGTCCAGGATCGCGATGGCGGCGTGCAGCTCTACTGGGGAACAGCCGGCGACGGCTCTTTAGTGTGCACCGACGATCCCAATGTGATATCCGCAGCTTGTGACAAACACTACACGCTCTTCCCTCCCGGTGAGCTCACCATGCAACAATCTTGAAACCAGAAAACCTTTTTCTTTCTTTCTTTTTTCTTTTTTTAGCAACGGCAATGTTTGTCTGATATTTTGCAGGGTGCATATTCATGGATAGGAATGGTTTGATGAGTTTTGATCACCCTCTGAATAAGGTCAGAGGGATCGTGAGGGAGGATGATGGTGGAATTATTTTTCAAGTGGATCTTTTCACTAGAATTCCCAGCATCCCTCGCAGCGGCAGCGCCGCCAATTGGGCCAATGCCGCCCTAGTTGAAGGAGACTATTGACCCACTTTGCTCTCTCTGGGTGCGTGTTTTTCTGGAAAAGACTGCACAGTCAACTTTATCTTTTCTGCTGTAGATTGTATTGTAATAAGTAATACCAATGAAGCTTATGAGATGGTTCAAACTCTAGAGGATAAGAATGAAAATTATGGATTAATGGGTTACAAGTATCAGCTAGGACATGATTCATGCACCTTTTCATTTTTAATTCATCTAAGTAACATATGATATATTTATAATATTGTATGCCCAAGCCAAAGGTCTCGGGTTCGAGTCCACCGTGACACGATCTTTAAATTTCTGTATTAAATTGACCAAAAAAAAAAGAAAACAAGCCCTTAGATTTCCATATTCGTTCTTTATTAATGAAGTGAACGAATATGTGACGTGTGGATGCCATATCCCATTGCAGTATCATATTGGAGGCCAGAAAATTTGTAAAGCACTAAAATTATTCCAGTGCTCCTCCTCTTTCAACATCTTTCTTTTCATACTCTCAAACTTTGCAGGATTCTTGTCTCTAGGGATGACAATGGACCGGATCTGAACCGGATCTTGTGAGGTCCAGAACCAGATCCCATTTTTTTTGCTTAGGTCCGGATCTGGTCCAGATCCGTTGAGTCCAAAAAAATTAGACTCAGACCCAGATCCATGAGATCCGTAGGGTCTAGACCCGGATCCATATATTTTATCTTCTAAAATAAATCATAAATCAAGTATAATTCACTGAAACATCATAATAATAATTTAAGTATACAGTAACACTCTAATAATTATCTAGAATTTCTACAATCATCATTATACAAGAAGATATTAGTTATAAATTTACTTTTGTTTTCATGACATCAAATAATATTATAATAGGAATAGAAATAACACACATATCTTAGCAAATAGACCACTCATATCTAATTCATATTTTTTTTTCAAATTCAAGGTATAATTTTCTAATGTTATTGACATATCTTCCAATTCTATAACTTAGTTTATCCAATTTCGACTGGAAAGAAAAACAATATAATATATTATAAATAAAATAAAAATTACATATATATAGATCCATGGGCCGGATCTGGATCTCAGAAATCAAGATCCAGATCCTGATTTTAAAGGAATGGTCCTGATCCGGTCCAGATCCGTTGGATCATTTTTTTCGAAGATCCTGATCCTAAAAAATGGATCTGGACCTGCGGATCTGGACCGGATCCAAGATCCATTGCCATCTCTACTTGTCTCAAAAGGAGAAGTTCTTCCTCCGGGAGTCTCCACACCCCCGTCTCATAAAAATATAAGAGAGTAAATCACGGTAATTCAGTGATTAAGTTAGCTAAGAGGGTAAATAATGGTAATTCAATGACTAAGTTAGCTATGAGAAAGTGAGAGGATAAATCACAATAACTCAACGATTAAGTTAACTATGAGAATGTGAGAGAGTAAATCACATAAATTCATGGTTAAGCTAGCTAGGAGGATCTTTGTATAGTGCCCATAAGGAGCCACTCTAAAGAGTGTGAAAATCATACATTGTGACTGTTAGAACTCGATCTTTGGTTCTTGTTCTAAATCTATTAATTTTTAACCAACTGGGTTAGGCTTGTGGGGATCGTGATGTAAGATTATTATACTTAGTATATAGGTGCGAAGACACTCGAATGATATTTTATGAATGATCTGATCGGTCACAATATTAATAATCACGACATAATTATTAGATGATATATTATATAAAATCTGGTCCACAAAATATGTAAAAAAAAATACAGACAAGCTAACAGAAACTTAGATTCCCTAAGTAGTATTTAGATTATCTCAGTAGAAACATTGGTTCAATTTTTAGGTTCTGTGACATAAACGATGACAATAGTGTTAAATTAGTTTCCAAGAATAAGAAAGATCGAACTCGTCCACAAACACTATCCATCTTTTTATTGCAAAAAACGCGACAACGCGAAAGCAATTGATTCCATCACTCAAATACACCCTCTTTTTTATTTAAGATTAAAATAAATATTTTTAAGCAATTATAAATATTTTAAGTCTTCTAGATAAAAAAAAGAACCTTATCTCAAAATTCACCAATATACTAAAATAAATTCTATTGCACGGGACGTGGATTCACCCACTACGCTCCGAAGGTATCGGCTAATGTTTCCTATGAATTCACAAAACAAAGTCTTAGTAATAACGTATGTACATGAGAATATATGAAAACGATATTCTAATTGAGATTCCGCATGAATTGTGTCTAATTAAAATTTAGAATATAGTTGTAATACCCCGTATTTCGGTAGCAGAGATTAGCTCATGATTAAGAGCTTATTAAAAAGGGCATTGCATCCTTAAGAAAGAGTTGGTTAAGTTAGAAGCTTTAGCGTTAAGCTTCGAGTTGAGACGATAGAATTTCGGCAGATTTGAGATAGAATCTAAGATAAGATCCTTAAATCTAGTTGAACATAAGAAGACCTAGATTTAAATAGTCTTGAGATGATAGATACATGCTCAACGAAGTCTTGATTTTGGAAAATTTAGAATTTCAAAATCTATGTTTTTGTGACGTCGGCGTTTGCCGATTAAGCTCGGATTAAGAGCAAAATAATTAAAATGGTTTTTGAGGTCAAAAATAATTTTAATTATTATATTTTAATGATATTTGATGATGGAAAAATTTAGAAAGTGATTTTGAAGGATTTAAGAATAAATGGAATATTTAATTCCATTATTTGCATAAAATTGAATTTAATCTCTATTTTTATAAAGTGAGTTCCTATTATATATTTTATAATTTTGGAACTTTATATTGATGAAAATGATGATTTTAAGGTGTTAAGAAAATAAGATTCAATATTGGAATTTTTGGGAATTAATTATGAATTTTCTAGCATATTTTGGAAAATTACATGAAAATACAATATTATTATTATTAATATTATTAATTACGAAAATTCCAAAGATAAAAATATAAAAATTACTTTGTGGAATTATCTAGAATATGGTGTGTTGGCACCATTATTTTTGGGAAAAATAAAAGAAAATTTAATTGATAATGTGAAATTACTATTTTACCCTTATTACATAATATATTTTTCAAAGATGATTCTTCTCCATTCCTTCCCCAAAACTCACGCAGCACACACTTGAACACTCACACATTTTCTAAAATTCCAAGAGAAAAATAGGAAGATCCGGCCGTTGAATTTTCGATCGGTCTTCGAATAGAGGTATAATTTCGTACCGAGAACACATCTACCGTTTGAAATTTTTAGAAACATGCTCCTATGTATAATTCAGATTTTTGATCATTTTATAAGAATTATGAATGATTATGTTTTGTTGATTATTTATGGATATATTGATAGATTCGTTGTTTACGTACTGTTTAACGTTGAATTTGTAAAGCGTATGTTTATTGTATGTACATTCATGTAAAATTCGAAAATAAGGGGATGTTTAATCTTGAATATATGATGTTGTTATGGTTGAATTATCTTCATATATGTGTTATTGGATTGATATAAACGTGTTTGGAACAAGAAAAACGTTTGAAATCGAAACTATACAAAAATTTACAAAAGGGCCGAAAACCCTAAGTCTTGTATAGTTGGATTTTTGATTTTATTTGATTATTTTGACTTCATATTTGGATTCTATGATATGAATAAAGTCTAAAATGATTTATTCGGATTTTTCCGCCGACGTATTCAAAAACGGTAAAATTTTAGTTTGTCGGCGAAAATTGGTTTTTAATGCCAAAGCTTTGATCCTTATATTTCGTTGATAAAATGATGATATTTAAAGATAGTTGAGCATGTATATAGGTTCGTTGGTGTTAGATGACGTCTCACGTGAATTTTCGACGTTAGACCTTAAGTGACGTCTTAAGGGGATTTTCGGTTGATGGCTAAGATAAGATGATTGAAGCTTGTTGTTGAGTTTCATATGTATATTGAGACATATGGTGATGAATTGATGGAGTTTGGCCTCTGTTTGGTTGATCTGGTGTTGATTTGGCGATGCGTTTTATAGACGTTACGCTGCCGAAATTTCGATAGAATTTGTTTGTTAATAAGATGTTAGAGGATGCAATGACCCGAGTTTTGATAGACCATAGTGTCTTAGATTTGATATCGAGAAGATATGATCGTGTCGACGACTAAGACGATTAATGTTCTTGTTTGGTCTTGATAGGCTTTTATGCCGTTTTATATGGATTGATGGTCCAAATGGGATAAAGAAAGAAATGGAATTGGGAATTAGTTCCTTAGCTCTAAGGAACATCCAGGTGGGTATATAAGTATTTTTTTATAATAATATGCTTATGCTTTTAAATGTTTTCAAAAGATATGATATGATTATGCATGAAAGATGACATGAGATTTATGATATGCATTGATTTGAAAAGTTGATTGACTTGCCAATGTTTTGAGTATGAGCATAAGCATAATGCACTACCTATCCACGGGAAAGAAAGAAAAAGAAATAATTTACCGACGTCGGGTATGACCGTAGTTGAGAACCTTCGGGTCCAACTCGGGTATGTGATATTAAAGTGTTTGAGAAGGAGGCCTACTTCTCAACACGCAGAAAGAATCCGTGGATATGGGAAGGAGAGAAGAAAGTTGCATGAAACATGATACATGCATATGCATATGATATTATGATGATATGAAAGCAAGTAAGTATTTATTTATGAAAGTACATGTTATGGCAAGTCAAGTTTATAGCCCTAAGGGCAAAGTTTATCTTTATGTTTTGGCGATACCCACCGAGTGCATTTTGTACTCACGCCCTACATATATTTCTAAATATGCAGTTGGTGGAGATAATCTTTGGAATCGAATGCTTTGCGAAGGAGCTTCTCTAAATGTTGATTCATAATAAGGTTGTTCTATTGTTATTGACATGTTTTGTTGCCCAGAGAGTTATGTCTTCATACATAATTCTCAGCCACGTTTCGTTGCCGAGCTTTGACCTTACTTGCTTATGTGTTCTGATATGATAAAGTGATCATGTCCAATGTTCGGTGAACAAGGATTTCTCGAATGTTCAGAATGGTTTTCGTTGGATTCAATATTATTCGGTTGAATCGTTGTCATTCCTTGTTTTAAATTGTTAATAAATCCTTCTTGTTGACAAAACATTCTTGGAAACCTACTTTATATTTTACCTTCTTGAACCGTAAATGTTAGATTCATTCATAAAGAAAGTTGTTGTCATCTTTTCTCTTGACATATGTTTGAACCCGTTGGCGTTAAATTTTCTTCTTAATCCCGAGTCACGGCCTAATTACCTGATTAGGTAGTCGGGTCGTGACAATAGTTTTTATTCACCCTCATATAAAGATGTTCTCACAAAAGACCAACTCACATAAAGATGTTTTCGTAAAAGATCTACTCATATAATATTCCTATGCTTATCTGCCATATCAAAATTTTGTCATCGATATTATTATAGTTCAATTGTACTATTATGGGATCCAAATCCAAATGATGATTGTTTTTACACTACCAATAAATTACATAATGTTTTGTAACACACACATCATTATTAAATATAAAAAATGATTATATTAGTTTTTCCTTTTCTTTTTGCTCATACAAAACAAAAATTTCTTCAAGAACATCTAAAATATCAAATGAACATGTTAAAAGAGTTGAATTTATTTCTGTAAAAAATATGTATTTAGTGTAATTTTATGTAAGATGTACGAATATAGTGCAAATGAGAACTCCAACGAGTTAATCAGGAAATATAATACTCTTCCTTGATTTTTAATAAGTGTAATAGTTCACAATTTGAGAACAAAATTGTTATATACATCATATATTATCTTATTTCATACATTTGGAATTTGATAATTAGTTGTGTATACGCATTAATCATGATAGTTAATAAGATTATAAAAATAAATTTTTATTTTCTTGATATATTAATTTGATGGCTCGTTGACACTTACAAAAATGAAAGAAATATGTTTCTACTAAGAAAAAAGAAAATATAATATTTTTGGACTTTATTCTATATTATCAAGTAATTTAGAAAGGGGTTAAAGTGGCAAAAGAATTGATAGAAATTTAAACGGATATTAGCAAAACCGCAATAATAATAATAATAATAATAATAATAATAATAATAGTAGTAGTAGTAGTAGTAATGATATTTTATAATCTATATATAAGTAAAAAATTTCAAAAGTAGTTTTGATATAATGTTATTATTATTAAAGGAGGCATGAATGGTGTAATAAATTATTGGTATAAATAAGATGAAAGGGCAATAGCGAACACTCAATAACATTCGAAATAGTCACTCTTTTACCGGTGAAGTCTGCAACATATATCATGGCGGCGGCCGGCGGAGGAACGGTGAAGGAGGTCAAATCGAAGACGGAACTCGACAATATCGTCGCCGAGGGCGCTCCCGCAGTTCTCCACTTCTGGGCGTCCTGGTGCGAGGCATCCAAGCACATGGATAAAGTGTTCTCGCATCTCTCGACTGATTTCCCTCTCGCCCGCTTCCTAAGAGTATGCATTATGCCCATTCGTTTTGCTGCTTTCATTTAATTAGGTATCGGCGGTGTACAAGTATGATTATGCTGCGAGATGTTATTAGTATTTTGCTTTGTGATGTGTGGCTTTGGAGTTTCATCTTCTAGACTGAGTAACAAAAGAGAAATTACCTCTGCTTGAAGAAATTGGACTTCTCTTTTGTCGATTTAGTGACTGAATGGCGGGACCATATATTGCGAAGGAACTATCGGAACTTTCTGTTTATTCAACTCAGAAAGAAAATGGATGCTTGAAAAGGAAGAAGGAATTTCTGGGATTTAGAAGTGAGGGTTCTGCTTGTTTGCTGAAATGTGTGGATTTCATTCTTTTGAACCCTATCCCTAAAGAACATATTTCATAGATATCGTGGTAGTCTGAAAACTAATACACCAAAACTGAAGATGAAAAGAAGTGCTTGTCTGAGCTTTGGTTGCTAGCTCAGGCTTCAACGGCTTCTGATCTCATATTCATGAGAGCCATTGGAATTAGAGACTGAAAGATACAATGTAGATGGTCTTGGTAGTACTGGTGAAAAGAAGGTTGATATTGTCTTTGTGTAATGCTCACGATAATGTCATCTTTTATTTAATACTTTGAACAGGTGCTCCACTTTTCATTGTTTTTTCTCTCCTTGGTCTTTATGGGTGTTGCATACAATTCGGGAGCAAAAATTGCTCTTGGAAAGCTGTGCAAATATTTCATTCCTGTCTGACACGACAATTTTCTGTTATTGTTATAGGTGGAAGCTGAAGAGCAACCTGAAATTTCTGAGGCATACAAAGTTTCTGCTGTACCGTACTTTGTATTTTTTAAGGTATTGTAATACGTATATCATTATTCCATGTCCTTGTTGAACAGAGGAATGTAGTTGCTACAAACATTGTGATTGTTGGCTTAAATTTGTGAAGAGACTTGACTTGAGCCAAGATTAACCGTTTAGAAGAAAATTTTGCATACCTTCCAATAGCAAAGACATTGCATATTGTGAGAACATTTCCATTTTCATGTTAGTTGATGGGTACTTCTAGAAAGACCAGGACAAATTCAACAATTTGGACACTTCCAGTCTCTTTAGATTTCAACACCCTCCCCTTTCTCGCCTCGAGCATATTGGAGAAACAAGTGTTTTGAAATGTGTCAGCTATCTAATTAAAGACCATATTTGATTCTTTTAGGATGGCAAGGCAGTTGATACATTGGAAGGTGCTGACCCATCTAGTCTGGCTAACAAGGTTGCCAAAGTTGCAGGATCTGTCAGACCTGGGGATTCTGCAGCTCCTGCTAGCCTAGGTATGGCTGCAGGGCCCACTATACTTGAAACAGTAGAGGAGCTTGCCAAAGAAAATGGTGCGTCTCAGCATATTAGCCAATCGTCTCCTGGTATGGGCGAGAATCTGAAGAAGAGACTCCAACAGCTTGTTAATTCACACCCAATCATGCTCTTCATGAAAGGGAATCCAGAGTCCCCCAAGTGTGGATTTAGTCAAAAACTGGTTGATATCTTGAAGAAAGAAAACGTCAATTTTGGAAGCTTTGATATCTTAACAGATAATGAAGTTCGTGAGGGGTTGAAGAAGTTCTCAAACTGGCCAACGTATCCTCAGCTTTACTGCAAGGGAGAACTGCTTGGTGGTTCCGACATTGCAATTGCTATGCATGAAAGTGGAGAACTTGGTCAGGTTTTCAAAGATCACGATATTGAAGTAATTGATTCGGAGAATGGAAAAGCGGAACCTAATGGAGGAAAGGGCGTCATTTCTGGTTCCTCGGGCTTGAGTGCTGCTACTAGTGATCGTTTGCGTGGCCTCATTAATTCAAGCCCGGTTGTGTTGTTTATGAAGGGAACACCTGATGAACCACAATGTGGTTTCAGCCGGAAAGTGGTCGACATCCTCAGACAGGAGAAAGTCAAATTTGGGAGTTTCGATATCCTTACAGATGATGAAGTTCGTCAAGGGCTGAAGGTATATTCAAATTGGTCAAGCTATCCTCAGCTCTATATAGAAGAAGAGCTTATTGGTGGATCAGATATCGTGCTGGAAATGCAAAAGAGTGGAGAGCTCCGGAAGGTTCTAGCTGAGAAAGGAATTGCTTCAGGTGAAACTCTTGAGGAACGCTTAAAACAGTTGATAAATTCTTCTCCTGTGATGCTCTTTATGAAGGGCACGCCAGATGCTCCGAAATGTGGTTTCAGCTCTAAGGTAATTAAAGCCTTGAAGGAAGAGGGTCTGGAATTTGGCTCTTTCGACATTCTGAATGATGAGGAGGTGAGGCAAGGAGTGAAGACATTCTCAAACTGGCCAACTTTTCCACAGTTGTATTACAAAGGGGAACTAATCGGAGGCTGTGATATTGTGCTGGAGCTCCAGAATAATGGCGAACTTAAGAGTACCTTGTCTGAGTAAATTCTTGATAGATTTGCATATCGAACTTAAGGTACTTGCGTGATGTTTTAAGAAATGGTCATGTTCTTGACCTGTAGTTGGTTACATTTATCTACACTCTTATATGCATTAAAATGGTTACTGCCACAGTTTTGTCTAGATATAATTGATGTTTCTTGGCTGTTTATGTAATTTTGAAGCAAGCAGTTTCTCTGTTAGCTTGCTTACTAGTATTGAACTTATGGAGGATCATTGTTGTTTCCCTGCACATGCATGCAGTTGTAACCCATATATAAACAGATAACTATATATTACTACATCAATTTAAAAGGTGAAAGAAAGGGTGCTATATTTAATTTGAATTTAACCGTAGATGACGGTAGGATGTTTTGATTGCCTCTAAAAAATGTGAAGTTTTTAACATCTTGAGAGAGACCCCCTACATCCAGAATTTTACAGAAAACTACATAGCATTCTGCTGCAAAGTAAGATTCTTGATCGTTTCTTTATCTTCTTGGTAGTCATCAGATCTCAAGATCTCCAGTAGCTGATTGACGTCTTTACCACTGGTGATATATGATTTCAACAATGTGTGATACACCTGCCTCTCCAACCGAACAACCGATCTCAATAAATTTATCACTCTTTCAGCATCATCACAGCTGCCTCTCTCACCAACCAACCTCACAATTCCTGCAATCACCTTATTGTTAAGCTTAAGCTCTTTGCTTGGATCATGTAAAGAGAGGGCCTTTTTTAGGGATTTCAAGCCATTTTCAGTGTTATCCTTTTCAAGGTATCCTTTTGCCAGCATGCCCCAAATATCTGGCGTCAATTCCTTACTCATATCTGTCAAGTGGTTAAGTAGTGCTTCAGCCTTTTCGCATAAACCCTTCTCTATATATCCAACAATCACCACTCTAGGCACTCGAAAATCATAGCAGTTTCTCGAGGTTTCCCACTCCTTGAGCACTTTCTCCGCTTCTTCAAGATCATCCAGCCTTGCCAGTGCCTCCATCGCGTTTATGTACTCCCGGTTGAGGCACCTCTTACAAGCAATCTTCTCATCATGCCACAACCTCAAAACGGCATCTCTGTTTCCCAGTTGAGCGTGGAGTGAGATGAGATGGTTATATCCTAATGCATCTTTATCACCCAGTCTCTCCTCTGCTTTTTGTAGATAAATGTTTGCCTTGTCGATGAGGCTGGCCTTCACATAGAAATTCGCCACAACACTATACGTGTTCCAATCAATGGTAATGTGGGCATCATTTTCCATTTCGTTCAGAATCTTTTCCAATCCCTCAATGTCAGATCTCACTCCAAACGAGTTAATACAGATTCGATAACTCAAATTATCAGGCTGAACCCCGTGTTCTTTCATTTGTTTGAAGACTTCAGGGACCTTATCAATCTCATCGGTAGAGGCGTGCAGGCACATAATGTCATTGAAAGCTAGAGAAGACAAAGGAAGACCCTTCTTTATAATGGTCATGAGAAGTGCCAGCGCTCTTTCAGTTTCACGCTGTCGAACATAACAATGAAGAAGAGCACCATGCACCTTATCAGTCTTGTCTTGCTCAGCCAAGCTATTGAAATAGCTCTCAGCTTGTAAAAATCCGTGAACCTTACCAATCAGATCTAACTGCACGGCATGCTCAACCGGGCTGAAGGTATAAACACTTCTACTTTTCATCCACTCAGAAACCTGCAGGAAATAAACTGATTCAAACTATTGCATAAGAAATCCTTTGTGGTCTACAATTTGCTAATTCATCTTGATTAAATTAAGCATGCGAATTCAGTAAGATGCACAAAACAAGCAACTCACACAGCGTTATATATCCATATATTTATGGCATTCATGTTGGATAGTAAATATGAATATATAAACACAGAATTTCACCACCCATGGCCATCACACAGTATGAAGGTAGCAAAGATGAATATCAACTAATAAGATACAACGCTAAATTATCCAAATTCGGCATCTTACTTGAAAAGGAATTGTCTTTTAGTTGCACGATCATTTCTAGTTTCTTTAACAAGAGCAATCCAAGCAATTAATAAATCACACACACACACACACACAAACCGGGTGTTTGCATATCAATCACACACACACGCACCTGGAGAGCTTGACTGAAACGTTTGCGCCTACGGAGATCGATAATGATGCGCCGAAGCTCGGCGAATCGGACTTTTTTTCCGGCATCAACCCATTTATCGAGCTCGGGAGTGACATTGGTGCTAGGGTTTCCCTGGGGGCTGATTTTGGCGTAGAGTGAATTCTTGCTGTTCGCGTGGTAACATCGTCTGCTGATTATGTAGGTATTAATTAGGGCTTTGAAAGGTTTTCTACCCGACAGCATTTCGGATTTAATCGATTCACAAAAGAGGAATTTTCTATAGGAAAGAACAGAGTTCATTCAGAGGGTTTTGGGAGGGTTTATGATTTTGGAGAAGGGCGTGAAATGGTATTAAGAGAATCCCAAAGGACTAAAGTCTAAAGAACATGAAAATTCATCGTGCTCCAGTTATGTCAGCTGAGTCTACTTTTCTAGATGCACCAAGGTCTTTCACTAGAGAAAGAGTAATTTATTTTTGGACTAGCTTAAATTTTAAAATTTTTTTGGAGACTTGGAACTTTATCCACCTATATCGTTAGTGTTTGTCCTAACATTTGATCGATTAATAAAATGCTATTATCATTGGAAGTTCTATATATAAATTAAAATGTAGAAAAAATGAGTGATTTTTACCGTGAAGATGCATGGTGTGTGGTTTCCATGGCTATGGCCACGACATAAAAATAATGGGTATGCCTCTAATTGTGTTTATACTATGAATAATAATTAAATATATACACAACTATAGTTTTTGAGCTTGTGAAGTTGTCATATCTTGAAGTATCGTGACATGACAAATACAATATTGATTTAATTATATATTACTTTATATATCATCTAGTCTAAATAATTTTATTTTATCATGTCACGTTATGTATATTTTCGTGTTTGTGTCGTTTGCTTTGGCTATGCAACAGCCGCAACGGTCGATCATCACCTAACCCAAATTATTTGAAATAAGCTATTTGCATTTTCAGTTCTCTTTTCCTTACTGAGGTTCTTGTTCTCCTCCTCAGCTCCGTTACAATTTGAGCATCAATGCATTTATCGACATGTTGGCACCACCGATAATCTGCTTTCAGATAAGGCGGAAAGGCTCTGAGCTCACATTTTTTGCGGCTGATTTCGAGAAAAAGATATATCTTTCTTTATTGAAAACTTATTCTCATCGTCTTGACATTATTTTCCTAAAAACTTTATTGAAAACTTATTCTCATCGTCTTGACATTATTTTCCTAAAATCCTGTGTATATTAAGTAATATGTATCAAGCCATTAAATTTAATGTTGACACGTAAAACAAACTTGGTATGGGTTTGTGATCACTAAATTTTGTTGATATGTTCATAGAAGATGTGAAGAAAATAATAAAGTAGCAAAGTATGTGAAATAATTTCTATTTACAATCGGCTCAAATATTAGAGTTCTTAAATTCATCACGTTCCAGACACAAAAATAGGGGTCATGCTGCCTCCATCAATCTGTTGATATTACATTTCGCGTTTTCCTAATAATATGCAGTGTTCGTTCAATAATAATATAGTTTTATATCATAGTATAAAATTCATGACGCTAAAAATAAGTGAATTGGTCATAGGTGCCAAAAATGGAGATTAACGTGGCCTTGACCTATTAACTGGGCCCAAGTTGTGGGGTCAAGATCTGACACAAACCACGATCATGTTTGTACACCTTAGCTGATTTTGGGAGGGTAAAATAAATGGAAGGGCCGCCAAGTCTGACTCATGCGTTTGGAGAAGGAAGAATCTGGCGAAATGGCGCCAAAATGAATTTATTTGATTGGATGTCTCTATGTATCGTAATCAGAAGTATATGACATAATGAAAATAGGGGAAATATATATCATTACCCACATTTGTAAAAGTGTGTACAGCTCATACCCATTTTTCAAAATGAATACAACACATACTCATTTATATTTTTTAATATATATCTAGTGCAGTTTCGACAATGGCAAGTCATTTCACTGACCAAACAGTAATATTTTTGTCCGTTAACAACATGTAAATCAATAATATTCTTGTTTGTTAACAACATAATCAGATAAATGATTTCGAAATTATAATCAGTTATTCTTTAAATTACTTTATAGTTATAGAGAAAAAGTGTGAGAAAATCATGAAAAAATAATAATTAAATCACTGAATCAGATTTTGTTTTTTTTTTTAAAACATAAATGAATCAAAAAATTAATTAACACCTAAAAATCGTTGATTCCGATCGGTAATTCCATGTTTCCGGTCGACCGTAAACATGGAGTTACCGATCGGAATCAACGATTCTTATGTGAAAATATGAAAAATAATGATTAAATTATTGAATGATGTTTAAAAAAAAACATAAATGAATCAAAAATTTAATTATTCACATAAGAATCGCTGATTCCGGTCGGTAATTGCATGTTTCCGGTCGACCGGAAACATGGAATTACCGACCGGAATCAACGATTCTTATGTGAAAATATGAAAAAATAATAATTAAATCATTTATTCACATAAAAATCGTTGATTCCGGTCGGTAATAACATGTTTCCGGTCGACCGGAATCAGCGAATTACCGACCGGAATCAGCGATTTTTTAATTTAATTATTCACATAAGAATCGTTGATTCCGGTCGGTAATTCCATGTTTCCGGTCGACCGGAAACATGCAATTACCGACCGGAATCAGCGATTCTTATGTGAATAATTAAATTTTTTATTCATTTATGTTTTTTTTAAACATCATTCAGTGATTTAATTATTATTTTTCATATTTTCTCACACTTTTGCTCTAGTAATTTAACAAAATAATTTCGCAATCATTTATTAAAGTCAAAAATATTAATGTTACTCAGTCAGTGGAAATTTTCCAAAATATTGAAATGAATAAATGCAAAAATATAAATTTATATTGTTGTCGGTAACAAAACGACAAAAAAAACTATTTCATTACTACCGTGACTTATCTTCCTTTAATTTCCATACATGCTATATAAATAAGTCTTTCGACGAAAGATGAGAAAACAAGCATTGAGGGAAAACATCACGAGCGATAGAAAATATTGTAATTTCATGAGAGAAAACATACATTGAGGGAACGAATTTAAGTTTAATCTGTTTCAGGCGAGGCAAGAGAAAACATCACGCGAGGAAAACATCACCCTAAACATTAGAGGTAATTTAAATTTTAAATCTTGTGTATTTAATTTTAATTATCTTGTTTAGTACTTTGTTTGTTTCAATTTATATTCTATATAGTGATAAATTGAGATAGAATATGTATTTGTATGATTGCATAGTTTATTACAATTTTCGTCAGTATATATTTATATTTAAGTGAGTATATTTTAATTTATAGGTGAATTTAGATTAAGTAATGCATTTTAGATTAATGTTTACGTTTAGGTGAACTTAGATGTATTTATATGGTTTTATGATTTTTTTAGATGCATGTGAATTTAGATTAAGTTTATGGTTTTTTTAGGTGAATTTAGATTAAGTTTATGGATAACGTGCGTTTAATTGCATAATATAGATTAAATTTAAATATACATTAAGTTTAGTAGATTATGTTTAAATATAAATTATTTATGGATAACGTGCGCTTATTTATTTATTTATAAAAAAAATTTAGAGACTTTATATAAAATGTGCGTTTATTTACTTTTATATTAATGATAACATTATTTCTATATTTAAATTTAATTGCATAATTATTTTTATTAGTGTATTGATTTTATGTATTTAAATTTAATTGCATAACTAATTAAATACATATAATTATTATGTCTCCGGTCGATCGGAAACAAGGAAATATCGACCGAAGACATAAAACTTGGAATTAATTTTAGATGAATGTATCGATCGGAAACAAGGAATTTAATACTAATTATTAATTAATTTTTTTTTTAGAAATTAATTTTAAATGAAATCAATTAGGATAATTTTAGATTTATTAGGATAATCTTCGAATTATTGTTGTTGTTTTAATTTTAAATGAAATCAATTATGATAATCCCTGAAATTAATTTTAAATGAAATCAATTAGGATAATCTTGAATTATTGTTGTTTATGATATTAGATTTCTTATTGTTAGTTTTATTTAGATTTATTATTGTTAAATTTGTTTAGATTAATTATTGTTAATTTTGTTTACATTAATTATTGTTAATTTTGTTTACATTTGTTTTACTTATTTGTTTAGATAATTCGATTGTTTCTGCTATTTATAATTATTGCATAATTCGTTTAGATAATTGGATATAATTATTGGATAATTCGTTTAGATAAGTGCCGACATAATTCGTTTATTAGATAAGTCCCCTTTTAATTAATTTATTGTAAGAGACTTTAATTATTTAATTAGATTTTGATTAGATTGCTATTTTTTTCTTATTTGTATATTTGATTAGAATGTATATTTGTTTTGTACATTAGAAAAATCATATTAAGACTGTATATTTCTGTTAATGTAATCTTGTATTTGTTATAGATGTCGGGATGGAAGAACATTATTGTTAGATATGGAGGGCAGTGGGATCCTTCTTTATGTTACATTGGCGGGTATCAGTCAAATGTCTTTGTTCGAATGGACAATGTAATTATCTGGGAGTTCATAGAGATGATTAATCAAATTATGTTGGGAAATTCGTTGAGTACAACCTACCAACTGAATTATCTATCAAGATCTCGGAGTGGTAGAATTATCAAATTACTTTTGAGTAATGATGATCAACTTTTTCGATTGGCTCATGATGCCCAAGCAGAGGTCTATGTGACTCACGATGCCGACACATCCCAATCGGAGCAAGAACTATATAGACCTTCGTTTGAGATACCATCCTCGCCAACATATGACTACACTTCCCAAAACATATCGTTCGATCGTCGTTGACACAACAATTTACATCATCGATTGGTTTGATGTCGATACATCTCAATATATGCCGCAACACATGGATCCATCCAGAATTGCTTTCCCAACATATGCCGCAACCACAACCGGTGATACACTTGTTGAGGACGGTGATGACGACGACTACGTTGAAGAAGAAGAAGATGAAAGCAGTCGGATGAAGAGGAAGAAGATCGCGAGTGCGCTTTGGTGAGCTATGGCTCATTTGTAGAGTTTGACGATGGATCCGCCGAGAGGGTGGATTCGGAAGCTTCATCTACGATTATGCGAGTAACACGCAAGAGCACGTAGGAGGCATAGAGCCGTAAGAAGTTGAGGAGATGAGCAACCTGGCTAGTCCTCGTTATTCCTCATGATGCTTGATTAATCTCTTTGCTCGTCCTCTGGACTCGGTTCCAGACTCACGAGTGAGCGAAGGTTCCATATTCGATGCAAGGGTGAATCAAGATATCCGTGGGGCTATGGCATTTGGAACGTCGAGTAGAATTTGTTATTCCTCGATCCGATAATTCGAGGATTACATTCAAATGTCGATATCATAATCGGTGTCCTTTTCTACTACGTGCATCGCAGAAAGTGGATTTTGGTTTGTCCGCAAGTTTGATGCTATACATACTTGCGCACGTAACCCAGTGAATATCGGAGTAAGGAAGGTTAATGCCCGTGTAATTGCAGCATACATATCACGAAAAATACGCGAAGACGGTGAAGTGCTAAAGCCGAGGTCCATTATGGCCGATTTGCGCGAGAGTACGGTGTACACGTTACATACTGATGTAGCAATGCGAACCCGTAATAGGGCGATCGAGATGATATACGGTGGACATGAAGAATCATTTCACTACTACCGAGTTATCTCGCATATGTTACGGATGAGCAATCCGGTTCGATGACCGACTTGGATATTGGATCGATGGTCGGTTCCGTCACCTCTTTGTCGTGCTCGGTTCATGCAGATTGGCGTACACATTGTGCCTCCGACCCGTGATTGTAGTCGACGACGCACTTGAAGGGCCGCAATAAAGGATATTATTCGTTGCCGTGACAAAGGACGACAACGAGCAAGTTTTTCCATTAGCTTATGGAATTGGTCCGATCGAGAATGATGTCTCATGGACTTGGTTTCGCCTCGACTACAAGTCGCTTATGGATCAAATCCGAGATGTTGATTGTTTCGATGCCCATGTCAAGATAATGAGCGCGGTCAAGTGTCTACCCCGATGCAACACACGGATTATGCTACTACCATCTGCTGAAAAAATCACCCGTTTGGGCAACCATCCGCAGTTATTTCGAAAGCCGCTTATGCGTGCCAAGATGCACACTTTGAAAAAGTGATGGCTATGTTAAAGTCTCTCGTGAAGGCCGATGGTAGTGGCGCATATACCAAGTTGGTGGAGGTTGGAGTGCAGAAGTGGGCTAGATCACAGTGCCCCGTTAGGCGCTACAGTTTTATGACATCGAACATTGCCGAATCATTCAATTCTCGAATATTGTGGGCTAGACGATTGCCAATTTGCTCAATGATTGAGGCAATCCGTCACATTACGTAAAAATGGTTCGATGAGAGACATGAAGCGAAAGAGGTACGCTGAATTGACCCTCAAGCAACGCGTAAGATGATGGTATCAATGGAACTATCACGTAGATACGATGTAGTGCCCTCATCAGACTCCACTTTCAAAGTCAAGCACGGAAGCAAAACATTCGAGTCAATCTCAATACGCAATCGTGTGCGTGTTTGGAGTGGGACATGGATATGATACCGTGTTCTCATGTCATCATTGACTATATGGTACAATTTAAGTTTAATTATGTTAATTTTTTGATCAAATTGATTTCACTTACATATAATTGATTATATAAATTTTTAGTCATAAAGGTCACCATATATCTAACTATGTGGTGAGTACTACCATTCGCAAAGCTAGCCAAGCATACCAGATCGGATCAATCTGTTCACCACAGCCTAGTTGGACCGTTCCTCCGATGTTCTTTGGAATTACGCTTATGCCTCCTAATAGAGTCCGTCAGCCGGGCGCGAAAGTGGGTCGATATCGTCATCCAAAAGTGGGATCGAGTAGTAGAAGTCGTGCACTACGGACATGTAGCTTGTGTGGTAATGAATCTCATACGCGTCGAAATGTCCTTACTTATCCGAGACAGTGACATTGTAATGAAAGAAAACATTCATGTAAAGATATTATTAACATTATTATTATTTTAACTTAATCAAATTGAATTGAATTGAATTGAATTGAATTGAAATTGGAATTGGAATTGGAATTGAAATTGAAATTGATCCATTGTCGATAAGATAATGTAACTAAGAATCTATTACAAGAGATAAAATAAATAAAATCATTACATAGTACATGCTAATTTCTACCTCTTCCTCTTCCTCTTCCTCTCGGCTTCTTATATGGATCACATATCTCATATATATTTTCACCTACTTTATGTCTATATGCTACAACATTAGACGTACCCCATTCGATGCTCGGTGAACCAGAAATAAGACGTTCCACAGTCATGCACGCAAATGGACCATCACTGAAATCGTCTTCCTAGTCAAATACCTCTGAAGAGGCAGCTCGTGTAATAATCGCATCATTATTCCATGGTGGTATTTGGTGGGAGTTAGCCTCGAACCATCTAGTGAAGAGAAGAAACTGCCGCAATAATCTAGTCAGGCACACGAAGTCCATCATCCTCGCATCCACTTGATCCTGGTCCATCCGTCAAATACGCGAGTCAAACAGCACGCAATGACCAGAGTGCATATCCACGCGTACTATCGCGAAACGCCGCTCGATGACGCAAGGGATGATGATCTATAAAAATTAATATTTAGATAAAATAAACAAGGAAAATTTCAATTTTTGCAATTTATTGTATTAAATAAGGTTACCTGCGTGGCACGTAACCATGATGTATAACCCGTCATGCCGAGGACAATCGCTATCCAATGCGTTGGTGGTCGCCATGTAGAAGCAATGCTCTTGGGGTCATGATCAATGGTGCCTCACGCGGGTCTTGAATGTAGGACGAAAGCATGCGTGTACCTCGGACCATGAATTTTGCGTAAACATCTATTCAACATTGAAAATTAAGTAATTAGAGATACTACACATATATACTATATATTGATTGTATTAAAGACTTACGAAAAACCAAGATCGAGGATGATTGTGTTTTGATAATCCACCCCATCCAATACGCCGATCCCGCATCGAGTCTCATCCTCAAATACACCATGAATAGATCGACGACCGCAAAATTATTTTAGGATACATATCAATATAAGTAGATGTACTTAAAAAACGAAGCATATTGTATAAAACGCATCGAACATCAAAACGCCTCCGGCATTTCGATATTCACGAAAAATGCAACTCGGACTTGTCGATCAAGACTCGAACAACCATCGCCGCTTTATTTGTGTTCAAGAAACGCCGATAATTTATCACTATATCATCGGATAATGGACGTGGCATCGGCTATTCACGATGGTGACCTCATTATGTAGAAGGTCTCCGTGCCTGCTCACCTCTCCGGATCCCGAACTACAAACATTTAATTTAGGAAAATGAAAACATAACAAATATAATGAAATATTATAAACCGCCAAATATGAGACTTAATAGTTACCGTTGCTCCAAGCCGCGCAGACGGCTCGAAAGTCCGCCTCACGACGTCCCGAGGCGTCGATCACTAAATAGGTCCATCCCATCATGGAATGATGAGATGTAGTTCCAGTGGTACCATGGATCCGTGAGAGTAGCGGGGAGGGTATCACTGGTCGATGCAAGGTCGCCTCCGGCTCAATATGTCCACCGCCTCGGGACATCCGATCGGCGGTGATGTGGTCTCGATCTTCACCTCTGCGCCGTCGCCGCCGGATGACGTGGGACATGAGTGCATGTGTAGCCAGATCATCCCTATGTGTGCAACCACATTGAGTCTTCTAAGAGGTTTTCAAACCACTTCTTTATCTTTGGAATAAATTTGTCTCGATAGACCTCTCGATCGTTGCAGACCGCTCGTCCTCACTCTCCGGACGATTCCGGATAGATTCTCGGATCCAACGACGATCGACGGCACTAAGACGCCTGGTGCTCACCACCACCGTCGATGAAGCCGCCTCCTGGTATGTCTTCCGTATCCCGCCTCTCAGCGGATGGACGGCTATCCACATTGACCGCAGCTCATCAACAACCGGAACTCAACAAACCCAACCGACGATGTCCTCGGCCGGGTCTCGAAGGTGAAGGCTCGAGGCTCGCTCGATGGAGACCACGAAGATCGGGATCCTCAACAAACCGTGGAGCCTCCTAACTCGACGTCACGCCGAGACTCATCCACGGATGAGACACACCACGACGAGAAGGTAATCGCCGTCCTCTCTCAAAGGATTTGACGGTATAACAAAATTCACACCGAGTGGAGAGGGTGTGAGATAGACACCCAGTAAACGGTGCTAACCTCGAATGAGTCAGGCTCGATCGATGTGAGATGATAATCGACCTACAATAAATTGAAAGATGTTATTTAATATTCTAATAAATACAATACCTCATACATGATTTAAAATTATAATAAAATTCAAGACTCTTGCTCAAAAAGAGATCAGAAGTCACGGTGAGAGCCTACTCTTGAACTTCCACCTCAACACTCTTTGACACGCCGTGGGATTGATGTACGTCCCGGCTATACTTCCCAAGATCGGTATGATCTCGGTGACCAAGCATATAGTGCCCAGATCGTCCGTAAAAGTGGTATTGAGCATTAGGTTGACATCTGCGTCAGTATAATATCTCAATATCTCGTAGCGTAGGCCCCACGGAAATCGGCAAACGCCCGGATCGTCAACCAATGCCCAAACCCAATCGCCTATTATCTTCCCGTATCGCACTCCAAATACGAATCCATAGAGGATAATAACGTAATACACGTAAATAGTGACGAAGATCTACATCATCACTAAAATCACTACTACAAAATCTATCTACTAGATTACGTAATGTAACTGTGTGTCCCGCAAAAAGCTATAGACCTCAACGTCGCTCAAGTCGTAGTCTTGTGTGGGATCAAATGATGATGACCCAAATTGCAGGCCGGTGACTAGAGCATAATCTCTAATGGAAAAACATATATATCTTCCATTGATGAAAAAATACATCTCCGGATGCGTAGGTTCTATCCGACGGGAGACTAAATGGTGCAAAGATAAACTATACTTAGGCCCGGGAGTCCAATCAATCAGATGACCAAAGCAACCCCCCCTCAACATATCTACCAACTCTTCGCCGCTCTTATCTAGCAAGACATTCTTAATATACTTAAAATAATCATCATATAATAAGTCTTTACATCCGCCACCACATTTATCGTGGTAGCCTCAAGAAAACAGGATCGACCTACAATTATATCAATACCGCATATTACACAACATACAACAATTCAATGCTAATCCAAAGTTGAAATTTCAAATGATTTTACATATTCAATCACATTATTCAAGCCAAAACAAATATCTCATTCAATCGAAACATACAGCCATAAACACTATTTATTCAATCACATTATTCAAGCCATATCGGTATTAACTACTTATATTCAATCGTTCAAATATTAACTACTCATATTCAATCACATTTAGCAACATTTATCCAAAATATACATCATTTATCCAAAATATACATACTATAAGTCGGAAAAATATCTCAATTACAAAATATACATACGGTAAACATATTAAAATCGCATAACTATGTTTCAAAATAATATACACGAAAACATACCGTAAGTCCGACATATTGTCACTCGCTCCTTCGAAAATAATTGTAAAATATGGTTCTGCATTATTACAAAATTCAATTAATAACTAATTATTATAAAATTAAATTAAAATTAAATTGATATGCGAATTGAAAATCAATGTTTCCTGGTCGATCGAGATAAGCTTCCTCGACCGGAAACTTCAATTGGTCGACTAAACAACAAATTAATTCAAGAAATTGAATTAATTTGTTGTTTTCGGTCGAATTTGTTGTTCCGATCGATCAAAACTTCGGTCGATCGAACAACAAATTTCGACCGAAACAACAAATCTCGATCGAAACTTCAATTTTGCGTAAAACAACAATAAACAACAATAAACATTTATCCCGAAATTGAAATTGAAACATTCCACATATACGCTTCGGTCGATCGGAAACAACAAATTTCGACCGAAACAAAAATCTCCGACCGAAAACTTCACAAAACAACAATAAACAACAATAAACATGTATCTCTTGTTTCGGTCGACTAAGCTTTCTCCTGTCGAGCAAAGCCTTCTCTCAATGAAGCTGAAAGAAGCTTTCTAACCGGAGAGAAGCTTAGTCGACCGGAAACATCAAGCATTGTATATATTGAAAAATTACCTCCGGGTAGTGAAGCTCGACTATTAATTCCGGGAATGAGAATGAAATTCAGCTCAATCTCTTCTCCTTCAAATTTTTTAAAATTGTTCTTCACGGTTGTTCTCTCTCTTATCTTTCAAATTTTGGAAATGTATGAAGTTTCAGAATGTTTCCTAAGCCAATATATTAAATAGCCAAACTCATCAACGATTTAATTTGCATGACTTTAATCAAACATGCAGACTTTAATTTGCATGTAATGGGCCGACTTTAATTTGTTAAAGAATCGATTCTCTCACATCACCGTCTTCGCCTTTTGCGAATTTCAATTTTTACCGATTTGATTCAAAATATAGTTGTTTAATAGGTTTGGGTATACTGTAGTTAATTTTAGACGGGTATGAGTGGTACATATTATGAAAGTTGGGTAGATAAAATGGGTACCATGAAAATACCTGTATATTTCAGAAGATTAATTGATATCGCAATCTCGCAATATGTAGACAGACATCTCTCGATTTGCCGTCAACTCTCGTAACAGCAATGAAGGCTGAAGCTCTTCTGTGTGTCTTCTTCTCTGAGCCGGTGCGCTTATTCTTCCTTGCAGGAAACCCAAATCTGGACCCGAACCCTTTGCTCGAGGAAAAGCCCCGTCTTTGAGTCTCTATACTGTAGCATCGCACATCTGGGCGACCTGAATGTTTCCGTAGTGCCCGCGCTCGACGAGTGGATCCGACAAGGCAACTCTGCAAAAAAAGGGATCTTCAACGAGTTATCACTGAGTTGATGACTTTTAAGAGATTCAGGCATGCTCTCGAGGTTTTCTTTTGTGCCCTCACATTCAATCGCAGAAAAAAAAAGAAGAAATTGTTCTCTCCAGTGCCATTTATGATCATTCCCCCAATTTATTGTCACTATAAATATCGTTTTAATGCTTAGTTAAGGGGCATCTAGGGTTTGCATAATGCTGTGGTCTCAGATTTTTAGGCGTTTCAATTGCTTGAGGTTTATTTATATTTGTGTAGCTATTAGGGAGTTTGGAAGCATTTGAAGATTTTGTCCATAATTGTCCCAGATTTGTAGGTGCTTCAATTGCTTGAGGTTTGTTTATATTTTACAGGTATCTCTGTGGATGAGTAATGGAAAACGTTAACCCATTTCTCCTTTCGATACTGTTGTACGCTTGAAGTTGACACTAAATAATTTCAGCATAGAACAAGCTGAAAATTACTTCAATAAGATTCCAGAAGATATGAGGACGTATCAGATCTATCTTGCGCTTCTTAACTGCTACACAATTTCTAAATCTGTGGATAAAGCAGAATCGATCATGCAGAAAGCTAGGGATTTAGGGTATGCTGACAAAACGATATGGTACAACCTCATGATGAATCCGATTTGCCGATTAGGAAATAGGGAAAAGCTGCGTGAACTGCTGGCTGAAATGGAATCAAAAGGCATCTCTTACGACCAATTCACGTATTCAGTCTGCCCGAGTGCGTGTGCCACAGCTTCTGACGCTGTAGGAATGGATTGGGTTCTCAGAGTTATGGGATCGGATCCTGCAGCTGTCGTGCATTGGCAAACATTGGTCACTGAAGTGCAGTGTTACTTCAGAATTGGCTCAACCGATGAAGCTATGGATGTCTTGAAGAAACTAGGAAAGTAGTTAAAGACATGCTCTCAGAGAAATGCTTTGTTAGTTTTCCTCCTAAATGTATATGCCGAAGCAGGGAAGAAAGAACTGTACAGAATCTGGAAGGCTTCCAAGGATGGGAAGGCCGTTAGATATTCGAAGAGAGGGAGGCAGGTGCCTCATCGTTTGATTTCCGTTGCCTAACTTCTTGATCGATGCTTACTGTACAAACGGTTGTGTGGAGAAGGCCGAAGTCCTAGTAGCCGAAGTAGTGTCAAAAGGTGGCAGCCCACTTGTGACAATGTGATGCCATCTGGCAGGAGGGTATGTGAAGAAGAATCAAGTAGCTGAGGCAGTGCGATCATTGAGGAAGGCAATTCTCAGCATCCCTCTAAATTAATGTCGCTGAAGCATTCCTTGACTTGTTTTGAATATTTGCAGAATGATGAGCGCGTGGAAGAGGCGGAGGAGTTGGTAAAGTTGCTGAGGAGGGGATATCGGAGGCATCTGCTTCTGATGAGCTTCGCAGTTTCAAAAAGGATTCTGGAGAAGATCAAGATTTTGATGGAATACTTGCTTGTGAAGATGAAGATGTTAATGATTAGGGAGGAAACATTGTTCCCATTTTATCAATTAAAGGGTTCAAGCAGAAGAAATGAGAGCAAAATTTTCATGTCATTTCTACAAATACTGTATAATCTCATCTGCCCACAGGCACAACTTTTGTACAATGTATACAAACTAGGGAGAAACATAATTTTGAAAGAAAATCAGAATACAAGGAGGCACAAAAGGAAAAAGCAGAACAAGAAAATTGCGACTCTGTTGAGAGATTTATCAGCCTGCAACTCCTGCCTTCTCAACCTCGGCGACCTACTTACTACGGTGTGGTACGAATTCGGGTACGTGTATAAACTTTGTGAGTTGCCAAAGACTCTAGCATAAACCATCTCCCCGAACATTCCTATGGTCGGATTCAAAAGAGACACTGATGCTGTACCACCTAGGTTAAACAACTGAGGCGATGAATCTTCACCATAGCTCGCATGAGGATTTGGGATATCATGCCGGTTCTGATATGAATCGCGAGAGGGAGAGGGAAGCTGCTGGTCTGGATTAAACAAGTCTGCGAGGCCCCTGATACCACAGGCCGGCGGCCTAGGAGGTATGACCTTGCCTTCGGCTCCTGCTTCGGAGAGGGACTTCCCTCGGCCGTATAGAGGGACCATGGTTTTTTCAGATATCTCGGCCTTGCAAACGGGGCACTGAGGGCGCTCGTCTGCACCAAGGGAAGAGCTCTGGGAGTCGAACCACTTGTATATGCAGGGCCAACAGTAGAGATGGCCGCAGAGGGTTACCACCGGATCGTGGGCAAAGTCTAAACATATGCTGCAATCGAAGCAAGCAGAAGTCTTCTCAGATTCTGCGGATTTCTGAGGAAGAGATTCCCATCCCTGCATAAAGTACTGCTGAAATGCCATGTCTCTGTTCTGTAAATTCCTCGTAAGTTCAAATTTCCTTAATCTGTAAATGATAATAAACATTGTTAAACGAGTGCTTGAATGATCATGTGTTATTTTAAACATGTTTGTCAAGAACATGAACTCTAAGTGATGGTGAAAGTTGTTACAATGGTGTGCCACCGCCCACCTACCCCAATCAAATGAAGTAATAATCCCAGTACAGGATCAAATTAAATATCTTTGAACCCGATCATGTTTCCCACTTGATAAAAACTATAATCTTTTAGGTTCACAAAGATGAGATGAACCATGTAAGAACAAGGAATGCAGAAACCCCACCTACCAACCAACCCAGAAATCTACAGTAATTAAACCTTTTGAAAATATGCCATTTGAAAACACTATTGCAGGGTTTACTATTCCAAAAAACCTACAGCGAGAAAAGGATCCTCAAAATCTTAGATTGAATAAGAGAAACCCAGACAGATCCAACTCAAGATAACACTTTTTGAAATCCGATCATATTCCCACTTGACAGGTTTGAAGCCCTAACCTATCTGCTAGTTGAAATTTAGTTATTGAAGGAATTAAACACTTGCCAAGCTCCAGACTGTAGATCGTAAAAATTTTTATTACCAGAAAAATTAAGAAGCAGCTAATACAGTTTCAAATCGTGCACACAACTGCTCTATAGCATAATCAAACCCCTGCTTGTTCTTCACGAGAATTAATTGCACAAATGGGTTTGCTATGGTTAGAAATACGTACCAGATCGATGAATAATAGGTGCTCCGACGAAAGTCTGCTGAGATAACTAAGCGTAGAGAGAGAGAGAGGGGGGCAAATTGATGTGAAATACTAGTGGTTGCTGGGGTTTTATAAATAGGATGAGATTGAAGAAACCCTCTGAAAACAACATTTGCTGACGCGGCTGTCTCCATTCGCCAAAATTAGTGGACCCCTGCCCCGACCTCTCAATTATTTTAAAATCTGAAATATTTTATTGTGTCCATTTTTAGACATTTATTTTATTGTGTTTAAAATTAATAATTTCGTGATAATTGATTGCTTCTAGACCGACCACGTGAACGTATAAGGAAGCTTCTGATATTTTTTTATTTTTTTGAGTTGGCTTCTGATCATCGTTACCATATCGATTTTGAACAATAATCTTTTAATACATATGTCACAAAAATATTATTCTCATGATCATCTGAAAATATGTTCTTCTATATTGATTTAGTATTAAAATTTCAATAATTATATAGAAAACAAATTTAATGAACATAATTATTCTCTATTGTCCCATGGATACATGTTAGTAGTTATTTTCGCACAGCTTAAAAAAAGGATTTAGTTAACATAATTATTGTATTAAGTTTTATATTCTTCATTCAACATACCTCATTAATTGATTGATATAGATATTACTAAAATATATTAACTAGTGCATCTCCAACCCCGATCTCTATTTTATAGCAGGATCTCTAACCATATGCTTTGTTTTATAGTAAAAAATATATATTTTATAATATATATATATATAGTATATACAATTTATTTGAATTAATACCGAATGAAAACTAGAGAGTCATTATATTAGTGAAAAAATAAGCAACATTATGATATTAAAGTTAGAATTCGTTACTTTTCTTAATTATCTTATATTTAGTTATTTTATGTAATCCTGTCGGATTTAATAATTTTATGTATTTTGTTGGTGGTGCAATTATTAATTTTAACTTCAATAATTAAGTGTAACAAAAACAAAATAAGATAAATAACTTAAGACAAAAGTTCGATTACTAAATATTACAAAAATATTGTGTTGTAGCAATATACAAAATGCCGCAGTTTGAGAGAAGCAGTGTATCCCCCAACCAAAAAAAAGATATGACGGAGATGGCTTCGGAGATGATTTTACAAATATCAAATAAAAATAAATAATTAAAAAACAATTATCAGAAAGAAAAATTAGGTGTTGTCTAAACAAATAGGATGCACATGTAAATTTATATTAATACTATTCTTTACATGAAAATCAAATTAAATCATAAAGATATCTTCCATTGGCTCACTAACCAACAAAATCAGCATGGGTGGGGTGTTTTTTTGTCAATACTCGCTTCTAGAATGTCATTACTTTTGTTTGACCTAAATTCCCAAATCCCAAATTTTAGACGATGTTCTTCTAGAAGGGGAGTAAATGCAACGCCAGATCACATGCCCCCAAGTCTAAATAAAACATTTGAAAATTGAAATAAAGGCCTCAACATATTTGAAAAAGAGGCCTCAAATGCATATTTAAGCTGGGGATAATTACACTTTCTGATTATTTGTGTTAAGGTCTTACACGTTGGCATCTTTTTCTTTTTTGTTATCATGAACTGCTTATAAAATTGATTTGTCCAATCAAAACAATTCATTTTTCTATATTCGATTCACTCGTCATTATTTAAATATAAAAATTTAAAGATTGTATCATGGTAGACTTGAACATGAGATTATTGATCTCAGACATTAACCATTTTTTCATTTATCCAATACACATACACCGCCGACTTACTTCTTGTGCATGCTACTAGAAAAGATAACACACCTCTAAAAAAAAATACTTGATCGAAGCTCATGAAAGTTAATTTAATTTGAGGAAATTGATAATAAATGTATTAAATATGTGTTATCCATCCTATTTATGTTCTTTTGATGTTGCTTAGTTGCTATAGATAGATGTGGATTTAAATGCTCTCACTTCTTTTTTCATTTTGTTATTTGTAAAGAATATCACATTTCTTTGTCTCAAACATATTACATGCAAATTATAATATCAAATATTAATATAGTAATCTATATAAGATCTATTAGTTATTTGGAGCACTCGAACGATATAAAATTGAAAATAGACCACGTGTATTCACGAAAATATGAAACCTAAAATTTCAATTTCAAGATCTTATAACCTCGTTCATGGGCAGATCTAGGTAGTGGCTGCACCGAGTTCCAGCCCGGTGCAAGCCCCAAACTTTTTTTTACGTCTATGTATTATATTAAGTACAATTCAAAATTAGCCCAGTCCAAAATAATTAAAAAATTAAAACAAAAATTGTTATTGTTGGGTTTTTTATATTTTTGACCCATGAGAAAAACTCATGAGCCCATGAGAAGGTTATAAGAATGAAAATGGGCAGCCACCATTTTTGAATGGAGAAATTGGAGTATCAAAATAGAAAATTGTAGTCTTTTTTCTCCTCTCTGATTTTCGTGTAGCAGCCTTAAAAATTCTATTTCAAGATTGAACCGTTAGATTAGCATAATTTTGGACGAAGCTTCATAGCATCTGGGCGAACGTTATGGACGGTGGATATCGGATTTTGAGATTCATAGGTCGGGTTGTCAATCTGAACAGAGGATAATTTCTGATATTTTTATCTTGATCTTTGCTCGATTTTGATTTCATACATCCCGATGTACTTATTTTCGAGTGTATGATGTTTTGTATGCATCTAATATAATCTAGAGAAGATTGATATCGCTTCATTGTTGATTATAATTGATTTAAAAAATTTCTAGTAGTCTCGTTGTTTTTCTCTTCGCTTTGAGAGGTTTTCCATGTTAAAATTTTGTGTCTCCTTATTATTGCGTACTCTTGCTTTTGAGCGACGATATTGATACTTTTAGAATACCATATTTATCTCGCATCCTTAAAGGTTCATATGAGTGCGAAAATTAGCCAAACAAATGTATCATATTCTTCCTCGCCAGATCATCGCTCAAGTGTTTCTTGATGTTGCTCTCTGCCCATTTGAAGTCACAAAGTTCAAGTTCAATCAAGCAAAGTTTTACCCGTGGTTTGGCTAATGGATTCTAAAGTTTACGCTAAAGAAGAGTTTATATTGAAAGAAATTTTATTTAAAATATATATATAAACTCAATTATTGATGAATTTTATGTATTGAAATCTCGCAATACAACTTATAAAAATCTAAAAATATTTTAGCATTTATGATATTTAATACACCGAAATACTTATTTTTCACCACCCTATCATCAATTCTGGATCCATCCCTGACCTCGTTACCTTTTGCCAAAACCTCATACATTGATAGACTTGTTTTGGACCCCAACCTGTATTATTTTCCGTTCTATTAAAAAACTGAGTATAATTAAACAAAAATGAAATTTGACTTGAGGTAGTATACAAGATTAATTAAATTAAATTTGTTAGTGGGTGGCTCTTAAAAGTTGATTGCAACCTTTGTGATTCGGACATTAGGAAACAAAGCAACTTTCTTCTAGAAGGCCACAAATTTGATAAAGGTGTCTAACAGTTGATTCAATAATTTATTATAAAAATTAAAATCAAGTAGTATTTTTTACTCTACCTTCTTATTTTATTACGGACGGTTATACGTAACCGTCTTTTGAATCAATTTTTTTACTAAGCCTACTATGTTGTAGTTGTAAGCTGCATATAAAAAAATTAAATAATGTACAATCATATTAATTATAATTAATTGTTAGTTAGATCTGAGACTTTTAAGTTTGCTGCATGTTAGACTTAATTCTAAAAGTATTTAATAATGTTTCAACCTTTCAATTTATAGTAAATTCGCAATTCTTAATTTTTTGCATGAATTTGAAGCTGAGATTTAGATGTACATCCTATATCGAAACTCAAAATTGATTGATGAATTTTGAAGTCCATTATATGGATTGTCCTCCTATGTTGTCAAACCGGTCGTCATTTTAATTCCTAATACGTCTCAAGTGCACGATGTAGTTATAATTAATGGAAGTAATGTCGTATCCCACAATGATTAATGAACTTAACTCTTAAATCTCATTACGAAGTTGCTTTTGATATATTTAGACTACGGAACATGATCAAATGGCCCAAGTTGGAGGCTCGATCGGGGGTGCATGGCTTGAAAACAACCCTCTGACTTGACCAAGCTAAGGGATCCCTTGGTTGGGGCAAGACAATTTTTCTTTCTGAGGCCCCCCATCTTGAGCTACGAGTTCCTCAAAGTCACGCAGCTTCATCATTTTGGTTCTTTTTCATTCGTTTTTTATTTTGATTTTCGATCCGCTTTTTGTTGCGGATTCATATCGGAATAAGCTTTGATGCCATCGTATTTATTCCTTTTGGCTATGACTTTATTTACCAGAAATTTCACAAGAACTACCAAGACATGAAAATCATCAATGTATAACAAAATTAAAGCACAACTTGCTATTTGATGAATCTAGCTATGTGAGTGTGCGAGATTTATAGAAAGCAATAAAGAACACCCGCACTTTTACGTGGTTCGATCGTTAATGAGATCTACGTCCACGGATGAATGATTCCTCAATACTTTTACTAGAGCTTTTAAATGCAGAGTATTGGTTACTGCCTTTGTATTCAAAGAAATTGCTAACCCTTCTAACATCGCTTTTCCTTCTATTTATCTGACCGACTTTGCCCGGCGCGCCCGACCTCCATTGGTCGTGGTGTGACTCTTCCTCTGGCGTGTTTCCATTGGCGGAGCGGGACCGTTCGTTTCACGTGCGCCACGTGGAGGCGGCGCCGACCTGGTTCCTGGCGTCCTCCATTGGCAAGGCGCGGTTACGGAGGCCAGGCTTGAGGCAATGATTAAGGCTTGACTTGGGCTCGACCGCGTGGGCTCGCTATCAATGTTAGGCCCACCGCTGGGCTGATAGTGGGCCCATCGGTTGGGCTATATCCCATCATAGCCCCCGAATAGCGGGGGGATGAGGCCGAGGTGGAGTGAAGCAGTGAGGTCGCCCGGTGAGGCGTGGCTTCGTGAAGTTGTTTCTTGGATGTGAGGGTCTTCGGTGCCGATCCGAGTTGGGTTGTTTATCGTCGCCGCCGGAGAAAGATGTGGCACCGGCGGAAGTCAAGTCCGACCGATAACGCTCTGCGCTGGTTATGCCGAGGTGCGGTGCAGTAGTGGTATTACTCTGTGGTGGCTCCTGTTCGACCGAGCGACCGCCTTTTCGGGACTTGTGGTGTGTCTCGGTCATGAGACTCGCGGCTGGTTGCCGAGGTCCGATCTGCTTGCCGAGGTCCGATCGGCCGATCGAGGTCCGATCCGTTGGCCGAGGTCCGATCCGTGTCCGACAGGCGCGGAGGTCCGGTGGATTCCTTGACATTTGTGGGGAGGACGGGCGCGACACGGCGCCGCCATCTAGAGGACGCCGGGTCCGTATGATGATTGCTAGGTCGATCGGCGGCTCGCCCTATCTGGCGACGCCGACGCGCCAGCGGTAGTTGGGCGCCGAGCAGCGCGCGGCGCGTGTAACGACATCCAATCACGTGTAGCACGTGTTGAATTTGAAACGGCATTTGCGCGCCCTAGCCTTATAAATAGCGCAAAAGAAGAATCGCTCACTTTCTTCTTCTTCGACGCTAACAACCCCGAGAGAATTTTGAGAGATTTTATGAGCCCGACATTTGAAGTAGCCGTTTACTCGCCTAAAAGTAAGTATTTTTCTTCATCTTCTCGCCTCGAAAGTTCTCTTCCGCCGGGTTCGGGCGTGAGTTGCGGTGTAAGGGACTATATGTGCTACAACGGGTTGGGTAGGTCTGTAGGTCCAGTCCTAGTATTCTCGCCGGTATCCTCTCAGTATGGGATGGCACGAAGGTGGGCGGCGAGGTCGGATTTGTCGTTGGAGGAACTCTTTGAGGTTGTGAGGAGCACCAGTTAGGGAGGCGTGGTGGTGTCGCCGATCCGGACGATAGGCGATGGCCTCCGGAGGGTTTGTTCTCGTCTATGTGAGCGGTTTGAGGCAGGTCTTAGGTACCCTCCGCCCCCATTTACCTTAGCCTTCAAGAGTATTTCCGCATCCCCATCCTCAATCGACCGAACTCTATTAGGTCGTTGGTGGGTGGGGCTCTCTTGTTACGGCGTTCGGCGAGTTGACCTTCGAGGTATTGATGCGCTTTTAGCGTGAAGACCATAGGAGGGTGTACTATCCGTCACCCCGCTGAAATTTAAGGTAGCCGCCCTCCAAGGTGTCCCATGGCGCGAATAGGTATTTTTTCTGCGGGTGAGGGCGCACCGAGGTACGAGTGGGGTATCGGCCTGTTGGTGGACCGAAAATCAAGCCCCTGGGCCATATGGAGGAATCGTTGAGCAACGCGTTGGTGAGGTCTTATCCATAAGTTACACCGAGGACGATCCGGAAGAAGAAGCCGGCCGAGTGTTTTGCCGGGCGTCGGGACCGGTCCAGACGGGGTGAGGCATCCCTTTTCTTAGTCCTTATTTGTCTTATTTTACCGTGCTAATGTATTCTTTCTCTTCGACGCAGCCGAGGTTGAGGACGAGGTGGGTTCACCATCGGGGCGAGCCGCAAAGAAAAAGCAGAGGTGGCCGGACCTGGTAGGGGCCGAAGCAGGTGGACAAGATGGGCCACCGATGAGTGGGCTCGAGCCGGTCAAGCCCGGCCGAGTCGCGCCTCGTGGCCGCCTTGAGCACGGGTACCGCCCCAAGCTTGGTCGCATCCTCCCCGAGGCACGTGAGCTTCTTCTTTTTTAGATTTGTTTGCTTCGCAATCGGTGACCGACTTGTGCATCTCCTTTTTCGTGGTGGGAGTTTATGATGGGGCCTGCAGCTACACGCTGGGAGGCGCAGTCGCCGCCGACTTGTCACCGAGCTCACCGCAAGAGGGCTGAACGGATCTTGCCGCCGCGAGGGAAGCCGAGATCACGCAGGTGGCGGCGGAAGCCGAGGCCGCCAGGCTGCCGAGGCCGGAGGGTGGTCTGCCGCCCAAGAAGAGGCACTGGCGCCGGAGGCCGCCGTGAGGTCGAGGAGTCAAGGAGGGTGGCCGGGCGGCATGAACTCGCCGACGAGAGGAGTGGTCGTGGCCGACCAGGGACCGTTGTTGAGGGCCTCGCCACCGCTCATCGAGTCGGAGAGCTTCGTGTTTTATTGCCGATCTCGCCGTCTTTGGTAGAAGGTGGTGTCGGATCACTGGGAAGTGGCGGCCGCCATGCCCGATTTTGACAAGGTCAGCATGGGTGGACCGAGGTCGACCAAGAGAGATGGACAAAGCTTACGCCCGGGTGATCTACTTGGCCGACTCTTCCCAAATCTTGGAGGCTCGGCATCCACCTCACCCCATCGATCGCCGAGGTCGCCCCGGTGTGGGGTGGACGAGGATCGCGAGCTTCAGGAGCTCCTTGCCGAGGTCCCGGCCAGAAGGCGAGGAGGAGGAGAGGCCGAGCTCGTCGGCTCAGTCGACCAGCACCAAGCAAGAGCGTGAGCAACGGAGGAGCAGGGGGAGCAGGGGGGCGAGTCCGGGAGAGGCCGAGGTTAGTGGGCCGATTGTAATAGGTTGAATCACGGGTCGATAGGACCGAGCCTTGTAATAAATTCTTCAGATGCAATAAAAGAATGTTTATCACTTTCGAGACTTGTGTTGTCTTTTTATTTATAGCATTCTCGCATCTCAATACTTGGGACTCGACCATGAATTGCCGCGAGCTGTGCGGGTCCGAGGTGCCCGGCCGGTAGGACGAGGAGGTGCGATTTTGGAGGAGTCGGTGCACGAATGACCCAAGTTTTGGCCGCCATGGATGCGAGCTCGGTGTCTTCTTCCGAATCGAAGAAGAAGTTGACCGAGGTCGATCGGGAGGTGGCCCGCCTCTGGCCGAGAACGAGGCAGAAGTTGAAGGTCGCGCAGGCGAGTCCGCGCGGACATATCCGCCGACGCTATCCACGGACGCTTGATGCGGTCGAGGAACAAATAATTGACCGTGAGAAGCTCGCTGGTTGTCGGAGGAGCATGCAGTACGAGAGGCGGTCCGCTACCGCGGGACTACCATATCCGGCCGACGACCGAGTCCAGAGCTTGTCAAGGAGGGCATGGTGCTTGAGGGATGAGGAAGGGCCCAACAAAGAAGAAGTTCAAAGCTCGTCGACAACAGTGGTGAAGTTTATGGAGATGTACGACATCGTCCGAAAACGCCGCATGCCCCGCGAGGTGGCGAGGCAACAGCTGGCTCGCCGACCCGATCATAGAAGAACCGGCGGAGGAGGCGGCACTCGATCATGCCGTAGGCTTTGAGGTTGATGGGTCGGCGGGCGGATTATCCGCGGATCCTCCGGGAGCGGGCGGCGACCGAGGACCTCGTCGTCGGCGAGAGCGGCAGGGGGGAGGTCGCACACACGCCGTGTCCGATCGGGGTCGGTGTGACCTCGGGTGCGCCCCCGCCCGGGATGCCCGTGATTGCGCGCCCGCCACTTCGGAGTGTCCTCGAGCGGGTGCGGTGACGACAGAGTCGATGCTTGAGTCCGGCCGCCTCCGAGCCCGCGCAGCGCTCGGGAGCGCATCGTGGTGATTCCGCCTCATCGACCGGGTCAAGGCACCGAGTTCGTTCTGCATACATCGCCGGCCTGGGATTTTGTAGAATTGGTGCGAGCCGGTCGGTCCGGTCGAGGCGGAGCCGGAAGCCCGAACGAGGCTATGTATAGTATAGACCTTGTATGTAGATATACATGTATTTAGACTCGTCAAGTGTATATTTTCCTCCTCGAGAGGTACAAACATAACTTAGGACTTCGCTTTGGTCGTAAATATTTTTATATCAGATACATAGGTGTGTATTTTCCCAAATAAAGTGGTATAAACGAGCTCAAGCCCGCTTGTCTTCAGATATGTCTTGGTACTTTGTTTGTAGTCGTTAATGCATTTAGACTTTGTACCGAGTGCATATCTTCCCAAATAAAGGGGTATGAGTTGGCGAGATCGGTGCGGATGTCGCGTGTGTGTAGACGCCCAACTTAATGGGTAATCAGATGCTTTGCATGTAGACGCCCAACTTAATGGGTAATCTGTATGCTTTGCATGTAGGCGCCCAACTTAATGGGTAATCAGATGCTTTGCATGTAGACGCCCAACTTAATGGGTGTCTGTAAGCTTTGCGTGTAGACGCCCAACTTAATGGGTAATCTGACGCTACCCTACTTGGTGGGATTTTCATCTTCGTAAGGCGCCCTCGTGAAGGTTTAGATGTGGTATATCCGAATGGATGTTCACATAGATGTAAGACGAACGTAAGTGAAATACTCATTAGAAAAACAAACGCTTTATTAAACAAGTAAAAAAGATCGATATCGGTCAAAACAATAGGAGGGTTAACATGTCGCCGATCTAAAATCAAAGCTATGTAAAATACCTCCTTAGATGAGTTATGTGCCGTGTCTGGGAATAAGTGCCCCTGACAAGTGGCGAGCTTGTAGGCCCTTTGCCGAGGTCCTCGTGAACGCGGTAGGTCCTTCCCATGTCGGATCAAGCTTGTTAAGACGCCGCCGGCTTGCTTCATTATTCCGTAGGACGAGGTCGCCACTTGAGCAGCGGAGGCCTTACTCTTTGTTGTAGTAGCGTGCGACACAGCTCTCAGACTTGGCTTCGTTTATGAAGGCGAGCTCGCCTCCTCGAGGGCGTCAAGGTTGGCCATGGTCTTCCTCGCTCCCGGCCTGGTTGAAGTGGAGAGAGCGAGGGCTCGCTACCGATCTCGGCCAGTATGACGGCCTCGCACCGTGAGACCCCGGTGAAAGGGTTTCCGTCACGACGTCCGTGGTGTGGTCTGTCAGGACCAGAGGACTTGAGGAGATTTTCAGCCCGCCTCCTTTAGCTCGGTCCACCTTTTCTTCAATCCTTGCACGATCGTGCGGTTCGTCACGGCCCGACCATTCGCCATGCGGGTGATCGAGGGAAGCGTTGATCGATCCAAGCTCTTCGCACCATTCCTCGAAGTTTTGTCGACGAACCGGGTGCCATTGTCCGAGAGGGGTGTGCGGGACGCCAAGCGGCGACTATATTTTTCCACACAGCGTCAATCCTTCCGCTCGTGAGGCTCGAAAGTGGCTCGGCCTCGACCCATTTTGTGAAGTAGTCATGGCTACGACTAAATATCGGCCGACCGGTGCTCGGTCGAATGGGCCAACGATGTCGATCCCCACCGCATGAAAGGCCACGGACCGCAGCCGCCGATCGACCGAGGCGCTGACCGTGGAGTGGATCCGCACTGGGCACTTCTTGACGAGCTCGGCCGAATCTTGCACGAGGTGGGCGCGAGTATCCCGACCTCGTCTTCTTTGAAAGTGCTCGCGACCGACGTGGCTTCCACAAGACCCCGGTGGATTTCGCTGAGCACATAGTCGCTTCTTCCGGCCCGGGCATCTCGGGAGGGTTGAAGGTAAGACTTCCCAGAGAGCGCCTCACGCATGAGATACTTCGGATTTTGCCATCATCTTTTCGCTTCGAGCCGATCCGAAGGTAGTCGCCGTGTTCCGTGTAGCCTTCGCGGAGACATCCAATTCGGCTCTATCTCGTGACGATGCCGACGGACTCGCTATGCTTCGAACGGACCTCCTCCATCGGTGGACTTGTTGACGACGCCGCTAGCTTGTCGAGGACGCCACCTACTGCTTTCCCTGGGATTCGTGGATCTTTCAAGTACCGAACGAGGTCAACATCTCCTTCGCTTCTCGAGATATTGTTTCATTCGATCCTCCTCGCCTCGTGTTCGCTTAACACCGTTCACGACGACCGGAATCGCCAAGATTTGGATCTCATCCACCCTTAGCTCCTTAGCGACGCGGAATCCGGAGATTAGGGCCTCATACTCCACCTCGTTGTTGGTGGTCGGGAAGGTAAACCGAGCGTGGGCGACTTCCCCGCTTATCCGGGCCGAGGAGAAGAATGCCGCTCCCGCCTGCTTTGCACGAGGCTCCGCCCACGCACATCCGCCAAAGAACCATCGGTGGGCGAGGGTCCGCCCGCAGTGCGGGGTGGGGTGACCGAGGTGGAGGCGTTGGAGGAGCTAATCTTAGCGGTCGGGCAGGGATCAAGAACTGCTTCTACCAGAAATCGTGAGCTTGCCTTTTATGGCGGTGCCCGTGAGAGACGAGATATCGTGCTCGCCAAGCCCAGGCCCACTGCTATTCGTCCGGATGATTCGTGTTTTGACAAGACTTGCCTCGTGGGTAGGTCGGTCAAGACTGGATGGAGTGAGCCTGAAAGTAGGGTCTGGGCCGCCGCTTAGCATTCACGAAGCAGTTACCTTTTCGGCCGGCTGCCTTGTCTCCGGTCCTTTGAGTGCTCGGTGATGAAGTAGATAGGAAGCTACCGTCCGACCTCGTCCCGCACCAAGATCAAGATCGATTGCCTCGTCCGAGGCGGCCAATCTGAGGAGAGAGTTCTTTTGGGGGCGGTCGAGGTGGGCGGTCGGCGAGGTACTCCTTCAGGTGTGTGAAGGCGGTGGTGCTCTTCCTCCACGCCAAGTCCGGGGCCTCCTCAAGATTTTAAAGAGGGAGCCGCTTCTGGCGGCCGGGAGAGGAATCTTGAGGCGGCCGGGCACCGTAAGTTTGTGGATCTCGCGAATGGTTTTTGCACTTGCATGTCGAGCACCGCCTTTACCTTGGTGGGGTTCGCCTGCCTTCTTGGGAAACCCAACACCCCAAGAATTTCCCGCTTACCATGAACGTGCATTTTAGGGGTTAAGTTTGAGGTTGGCCGACACGAGGAGTTGGAGGATGGTCTTGGGAGGTCGGTCGCCGCAGCCTCCGCTTTTCGGCTCTCGATTACTATGTCGCCGACGAGACTTCGACGATCTCCCCGATGTGGTCTTTGAATGTTGCATCCACCATCCTCCGGTAAGTAGCCCGGCGTTCTTGAGGTCAAGGACATCTTTCGCACGCAAAGACGCCAAGTCGGTGATGAACGCATCTTTGGTGCATCCTCCGGCTCATCAGATTTGGTGGTACCCTTGTATAGATCCGAAGTTGAACATCTCGTGGCCCACCAATGCCTCCACCTTCTTGTCAATATCGTGGAGGGTAGCAATCTTTGGGCGGCTTGTTGAGGTCGGTATAATCGACGCACACGCGCCACCCTCCGCCGGCTTCGGACCACGAATCGATTAGCCATCCAGTCGGGTATTCGACTCGAACAAGATCTTGGCCTCGAAGTTGAGTCACCCGCCCCTAACGACCGGCCGCGCCCGTGAATATCCTTTTCTTCACGGACCGGCTTGGTGGCCGGGTCGATGTCGAGGCGGTGAGTTATGAGCTCGGGTGACACCGGTCATATCGGCGGGGACCAAGCAAACACGTCCCTATATTCTCTCGAAGTCGATGACGGGGCCGCCGGATGTCCGCTGGGCCCAGGTGCCGACCGGACGACCTCGAGGATCGTCGTCGATAGTTGGAGGTCCCCGGTCAGTCATCCCGGGTGTCTGCACCGGGGGCTCGTAATTCTATGCCCGGGCGAGGCCGCATCTTCGAGTTGAGAGCCGAGGCATTCTTTTGCGGCCGTTTGGTCCCTCGACGCCGAGCACTCCCACCGGGTGGGAATCTTGACGGTGAGGTGGTAGACCAATAGACGGCCTTGGTGGCGTCTGACCAATCTCTCCCGAGGATAATGTTATGCGGAGAGGAGCCGGACCGGGAAGAATCGGATAGCCCGTGACCGACTGGAGCCCGCCTACGGTGACCGGAAGGGTAATGACCCTCGGCCGGATCGCTTCTTGAGTGAAGTTCAGTAGGCTGGGAGGGCGGAAGCACCGAATGCCTCCGACCTCAAGCTTATCCACGGCTACGGAAGATGATGCCGACGGAGGCTCCAATGTCGATATAGACCCGGTGGACGTTTTGTTGCCCACCGCACTGTATGGTGATGGCGTCCCAGTGCGGCATGATCTTGGGCACGGGTCCTCCTCGAGAACGTTATGTTCTCACCATCCCGAGTCGCTTGTTCTTGGCTCTTGAGGCCGACCTCAGGCATCGTTCTTCGTGGACGACCTCGCCGTCCCCGGGCGATCCCGTAACAACATAGACTGCTCCATAGCGTTGGGACCTTCGCCTCGCCGCGCTGGGTTGGGTCGGGTCGGGTCGGCCAGCGGTTGTTGCCACCTCCGTTCCTTCCGCGCCTCGCTCTTCGGACCACTCGTCCGAGGTATTTCTTGAGGCCCTCCTTTAACGAGCTCATCGATCCGTGAGCCTGTGTTTCGCAATCCTCGGTATCGTGACCATACCCTTGGTGATAGTCACAATACTCGCCCGTGGACCTCTTCGATCCCCTTTCATAGGGCGGGTTTCGGAAGAGCTCGGCGGAGCTCGAATATTTTCGCCTTGATTTGACCGGAGGCGCTGCCGGCGTGGTTGGGCCGAGGTCAGAGCCTGAACTCCAGCCCTCTCTTGATTCGGTCAAGGCGCCTCTGCGATCTGCGCTACCGACTTGATGGCCGTCCGGCTTTTTCTTTCGGACGCCGCTCGTCCCATTTTGCCCGATCCGACAGACTCGTCTCCCTCGACAGTTGTCCACCAGGTTCCAAAGCTTACTCGCCGCCTTTGGTTTCTCCTGGTGATTTCTTTGTTCACCGCCACGGTCGGATCCCCGCTGAACGCGTTGATGATGTAGAGATCGTTCTTTGTCGTCGATTTTGAGCGACTCTTTGATGAACCTCGAGAGAAGTTTGACATCGTCTGCGTCCGCCCTGGCGGATTGTGAGTAGGTCGGAGGAAGGCTGGCCGGGCGGCATCTTACGATAGAAGCGCCACTGAATCGATCCATGAGGTCCCGGAAACATGTATCTTTGCGGCGGGCGAGGTGAACCAACGCCGTGCGTTGGAGATCAAGACTCGGGAAGATTTTACACATGTGAAAATCTTCCATTCCTCGATTCGCCATGTTGGTGGTGTGGCGAAAAGGAAGTCGGAGGGTCTCCGAGGCCATCGTGAGGCCGCTATATTGGGTGCCCGCATCTGTGGGGCAGGGCGGTTCAGATCTCCACGAGAAGGGAGATGATTCTCCGCATCGATCGAACCCCGGAGATCGTTGCGATCCACTCGGAGGGTGGGGATCGATAGCGACGCTATCGCCCCTCCAGGGAGTTCGACCGCTTTCTTCTGCCATTTCGCTTCGACTCGACTGGTCGGCATGACGAGGTGGAGCGGCGGCGCGAATGGCGGCGGGCGATGGTGGCGGCTCGCCCGCGGAGGCGGCTCCGCGAACGAGGTCGGCGGCTCGGCCGCGGTGAGCGGCTCCACGCGTCGGGCGCGATCGCGTTCTCCGCTATCACGCCGAGGTGGCGCCGCCGTTTCCGGATGGGAGGCGGCGCTCGTGGCGTGGTGTTCGATCAAGGGGCCCTAGAGGACCCGCCTTTGGTCCTCTCGTTGAGAAGCTTTGGAATCGCCAAGATTGGCGTGGAGGAACTCGCTCACAGCTCGCCGAGGACCTCGTGGGACGAATGAGTTGTTTGCTCGTCCTCGCTGAGGTCGACATCTTCCCTACGTTGGGGACGCGGTCCCGAGGTGTATGGAAGAGTTTACCATGTTGCCTCGTGAGTGGGCGCCGTGGCGTCCGCGATCTCCTTTCCGCGACCGAGTGACCACCGGTTGTCCTCGGCCGGTTGTTGCTGCGTGGCGGCGGTTGTGCGTGTTCTTGCCATTTAGTTGTAGAGGAAACGAAGCTTTCTTGTTCGAGTTCCCACAGACGGCGCCAATGATGAATCTAGCTATGTGAGTGTGCGAGATTTATAGAAAGCAATAAAGAACACCTGTGCTTTTACGTGGTTCGATCGTTAATGAGATCTCGTCCACGGAGGAATGATTCCTCAATACTTTACTAGAGCTTTTAAATGCAGAGTATTGGTTACAAGCTTTGTATTCGAGAAATTGCTAACCTTCTAACATCGGTTTTCCTTCTATTTATACTGACTTGACTTTGCCTCAAGGCGCGCCGACCTCTCCATTGGTCGTGGTGTGACTCTTCCTCTGGCGTGCTCTCCATTGGCGGGAGCCGGACCGTTTGTCTTACGTGCGCCACGTGGAGGTGGCGCGACCGACTGGTTCTGGGTGCCCTTCCATCGTCAAGGCGGCGGTTGGAGGCTGGGCTTGTGCAATGATTAAGGCTGACTTGGGCTCGACCGCATGGGCACTCGCTATCAATGTTAGGCCCAGCTCGCTTGGGCTCGTTAGTGGGCCCATTCGGTTGGGCTATATCCCATCACTATTAAATATGGATTAAGTGAGCAAACCACGTTAAATTCATGGACTCACTCAACCGTTGAACTTCCATTGTAAAAATGACAACACGAGGATAATACATACAATGGACTCCAAAATCATCAATCAATTTAATTTCAGTTTCAATATGAATTGAAGGTTTAAATCTCAAATCTAAACTCACGCAATAAAAAAATAAAAGAGAGATGAATTTACTACAAATGTTTATTTAAAAAAATGAAAAGAAAGGCAAGGGAATGGGGTTAATTAATTTGCCAAGGTCCCCTAGCTAAGTCCGCGCTTTGAATTTTCACAAAGCGGAAATTGAGGCTGATGCCACACTCTAGTTGATACGTAAGAATGATAACGGATCTTGGATCCAATGAGATTTGATGGTTCAGATCAATTTTTTAGGATCTGAAGTATAAAAAATTTGGACCAACAGATCTAGATCCTATTTTCAAATTTTGATCTAGACCTAGGTTTTAATTTTGAGATTCAAATCCGCCCATAAACCCGATTTATTATTTTTTATATATATATATATATATATATATATATATTATATTATATTATATTATATTATATTATTTAACCCTAAATCTAATTTTAGTATTTTCTTTCTTTGTCTTCTTCTAATTCCAAACATTTGCCCCCGTCCATTTTACTTTGACGAAACTTCTTCCAAAAATCTACTAATCTCCTCTTTGTTTTACTTCGACTTCACCTCTCAATTTTATTTATTCATTTATGATTTAATCAAAAACTTGGGGCAATACTCTTGGTTTTCCATACCATAAAGGTTTCAAAGTAGATTGAGCAAAGAATTAATCTCCAAATTTGGACCTTGTTGTGTGAGTGATCTGTTTGTAGTTTACAGTAATCTTTTGTGATATAATTTGATTTATATTTCTAATATTGATATCTGTTTGATTATGAAGATACAAGGCATAACTTCATTTGGAAAAACTCAGAAATGGTAGGAGAAATCCCTGCAACCAATTAAAATGGTTGAGATCGAATCAACTCAAGAATTGATGGAGTATTTGATGAATGCTAGTGATAGATTGATTGTTCTCAACTTTTTCTATTCTAGTTGTGGATATTGTAAAGCCTTGCATCCAAAGGTAAAAAATTTGGGGATTTTTATTTTATTCATTTATGATTTAATCTAAATTAAATATGTAATTTATTTTCTTCATTTATTTTCAAAGATGTGATTGATTGAAAATTATTAGCGTTAGCTACAACAGTTCTGGCAATATATTTGCAGTATAAAGTATATGGAGAAGTAAACCCTTTGTTTTCTCATTGTGTATAGCTTTTAGAGATTTATGTCACATAGAATAAATACATTTATGTAGTTCTTGTTTGTTTGATGACAATTTCAGTTTAATGACTTATTTTTTAACGATTGTAGGAGCTCTAGATAATTATTATTATTATTATATATTTTTTTTTATGTTGTTGTTGTGAATATTTGTTCACTTAATATTTATGTTAGAAGAGAAAACATATGGATCCGGATCTAGACCCTGGATCATGTGGATCCAATGGATCAGGGTCTGGATCTTATTTTTTTGGACCCAATGAATCTAGATCGGATCTGAATCCAATAAAAAAAGTTGAATCTGGAGCTGGATCTAGCCAGATCCGATCCAAATCCGATCAATTACCATCCTTATTGACACGCTTTATTTAGGTGGACTTTAAATTAGTGAATGAGACTACTAGTGTGTTCGCTAAAGTTGTCCATTCTTATGTTAGTTTTATACGGATACAACACTCTCCATTCATTTTATTATATCATAGTTGCATTTTTGGTATTTGTAACTAACTCATCAATCTAGAAAACATTTTGTCAAATTTCAGCCACTTGTAATCAGTGGCGGAGCCAAGAAATATTTCCTGGGGGTCCAATTAATAATAATTTTAAAAGGTAATAAAATAAAATTTTGAAATAAAATTATAAAATAATAATAATTTAAATAATATAATGAGTATATTATAATCCTTTTAGAAATTTGATTGATAATATTACTTCACATATAAAACTTTATTATTTGCAAATATCTTTTATTTTATCAATATAAAATAAATTATAGAAAAAGAAAAGAAATAGCATTTTATCGACATAAAACAAATAATAGAAAAATGAAAGAAAGATAAAAGAAAATAAGTATAGGAAAAGAAAAAGGAAAATATGTAGCTAAGAGATATCGAACCAAGATCTCCTAAATGAGAGATGAAAATCATAATCTGTTAGATTACAATATATTTAGTTATTAAATGTTAAATATCTATAGAGAGAGCACACATGTTTAGCTAAGAGTTAATTCATATATGTAGTGTTATTATTTATATACATATTTTATTTTATCAATATAAAATAAATTATATAAGAAAGAAAAAAAGGAAAAAAGATTCCAAAATAAAGAGAAGAAATAGAATAGAGAGGGAAAAAAAGCACAAACTAAAAAGAAAGAAACATAAGAGAAAAAAAAAAGGAAAGAAAAAAGAGAGAAAAAAGGAAGATGGAAGATTAAAAAAAAAAGAGGAAAGGAAAGACGAAAGAAGAAAAAGAAGGAAAAGAAACAAGAAGGAAAGACGCCAGGAAAAGAGACAAGAAAAAGAAAGGGACGCTTAGTTGGAATCGAACTCAGTGCACCAAACCTTTTAAGGTTCTATCCATCACCTACACCAAATCTTTTAACATATTATAACATATCAAATATATAACTAGTTTTAAAAAGTTGCTTTAATTCTCAGCTCTGAATGTGGCTCCGCCAATTCTTGTAATATCATAGAGAAGTCTCCCGGAAGCACACTTAAAATTAATAGTGTTATAGACAGCCTCGTTTTGCTATGTAGACTGATTCCACGCCTTCCACTTTGTCAGCGTAAATATATTCAAACTAAGACTAGAAATTGAAAACTATCATTCGTATACGCATTCAGAAAATTAAGCTTCTAGTAGACAGTGATATGACTCAATTGTTATGTATGTAAAATGAGGCATTAGTAAAAATGAAATACAATGGAATTTACTAGCCCTGTACGTAAATTATAAATTTATAAGTGATGAAAAACCTAATTTAGAATTCATGTATTGCAACGATTTTTTGTTAAGACCTGAAACATTTTAGGCTTTCAGGTCGGGTTGAAGTTGATCCCATGCGTAAATTGAAGTGATTAGGTCATCTTCAAAGGCACTCTATTTCCTACTCTATACACTAATTTAGTGTAAAAACCTTCTCCAACAATACTCTATATCTTGCACTAAATTAGTGAATGTGAATAGTGTCACACCAAATATAGAGTGACACTATTCACCACTCTAAATCACTTTTTCATATTCTTTACTTATTTATTTTATTTAATTATTTGTATTATGTTTGTTTATTATATAGTTATTATTATAATTTAGCAATCATAAAATTTATAAAAGACATTATATAAAATTCTAAAATATAATAAAATAAAATTACATCATAATAATAAAATAAAATTACAACTTAATAAAAGTAAGCATAAAATCACAAATACACATGCAATAAAATTAAAGTAGCATACAAGAAATTCTAATATGGTCTAAGATCACTTCCAGATCCCCCAATTGAGGATGAACGAGATCTATCTCGCACCAATTGAAGATACAAGAGAAGTGCCACCTCCGGATGTCAAGTAATGTCAAATGATACAAGCCATTTTCAAGAATTTCTTGCAGATAAAAAATCAAAGACAAAGCGACTCATCATGCACTTCGTGATGCATTGATCGATCATTTGTGGGAGGAATTTGCAAATCGTGAAAATTAGTTGCTATTATCATGTAATTTATGTTTTGTCATGTATTATGTAATACTAGTTTTATTGTTGTTGAAATAAATTAATTGTTGTGCAAACTTTAAATATAGCACTTATTTAATAATTAAATTTAATTATGAAAAGATAATTAATACATTTTGTATATTTAATTATGAAATTGATTAAATATATATATTAAATATAAATATGCATGATATATAATAATTAGTTTGAAATTTATTAAAATAGAAAGCATAAAATAGAATATTCTATTATAGAGTGAAATATAAAGTTGATTAATGGAGATGAATATGAAAAAACTCTATATTTTACACTAATTTAGTGTAGAGTGAACACTAAATTAGTGCAAACCTTTGATGATGCTCTTATAATCAAATAATTGCTCCTACTCTATCCAACTAAAAGAATAAATCAAAATCATAATAATATATGTTTCCCGCCCAAAATAAGAAAGCTATTTGTACAATCCTAATTCGGAACTGCTTCATTATTTCATCTCTCTCTCTCTCTCTCTCTGTGATATAAGCACAAAAACTGAGCACTGCGTGCTTAGCTGAAGAACAGGGCGGGCGACGTTCACAATGTCGGCGGCAAAACAGAGCGTGAAACGAGTGTCCGAGTCGGAGAATTTGAAGGATCGGCGAAAGAGAATTGCTGTTGAAGATGATTTTGATGCAGCCATCTCTGAGTAAGCATTTTGCAATTCTTCTTCTAAGCTGATTTACTGTAGTTTTATCACCAAATATTTTCTGAAATAAGTGTTGCTGAGGTATTCTTTTAAGTGCAGTGATCTAAAAGGTATTATGACCGCTCTTCAGCAGATCAAAGAGAAGGCGCAGAAAGATGGTCAGAAGAAGAACGAAGAGACAATTTCTAGGTGAAAAACTCCAGAACTATTATATGCTCTAGATTGAATTTAGATGTGTGTTGATTTGATCCTTCAGTATTAAATCTTAAAACTAGCGTTAATTTTACAAAAAACGCAAACTGGATGGGAATTTACCTTATGATGGATCTGGAATTGATGACCTGACTTTAGCTAAAATTAAAATTATCACTACAATTTATGAAATCATTATGCACTGAACGACTATGAGATGCGAAACATGTAGAGTTGTTACCAAGTCCTTTACCTCACTTTGGGTTGGTGTTTAAACTATGAAGGCTCTAAAACATTTTCATTTATTTGTTCAATTTTGCTAATATTGTGAGTTCTGGTATGTTTGTGTAACCAAGGGTACTTCCCCATATATCATGCAAACAGATAGTCGATGGAAATCCAGGAAAATGCAGAACGAAACTCATTCTCATACATAATCACTTGCATTTCTTCACAATATAGATGAATGGAATCATTTTCTAGAATTTGGTAGTGAGGAAATAAGCAAGCAAGATAGTAAAGACTTCTGCAAGTGTTATTTGCCTTTTAATTATGGCATGTGGCTCATACTGTTACTGAGACCAGGAATAATAGGCAGCTCAATCAACTTCTGATGTTCTGCTTACAGTGTGTCTTCAGAGATCAAATCTAGTTTGGACGAGTTGAGATCGAAACTTGACAAAGAAAGGTGAGATGAATATTAGTTGCACAATCGTGTTGTCATAATAATTTTCTGGTTATTGTTATTGCTTGGTTGAACTTAAGTACCCTTCTCCATATTAATTGACAGGCAGAGCTTTGCTAAGGGTCTCTTGAAGAGCTCAAAAGAGGTCCTGACCTGGAGTATACAAAAGAATACAAAAGAGAACTAGTTGGATCTTGTAAATACGTTACCATTTCCCATCATTGAGAATTTAACTGGATGTATTTGCATCTGTGTAGTGTGAAAATTTACTGAAAACTGAGGCTGCCAAGTTCCAAGAAGTTTATGAAAAACTCTGCAAGGAAAAATCATCACATCTGCAATCTTTGAAAGGTATTTTTCCTACATCTTCTGTCTTCAGTCTATGCCTTCTCTAGTCAGAGCTAGGTATTATGCTTGATTAGTAACTTCTAAATTCAAATTTTAGATGATTGAAGCAACTGGATGTAGGGATTTTGGTAGTAGAAAAGAGATCTCAGTATCAGTTGTCTAGAAATTATAAGGTTGAATGTTTATCTGAAGAGATGTTTTACTGTCTTTCCTGTTTGGTACTCTATATAAGAGTAAGAAGAACCGAATTAAACAGTTAAACGCTTCTATTATTTCAGACTTGTTAACTCCTGGTTAACATATTCATTCTAATGTGATGTATTGATAACATTTGTGTAATCCGAAAACCTGAAGTAATTTATGATGTAGTATATTATCAGGGTGACTACTCATACTGTATTCATGGCAGCTTCATAAGTCTGCTACATTTACATATACTTTGTCTATATCGACTCTGTTCTGTAATAATTGTCTGAAAGTGAAAAAAACTTTGGCAGCATAGCTACCTATATAGCATTATCTGAAAAATTATTTGATGCTAAGTCCAACTTGGGTATTGACAGATGTAATTTCCAAATATGAAGAGGACAAGGAAAAGCTATTTCTGCGATATGAGCAAATGAGTGAGCAAAGGAAACTCCATCATATTTCCCACTCTACATATAGAGAACACCTTTTCTAGAATAATTCCTAAACAATGGTTACAGGGAAGAAAGAGAAGAATATGATATCTGAAGTGGAGAAGGCAAATGCAGCAAGAATAGCTCAACTGGAGGAATCCCTCAAGAAGAAGAAACAGGTTAAATAAATGATCTTGCCTTCTGCCCTGCCATTTGATACCTTAGATTCTAGAATGAAGTATCAATGAAATGTTTTGTTTTGAGCAGGATGATAAGACCTTCAGTATTTTGAGAAAGACACTGGGCTCATTTCTTGGAAATGCCTCAGATGAGGACTTCCCTCCTGATGACTGAGACTTTCCTGAAGTTGGTAATATCACTTCCATTGATGGTGAAAAGCAATATGTAGTGACCTTTTTATGTATAGCCATTGTGAATCTTCTGAAAACTCTTCTCTCATGAACGTGTACTTTCTCAGTTTATTATCTTCTGCTGGATTTATGCATGCATGTTCTAGAGGAATGGTTGATTTTATGCAATTATCATTCATCTTCGTAGATTTACGGTTTACCCATTATTGCTCATATGGATATATGTTTGCTCGGAAGAAAATGGGCTAGTTTTACGATGGGCTAGCATATCTTGATATATTGAACTCTTTGTGTACAATTCAACTTCACATGCTCAAAAGAATAATGACAATTGCTATTTGTGCATGTACTCCAAGTAATTGAGTAAAGTTAAAATTTTGTGTGCATCAACGAATAGTATTGTGAAGTTATAAGAAAAACAGGCTTTTAAAATATGTGATAAATTACACCACCTTTAATCATTTGAAAATTAATATTAAGTAATAAAAAAAATACGAAAACAGTGAATCCCACCCATGTCCGATAATTGTAAAGTCCATATAATTTTTACAGAAGGGTATGCAGTGACACATATACATAGAGGACAAAAAGGATCTCATTTGAGTATTTTATTAAACCTAAATGCGGATATTTTCCTTAAAATCATGTTAAATAAAAAATCCTGCTAGATCAATATATATCCTCAAGTTTCCATTGTTGTCCATATGAAGATGTGGCACCCTCTCCAGTTTGCTAGAAAAAAAGTCAACGAAATACGAGACACATTAATTTGGAGGCCTTGATAGAAAACATTACCCAATCAAGCTACACATATCTAAATGTAATTATCAATACTAGATTGCATATAAACAACGTATGTAGCTGATATTGTAGGTAAAGCGCCGCACTAACTCAACCTATAGCCAGGTAGCTGAGCCGACAAGTGACGACACAAAAAATGACTCGCCTCAATTTAAATAGCTTCCTGGTAATATCAATATCTATTTCAACACTGCATTTCTAGTAATATATGAAAAATCAATCTTTTCTTCACGTTAATTCTCTTTCTTATGAATATTTTGCATTAGATTTAAAAGTTCCATGTCGTCATATAAATCTTTACACAATTTAATAAACGTCAATATAAATCTTCATGACATAACCCCTCGATAATTCAAACAATACGGTAATTAATTTTATAATTAACAAGTAACTTTCTATGGTTATAATTTAAATTAGAAAATATTGGGTAGTTCACGAGAAGGCCACAAATGGCGAAACATATGGGGTGGGCTACATTAGGTTACCTAGAGATTGACCCTCCAACACATAATATAAACTCCCTCTCATCTGCCTTTCCTAACTCATTTCTGCATGCCTCTTTAATATCAACACAAATCTTACAAAAAGCCATTAAATTTTTTGTTGCAACAAGAATCAGAGAAAGCTATGAGTTTGTCCAAGAACATCCCAATCTTGGTGCTGAGGCTGGTGGCATTGGCCGCCACCGTTTCAGCAACGGCGGTGATGGTCACCAGCAAGGACTCCGCCACTGTCTTCAACATGAAATTCGAAGCCAAATTCACCAACTCTCCCACTTTCAAGTCAGTCATTAGTTCATCGTCTGCACACTCTTGAATTCATTATATGTAACCATTAACATTAAAGATTGGAAATTGCAGGTACTTCGTATTGATGAATGCAGTTGCAGCTGGCTACACCCTTATACTGCTCTTCTTCCCTTCCAAGAGCTCATGCGGCCACTTCATCTTGGTTCTTGATTTGGTAAGCACAAGATTTTGCGATTTGGATCAAGATTAATTACTATATATTATTAAGAAATTAATTAATGTGTACTGGAGCAGATGATTTTATTGCTGCTGGATTCGAGCATATCTGCGTGTTTGGCAATAGGGCAGGTGGGGAAGAAAGGGAACAGCCATGCAGGTTGGCTGCCAATTTGCGACCAAGTGCCTAAGTTTTGTGATCATGTGACCGGAGCTATGATTGCTGCCTTTGCGGCCCTACTCGCTTATTTCATCATACTTCTCTACTCAATTCATAATGTTATGAATCTTTTCAAATTAACAAACACCTAGTGTTTCTTTTTATTTCTTTTTCCTTTCACCACGCCACTCTCTTTTCCTTATTTCCTAGATTCCCACTTGTATTATTTGGTAAATTTGGGAGCCATGCATGCTGGTTTTATTTTTGTTGGTTTTCTTCGTTCAGAAATGGCAATATAATATTATAAATGGTGTGTAACGGCAATTTTTATTTATTCGAGAATACTTTTGTAGCTGCTTTGTTATGTTTCAACCATCTCTTCGTCAACAAAATAAAATAAAGATCCTGTTTCTCATCGAAAATAAATTTCAAGCAAGAGAGACATCATTTTTATTTTGAAGGAGAAGTTTTTTATGCGTTACCATGAGACAATAATCTTTTTGTAGTTTATTTATCGGAAATAAGAGAAAGAAACAAGGAAAACAAGAATATTTACAAATGAGATCCTCTATTTTTCATTTGTGTGATATTCTCTATTGAATAGATTGATGAATGATATATAACAATTCTAGTAAATAATAATTGTCAAATGTTAGGGTGAGTAGTGGTCATTGTTAAAACTCTCTTTAATATATAAACTACGAACTCATGAAATCTTTCGAATTCACCGTAAAAGTGTCTAATTTTTTTTTTAAAGTATCTAAATTCAGAAAAATAAAAATTCGTCCCTCATGGAATTCGAACCCAGATATTTGAATTCATCAAGCAAGAGAATGAATCCATCAAGCAAGAGAATAAATCACTGTAGATCTTCACAAATCAAAAACTAAAAATAATTTTTATTTATAATTTAAGATTGATATGTGTTAGATCCAATTTCTAATATGGTGCATAATTTTCTTTTATAAACCAAAAATCTCAAATCCACAATATTATACATAATATCATATATCTCACTAAGATGCAATAAAGAATTCGAATTCGAATATTCCAATCTTGAAAACATATCCAAGAGTCCAAGACTAGAAATAAATTCCAACTTAAGAAATTAAAATCCAACAAATCCACACCATTACTTTTATTGCTACCTAAAGGAAAAAAGAAAAATAAAAAGAAAAAAGAAAAGAGAGGAGGAGTCTTCACCACAAGATTTTCAGTCTTCCAAAGTTCTGACAGCATGAATGGTATGCACTGAGATTTCAGCCAATCACCCTCAAATTAATAACTCACAACATTCTACCAAAAGGAGCATCTCGACTCACAAGCAGAAGGCAAATTATAACTGGTGAATTATATTAACAGAAAAGTGGAACAGATACAGGTTTCCACAATGAGTTGTAATCTTGTGTTCAATCCTTCTTGTCCAACTCCGCCATTGGAGAATCAAGAAAACCTCCAAAACTCCTTTCTTGCATTGGCCCTTCTATTCGAATTCGGTGCTCATCTTCCGCTCCAGAATACCCGTCGCCACCGGTATTCACTACAACTTCGCTTTCTTCATTTTTGCTCTATTTTTTCAAGACTTCGTATTCTATCTTTACATGCTCTGTTAAAGTAGCAAGGGCAAGTTGAGTAAACTCAGATAAATTGCATTCAATTTCTGTATTGTCTTAACTGATTTCAATTTTGGCAAAATAGTTATGGTTCCGCCTCAATTTGCTATTCTTGCTTCTTTATTAGTCAATTACACAATATTGCTGATTTATGTTGATACTTTATACTGATTTATGTATTCTGTTGCTATGAATTTTGGTATGCATTAAATTCCAAGAGACCTAGTGGCAGTGCCTTGAGACTGTCTTTCACCTTCATGGCAAGTAAAAATTAGATATAAATAAAAAAGAAACACTCATTTCTTGCCTTATTTTTTTTTCCAAGTCCAAATTTGGTTCTCTAAAATGTTTGCATGACCCCATAAGACATTGCACCACAGAGGTATCTGGAAACAACGCTTCACTGACTGGTGGGGCATATGATTTTGGGAGAGCTACTACTTCACTTACCCAGAAATTGTTGTCTTCTCCAAAGAAGGTGACTTTGGTTAGGCATGGTTATAGCACTTGGAATAAAGAAGGTAGAGTTCAGGTTTGTTCCAAACTTCTGTTTATGGCCTTGTTTCTTCTGCATGTGCCCTTCTTAGTTGTCAGAGCTCATTATAAGAACTATTTGTTTATGTTTGTTTCTCAATTTAGTTCCCTTTTGGCTTCAAAAGATTGTACAAACAAATATCCCTTTTGGCTTCAGTTTCTCTGGGCATTAAAGTTTAGGGAAACATGCCTCTTAAAACCGCCTTATTTGGAGTTAATTCTTTGTTGCGTCTCCAGCATGATTTTTTGATTTTGTAATGCATCAGCATAATCTTGAAACAGTTTCCTGCAGTAATGAACTTATACATATTACCCTCTATGCATTTTCTGTTTGATAATAATGTCTTGAGTTCTATAGCTGCTTATTATGTTGTCATGCATGTAGGGCAGCTCAAACCTGTCGGTCCTAACTGAAGAAGGCATCGAACAAGCCAGAAAATGTCGGACAGCTCTAACTGAGATGCACTTCGACCAGTGTTTCTCAAGTCCAATATCTCGAGCCAAGGTTCTTTTTCGTTTATGGTTTAACTGGTTTTTGCTCTGAGGGCTTTATAATTACACGGTCTCTCAAACTGTGAGCTCACTATGCAGTGTACAGCTGAAATCTTATGGCATGGGAGGGAGCAGCCTTTGGTTTATCTCGACTCGCTACAGGAGGCTCATTTGTATTTTCTTGAAGGCCTCAGAAATGGTCTGTCTCATTAGCCCCCCTTTGATCTTCCATGAGTATGTATATATGTGCATATATGAAAATGAAACTAATTATGTCAAATGATAAAGTAGTATGATTCATGTTTAGATAATGAGTTAGTAAATCACATTTAAAGTTTGGAGGCAGTGGATGCCAGGAAGCTATATCCCAAGGAGTTTGTACAATGGAGAGAAGATCCCTCCAATTTATGCTTCAATGGCGTTTATCCGTTAGAGAAACTGTGGGAGAGAGCTCATGAAGCTTGGTTGGAAATCTTACTTACACCGGTATGATATTTCTGTGTCTATAAAACCTATAATTAATTTCTTATTCCATGAATATAGTATTTATATGAGTGTTGATGGACAGGGAGAAAGTTTCTTGGTTGTGACTCATAAATCAATCTTGAGGGCATTGATCTGCACAGCTCTTGGACTTGGCCCAGAGAGGTAAGTTTAAACATGTGCAAATAAAGACATTGGTTTGTCTGAGAAAAGTTTGAATGAAAAGTTAATTTTTTTGAGGAAAATGGTTTCTTGTTAAGGTTCCGAGCAATGGATGTGAACAATGGTGGATTGTGCGTGTTTAGCTTTAACAAGAATGGGGAACCAATGCTTAAAGCCTTGAATATGACTGCCCATATGTACACCGATCACGTCTACCATTACTAGGTACTTGTCACTATACTTTGATAATAGTATATGAAGTATAATGTTAAGAAAGAAAATAAAATTGTCAAATGTATATGTCATGTAATAGAAATTGTAATCACTTGATGTCGTCAGTAGATCAATTGTATTACATACTACACTTCTAATTCTTACATATTACATTATTATGGGACTGGATGTGGGTTCTCCCGGAAGGAGAACTTTCCCTTTTGAAACAAGGTGCGGCATGTAGGAGCTATGAAGCCCAAACCTTAGCAGGGCCCCCTTGGCCCAACTATGCTTGGAGTGGGCCGGCTGATAATTAAGCCTGCAATAATACAGCCCAATAGAATTATGCAATGTGTATTTATTTTCATTAAGTGTCAGGATATTTTTTTCTATATGCAAATAAACACAAGGCAACTGTTGCACGCAGATTTGAAAAACCAGACATTGGGCTTCGGGCCGGGCTGAATATTTTGCATTTAACTTTTTGGAATATTTGGTATGAAGTGTTTGGTGAGGATCGAGGAATATCCATGTTGGTGCTAACTAAAGGCTAAAGCCCCTCTACTTTACATCCTTCGTCGCAACTCATCGCGCGTGTTTTACCAACACCATCAACCCCACCCCACACATTAAACCTGCTTCTCATTGGCCCAAGGGTGAGCATTCGGAGTGCGGTTCAGATTTTTTACCTAATTCGAATTGATCCGAAAATTTAAATTTTTAGAGAAAAATAATCCGATCCGAACTGAAAATCCGAAATCCAAAAAATCAAAAATTTTATAAAAATATCCGATCTGAATCAAAAAATCCGAAATTATGAAAAATCCGAAAATTCGAAATCATTTTTTGTTAATTCTTATATATATTTATATTAGATCTAAAAATATTTAAATATAATATTATTATTATATATAAATAATATATAATTTGGATTTTCGGATTAAAAAATAAAATCCGATCCTAAAAATCCAAAATTTTGAAAAATATCAATCTAATCCGAACCGAATTTTAAATTTTGATTTGGTTAAGACGGATATTCTGATTTCATGATTTGCTCATCCCTAGCCCAATGATGTGCTTTGCACTATTTCTGGCACTAAATGTATTTCTAATTTAAATATTTTGTATTTCTCCCATCTGCTAAATTTTTGCATTTAATTTTTTTTTCAAATCTTTCATTAAAAATTTGAATTCTCATATAAATTTTCTAATTTTTACTTTCAATTTACACATTTATATACAAAAAATCATCACTTATATATAATATGATATCTCTTCTTTACTTACTTTAAACCTACTATAATTTATTAAAACTTGCTTCATCGAAATACAATCTTTTGGCAGATAAAGGGGTATCATATGATATGAAAAATAATTTTATTTAAAAGTAATTGTAATTTTTCATATTTTTAGTCATTGTAGCTATTGAATTCTCTCTCGTCCTCATAATAGATCTACTTAGTGAATGATGTTGTACTATTCATTTACACTGGACTAGTGCATGATATAATGTAATATTGAAATGATTTAGTGCATAAATTATACAAAATCTATTAAAATAACGTTGGGTTTGACTTGTTTTTAGACAAAAAGTTTCAAATACTACATGTAACAATCAATAGTATGGATTTGGTTCAATTTGTTAAGAGCTAGCAAATTTGGAACAAGGATTAAAGGTTAAATCCTAACAGTCGTAATATGGAAGTTTTATCCTATTTGATGTGGCTTCTTGTGGCACTAGACAAAGTCTTCCTAACTTATTAATCGTAGAATCACTGCGATTTATCTTCTCATATTTTCATGAGACTGAGAAATATGAGATCCCAGAGGTAGAGCTTCTCCTCTTGGAATAAGTATGGATTTAAAATTTATTATATAATGCAATTATAATATCTTTATAACTCTGACAATCAGTCAATGTGGATTTAAATTTTATTAATACCATTTGAAAGCTCATATTGTTTTTTTTTCAATTAATACAGAAAGTTTAAAGGTTGCGTCACGGTGGACTCGAATCCGAGATCTTTGGCCTCAAACATTAACCACTCTATCACTAGGCCAACACACATTCATTCATATTATATTTTTTAGAGAGAAGTAATGTTGATAAGACTGACATTTGTATAGCCGTTACAAATTTATTTAATGTATTATGTAAGAAAAGAAAATAGGCATGCTCTCCTACTTAACTAGCTGTTTATAATTTCCTTTGTATTTCCGTTCGAGAAATTTGATGTTATCAGTGTTGTTTTTCTCGTATAAATTGGATTTAAATTCTTTACAGTTACACCTTAATTATTTTGAAAGGAAAGTTATGGGCTTCGTAAGAATCGCCTAGAAATGATCATTTACATCAATTATTGAGCGAAACTGCATATGTGAATATTGAAGTTGACGTGACTTAATTCTATCTGGCATTAGTCCCTATCAAATTTTACAACTCAATCCTCCACGAAAGCACCACAATTTCTATTTTATGCTTTACAAAAGTATCTTATTTTTTATTTTAGTAAATCATTTTATTTTATTTTTAAAATTCTCACTTTATCAATTTAAAAAGTATCTATCAATTATTTTTTTAAAAGTATGCAAATCAAACATATTATATTTTTCGTGGACAGAAGAAATACACGATTATTTTATTTTTCATCAAAAAAGTAAACGCAAAAGTTTTTTTCTTTTTAATTAGAAAACTGATATCGATTCCAATTCAACCACCAAAATACTACAAGCAACACAAAAGATATCATATACTCGTGCTCTTTCCACTTAAAATAGAATGAGTAGCTTACAATTAATGCCTCCACGGGCGTAACTCAATTGGTTAAGAGCTAGCAGATTTGGAACAAGTAGCTTACAATTAATACGATATATTTTCGTTATTTGTTAAACAAAGTAGCTACTTTTATTTTTTTAAAGCGAACACAATATAAGCAAAGATAGACACTACACATTTATAATAGCAATTTTGTCAGAAAAAAACTTAAATACGTCATTACATGGAGAAATGTCTTTTACATCTATTGTTCTACACTAATAAACTCATAAATCTAAATAATTTCAAGAAAGAAAAAAAGTAATTAGTTCTTCAACATGTCATAACACTCTGATTGCGAGTAATCCAAAATTTCGAACCTTAAAAATGTATTACTATTTCCTAGTTGAATTTTCCGACATGATATGATAAGCTTTTTTTTGAGGGGGGGGAAATAAGATAAAGCTATTTAAGATATACATAGATAGGGACACTCATTTTACAGCAAAAGTTGGATGAAATTTATTCGCAAATTTTCTATATAATTATCTGGTGAATGCTGGACTGCTGTCTATCAAATATTAGTTCGTATCTGTAAAGGGGTGCAGAATTTTTAAAGGCGCAAATGACAATCCAATAAAGGAATCATAATAAATAATCAACTGTCTCAATATTCATGATTCATTTTTTTTTATACATAAATTAAAAAGAGTTATATTTTATATATAAAGTAATATGCATCACGCAATTCGATTTACTTTTTAATATAAAATTATTTCATTTTTTTTTAGAAATAAACCAACAATAATAGAATAATTCAAAAAAAAAAACGAATCAACAGTCACGAGACGTACGAAATACGAGATAAATTGTTAATAAGTAAAATTGCTCACACGTGTAAAATCTGTAATTACACCCCACTTTTTCACTCCTCATTCGCTTCGTCAGCGCGTGAGCAACACTCATCCTCTCACTATACTGTAACTGCCATCCATCCGCTCGCTCGACACAACCCACGATCGCCAAAGAAACTAGTCAATCAAGAAAAGCAGTCCACTTTATCCATTAATTATTCATATATGTGTCTCTACATATTCTCTGGCATAAACACGCAAGTAGACAGACAGTCACACTTAGATATGTGTGCATTCGAATTCTGCCGAGGATAAAATTGTAGTTGTATTCAGCTCTAGAAATTGCGGATACTGGCAGATTTTTGTGGAACAGCCTGTTAATTGAGAGTTCAAAAAGCTAGATTCCATGAATCTGAGGCAGCGACCGCCTCCGGCGCGCGGCCGTGGACCTTACGCGCCGCCTCAGCCTCCACCTCCGCAGCTGCTGTCGAAGCCGTTCAACATCATTCCAATACACAACCTCCTCTTGGACCACCCCTCCCACGGGTTCCTAGAGGTACGTGCTGCCGCCGCCGCCCTCCGCTCCGCCGGGGACCTCCGCAAGCCGCCTTTCAACCCATGGCACGACTCCATGGACCTCCTAGATTGGCTGGGCTTCTTCTTCGGTTTCCAAGGGGACAACGTTCGCAATCAGAGGGAACATTTGGTGCTCCACTTAGCCAACTCCCAAATGCGCCTGCAGCAGGCACCCTCTGACACTCCCGACCGCCTCGACGGCGGCGTCCTCCGGCGGTTCCGCGTGAAGCTCCTGAAGAATTACGATTCGTGGTGCTCATATTTGGGGAAAAGGTCTCAGGTTCGTCTCCCCAGCCGCCACAACCCCGATCTCGAACGCCGTGAGCTTTTGTATGTTTGCCTTTATCTGCTGATATGGGGTGAGGCCGCAAACTTGCGTTTTCTCCCGGAATGTTTGTGTTATATATATCATCACATGGCGTTGGAACTTAATTACATTCTTGATGATCAAGTTGATGAAAATACTGCACAACTTTTGTTCCGTCTACTTGCAAACAGTATGGTTTCTTGGATTATGTTGTTAAGCCGGTTTACACTACGATTAAGGGTGAGGCCGCGAGGAGCAGGAATGGGACTGCTCCACATTCTGCGTGGAGGAACTATGATGATATCAACGAGTACTTTTGGAGCAGGAAATGCTTTAAGAGAGTGAAATGGCCTCTTGATTTGTCAAGCAACTTCTTTTTGACTGCAGGCGAAAAGAGGGTGGGGAAGACGGGGTTTGTGGAGCAGCGGACGTTTTGGAATGTGTTTCGGAGCTTTGATAGGCTGTGGGTGTTGTTAATACTCTTTTTTCAGGCTGCTGCAATTGTTGCTTGGGAAGAGAGGGAGTATCCATGGGAGGCATTGGAGAGCAGGGACGTGCAAGTGGAGCTGCTTACAGTCTTCATCACGTGGTCTGGTTTGAGGTTTGTGCAATCGATTCTTGATGCTGGAACGCAGTATAGTTTGGTTACTAGGGATACGAAGTTGCTTGGTATCAGAATGGTTTTGAAAAGTTTGGTTGCTATGACTTGGGGCATTGTATTTGGTGTGTTCTACGCTAGGATTTGGAGCCAGAAGAATTCGGATGGGAGGTGGTCTCATGAGGCAAACCAAAGGATTTTTGCATTTCTTAAGGCTGCTTTAGTCTTTGTCATTCCTGAATTACTTGCCTTGATCCTGTTTATTGTTCCTTGGGTCCGCAATTTGTTTGAAGAGACGAATTGGCGAATTATTTATGTTCTAACATGGTGGTTTCAGACCCGAGCATTTGTTGGCCGAGGTGTTAGAGAGGGGCTTGTTGATAATGTAAGGTACACCGTGTTCTGGGTGGCAGTGTTGGCTTCAAAATTCTCTTTCAGTTACTTCCTTCAAATTAAACCTCTTGTAGTTCCAACAAGGCTTCTGCTCAATCTCAGAGGCGTGCCGTATCATTGGCATGAGTTTTTCAATAGCACGAACAGAACGGCGGTGGTGATGTTGTGGGCTCCTGTTGTCTTGATATATTTAGTGGATATGCAGATCTGGTATACAATATTCGCTTCTCTATGGGGGTCGGCAATAGGGTTGTTCTCACATATTGGTGAAATTCGAAACATTGGCCAGCTCAGGCTTAGGTTCCAGTTCTTTGCAAGTGCATTGCAATTTAATCTGATGCCAGAGGATCAGATTCTTAGTTCAGAGGCAAACGTTGTGCACAAACTCCGTGATGCAATTCACCGTCTCAAGCTTCGGTATGGCCTTGGTCAGCCGTACAAGAAGATGGAATCGAGTCAGGTTGAAGCTACTAGGTTTGCACTAATATGGAACGAGATAATTATCACGTTAAGAGAAGAGGACCTCATTAGCGATCGTGAACTGGAGCTACTGGAATTGCCACCCAACTGCTGGGATATCAAAGTAATACGCTGGCCTTGTGCTCTATTGTGCAATGAGCTGTTAATTGCTCTGAGCCAAGCCAAAGAACTGGCAGATGCACCTGACAGGTGGTTGTGGTCTCGTATATGCCAGAATGAGTATCGCAGGTGTGCAGTCACTGAAGCTTATGATAGTCTCAAGTACTTGCTTCTTGAGATCATAAAATATGATACAGATGAACACTCCATAGCAACAAGATTTTTCAAGGAGGTTGATGATTACATTAGCTTCGAGAAGTTCACAGGGGCCTATAGAACAGCAATTCTGCCCAAAATTCATGAGCGGTTGGTATCTCTTATTGAGCTTCTCCTCATGCCTGAAAAGGATATTGGTAAATTGGTGGATGTACTCCAAGCCTTGTATGAGCTTGCTGTTCGGGAACTTCCGAGAGTGAAGAAGACAGTTGGTCAGTTGAGGCAGGAAGGTTTGGCACCTCCCAATCCAAACGCTGCAGTCTTACTATTTGAGAATGCAGTTCAGGTGCCGGATGTTGATGATGCATTCTTCTATAGGCAGTTGCGTCGTTTACACACAATTCTTAGTTCACGGGACTGGATGCAGAATGTCCCTAAAAATCTGGAGGCAAGACGACGAATTGCTTTCTTCAGTAACTCACTATTTATGAACATGCCTCGTGCGCCTCAGGTTGAGAAAATGATGGCCTTCAGTGTCTTGACTCCTTACTATGACGAAGAAGTCTTGTTTGGAAAAGAAAGTCTGAGAAGTCCTAATGAGGATGGTATCTCAACCTTGTTTTATCTGCAGAGAATATATGATGATGAGTGGGCAAATTTTATGGAACGTATGCGCAGGGAAGGACTGCAAGATGATGGTGAGATATGGAATGCCAAATCAAGGGATCTCAGGCAATGGGCATCCTGCAGGGGTCAGACGCTGTCTCGAACTGTCAGAGGAATGATGTATTACTACAGGGCTCTTAAGATGCTTTCCTTTCTTGACAAAGCCTCGGAGATGGATATAAGACAAGGATCACAAGATATTTCTTCAGCTGGTTCACTGAGAAATAACAGTAGCAGCATAAATATTCAAGGCTTAGGCGCACCCAACGCGCGAAGCCTCAGGAGGGCAGGAAGTAGTGTAAGCCTGCTTTACAAAGGCACCGAGTTTGGTGTTGCTCTTATGAAGTTTACTTATGTGGTTGCCTGCCAAATGTACGGAGTGCATAAGGGGAAAGGTGATTCCGTGCTGACGAGATCTTATACTTGATGAAAAATAATGAGGCCCTTCGAGTTGCTTATGTTGATGAGGTTCATTTGGGAAGAGAAGAGGTGGAATACTATTCAGTCTTGGTGAAGTATGATCAGCAGCTAAAGAAAGAGGTGGAAATCTATCGCATCAAGTTACCTGGCCCGTTAAAGCTCGGGGAGGGTAAGCCTGAAAATCAAAATCATGCAATAATATTCACCCGAGGTGATGCTGTGCAGACAATTGACATGAATCAGGACAGCTACTTTGAGGAGGCGCTCAAGATGCGGAATCTGTTGGAGGAATTTAAAGTCACCTATGGCATCAGGAAGCCTACAATTCTGGGGCTTCGTGAAAATATATTCACAGGTTCTGTTTCTTCATTAGCTTGGTTCATGTCTGCTCAGGAAATGAGTTTTGTCACACTAGGGCAGCGTGTGCTCGCCAATCCTCTGAAAGTCAGGATGCATTATGGACATCCTGATGTTTTTGACAGGTTCTGGTTTTTGACTCGAGGTGGTATCAGCAAAGCTTCAAGAGTGATCAATATTAGTGAAGACATATATGCTGGATTCAATTGCACATTAAGGGGTGGCAATGTGACTCATCACGAATACATGCAAGTAGGTAAGGGAAGGGATGTAGGATTGAATCAGATCTCCATGTTTGAGGCCAAGGTTGCTAGTGGAAACGGGGAGCAGATTTTGAGCAGAGATATATACAGATTGGGTCATAGACTTGATTTCTTCCGTATGCTTTCGGTCTTCTATACAACAGTGGGTTTTTTCTTCAACAACATGATGGTGGTTATCATGGTTTACACGTTTCTGTGGGGACGTTTGTACCTTGCTCTCAGTGGTCTTGAGGAGTATGCTAGAAGTTCTGAGAACAACAAGGCCCTGGGTGCAATTATAAATCAGCAATTCATTATCCAGATCGGTATTTTCACGGCCCTTCCAATGATTGTAGAGAACTCCCTTGAACATGGGTTTCTTTCAGCAATTTGGGACTTTCTCACCATGCAGTTGGAGCTTGCTTCGTTTTTTTATACTTTTTCAATGGGGACACGTGCGCATTTCTTTGGCCGGACCATTCTGCATGGAGGTGCCAAATACCGTGCAACAGGCCGTGGTTTTGTTGTGCAGCACAAGAGCTTCGCTGAAAATTACAGGCTATACGCCCGAAGCCACTTTGTGAAAGGCATCGAACTTGGAGTTATTTTGATAGTATATGCTTCCACTAGCGGGTCCAACATAGATGCCTTTGTTTACATCGCCATGACAATATCCAGTTGGTTCCTTGTCGTATCATGGATCATGGCTCCCTTCATCTTTAATCCTTCTGGTTTTGACTGGCTGAAAACTGTGTATGACTTTGATGATTTCGTAAACTGGATATGGTACAGAGGGATTTTAGTGAAAGCCGACCAGAGCTGGGAGACGTGGTGGTATGAGGAACAGGACCACTTTAGAACAACTGGTCTTTGGGGAAAATTGCTCGAGATCATTTTGGATCTTCGGTTCTTCTTTTTCCAGTATGGTATCGTGTACCATTTGGATATTACAAATGGTAAGACAAGTATTGTTGTATACTTGATATCGTGGATCTATCTGATTGTGGCTGTGGGTATATATATAGTCATAGCGTATGCCCGGGATAAATATGCTGCAACGGAGCACATCTATTATAGAGTGGTTCAGTTCCTTGTTATTGTTGTTATAGTACTTGTGGTTGTTCTACTTCTACACTTCAGCGACGTCACAGTTAGTGATTTTATCAAAAGTTTTATGGCATTTGTCCCAACTGGATGGGGCATCATACTTATTGCCCAAGTGCTCAGGCCTTTCCTGCAGTCCAGTATAGTTTGGGAGACCGTCGTGTCCTTGGCTCGTATATATGATATGATGTTTGGACTAATAGTCATGGCTCCATTGGCCCTTCTCTCATGGATGCCTGGATTTCAGCAGATGCAAACAAGGATACTCTTCAATGAAGCTTTTAGCCGTGGGCTTCAGATTTCTCGTATTCTGACCGGAAAGGAGACATGATTTTGCGGTAATACTTTCCTCTTGCTCTTGTTCCCTCGTGTTGATTATTTCCAGCAATTGTCTCACTTAAATGCTTCAAAAACACAAATTAATTAGTTCTTCATGTGTATTTCAAGGCTCTGATTTGATGAGAAGAATATGATTGCATCCAAGCCCACTGCATTGCTCTAAGGTTAGTCCTTATCTGTCATCTACAGAATGAAGAATTTTCGGTGTTTTTGCGACTTGAGCTTCTTCCTTACTATGTTTAGGGTCTGACGAGACCTGAAATTTATCACCCTAGAGTATTCCTAACCTGCCTATCTCTGTAACCAATTTATCCTGAATCTATGCATTAAAACTTTTTTTTTTAAGTATTCTTGGTAAATGCTTTGTTGGGTATAATAGACTCGAGCTTCGCTTCTCCTCTCGACAGATTTGAAGTTTCTTGAACTTAAATTGGGAAATTGCTTAATTGTCTACCGTCCTGGCAAGATTCAAGAATTCCATACATACTAACATTTATTGAAAAACTTAAAACTACCTCAGTGCATTGTTATGGTTTTATGTGGCTAATACGCTTTTGTATGTTGTATGCTCCGATTCAACTGATAGTAAAAGATGGATTTCGTTAATCTGGACCCGAAGACATTTCATGTTATTGTTTGCTGCAAAATTGTTTTTAGAAATTACCTTACACTATCACAGTAGCTTAGTTTCAACTCTATTCAGTAAGAAACAGATATTGGAATGTGGTCCCTTCCTCTCTCTCTCTCTCTCTCTCTCTCTCAAAATACATAGGTAACAAGTAAACCACATTTAAAGACCATAACAATGCACTAAGGTAGAATATGTAGTAGCTTATGAGTTCCTCATCTTTAGTGAAGACCCTAAGCATGAAATTGGAGAATGAAAAATTGGACAATAATACTAAACGCTAAGCTGACTAAAGAGTGTTTATATGGTCATCGTAAACAGGCCTTTTCAATTACTTACATCCTTTCTTTATCAATGTAGGGAATCCCATACATAAATGCTCGAACCTTGGAGAGCACAGCGCGGCCTTGGGATTCTGTCTTGCGTTTGTTTGGAGTGTGCCAAGGTCGGTGTTGCAGCTGCTGTAGAATGGTGGAGCAGATGATGGTTCTTATTGACATTATGCAGTAGACTGAAAGTAGCAGATCAATAACAGGGATGAAGAAACCTATTATCAAAATGGGCTCTCCAGCAAAATAGTCCCATGGCAGTAGGAAAAGCAGGCAGTTATTTTTATAATATTATTTTTAATTTTGGGATTGTACATGCACAATCTGTTTAACTACTCATTTGTTAATAGCCAGTTGTTTTAGTAGCTTTGGATGCCTCTGGGCATGAAATTTGACAATCACGTGCCTTCGCTAGTTTTTGCGATTCCATTTCAATTGATGTAATTTTTTGCCTACGCAGAGTGAAAAACAAACATCCATCAAGTACTTTTTCTTTCACCATGTTTAAACCATAATTTTACCGTTACCCATTCCTACAATACAGTTAAATGCAGAAATGGCTATTAAAATCTCAACGTTCTTGCGAGAATCCTACTACAGTCTACACCCAATAACCTTTCAATCTTATACAGAATTCAAGTTCCATACCATATTCAAAAAAAGAAGGAGATTTAGACCATCTACGATGCGATCATAATTCATGAGAGAATATGATCTAAGTTGTTGAAAGAGCTTCATTCCATGACATTTATAATCTAAAAAAAGTACAAGGCCAGTTCAACGTGTTGAAAGTTGGAAGTGACTTGAAATTATATGAGTAATGAGTTTAGACGAGCTAATAAACTACATCCAGTCCTAAGACAGCCAATAAAGAATAGGATAACAGTAGCTGTACAGTATAACATTTTTTTCCCAAACTAAAATACCAAATAAAAATTATGTGAGCATGCAAGCACCAATAAAAAAAGAAGAAATGTGTTTAGAAGCATTTAATTACCAAATAATCTATGGAGTAACCACAGGAGTTTCTGGTACGTGGATCGGTTTGGTAGAAGGCATTGGCCACCACAGCGCTGCTGCAAGTAGACTAGAACAGCAAATACAACACCTCCAACCGATATGACAATGTCCCAAGCAGAGGAATAGTAGTCCATTCTTGGATTTGCATATATGTAACTCAAAGACCAATTAGCACTACGGGACCTGTAGAGGTCGTATGCATGTGGCAGTAACCGAACAAATGTAGTTCCTACATAGAATGATGGGGCAAGAGCCTTCTCCTTGGAATCGCAGAATAAATTGAACAGAATCTGAGGGAGCAGAAAGCCATCCAACATCAAGCCAGCGTAGGATTTGAGGTCACCCCAAACAGATTGTCTCCACAAAACGGACTTTCTTGATAGGTGAACGAACCAAGCAACTAAAGCACCAGCAATATACAGAGGCACACACAGATATATAACCTTCTTGTCGGATATCCAGAGGTTTTTCTGGCTGCCATCACCGGATCTTGAAGAAGACCAGGTCATTTGGAGGAGACGAAATTCAAGTAGGAAAGCTATCATTGTTATCACCCTCACCAATACCTCGTTAACTTCCACCCATCCATCACTACCAAAATAAACGTTCTTACTGTTGCGGCTTGTTGTGAAGAGAGCTTCAAAGTTCAAGAGCAATGGTATCAAATGCCCTAATGTGAGCACGATAAGCATTACCACAGAAATAAAGGGCAGTACATCTGCATGCCTTCTGACATGCAATAGCTGCAGACCAATGAAGATACATGAAAGCGTGCTGGAAACCAGTACCATCGTGATCTCCAGATCCATTCTCCATATTGATTCTTTGGCTTGACCTGCATAAACTGAATGTGAAAATATTTCAAAAGGTTCAAAGTGGAGAGGGTCAGACTTTTCGCGCAGGCTTTCAATGGTTCCCTTCACAACACCTGCAGCTCTTGCATTAAGTGTAGCATATTGTATGTCAACCAGAATCTCACAATCCAATGATGAATTTCGTCCCACTCTTGCTTTAGGTGGGCCAACATGCATGCAGCCAGTCATACAAAGGTGCCCTCTTTCGGAGTCATAAGTGCCTTCAGCAGAAATGTCGAATGATTTGATTTGCAAATGTTCATTGCTGAGCTTGAAATAATGAGAAGATGCTACACTCAGTACATAACTGATATTAATAATTGCACTACTGATATTCTGCTTTTCTTGCCGGGATCCCCTTCCAAACACAGACGATAACTGATAGGGTGTATTAGCTACATAAAGTGGAGAAGAGTAACCCCATAGATCACTCACTCTCTGATTCCTGGCAACCATGTCAAATCTCATATCAGATGATAATGCATTGGGGTACTTCCTCCCCAATTCTTTCTGCATTGTCTTATTTGCACAAAATCTCCTGGTCTTGTCAATCTCCGTATATTCATATCTCAGACGTGCCACTCTAATATGCCTATTCTTTATACTTGACAAGGTAACTCTGCCAAAATAACCCGACTCATTGGCACTCCTAGTACTCCACAACTCACCAACAACAGGGCTCCGCTCCCTCAAAGTCCACCGAGCTGGAAATCTCAAACTCACTCTGATCAAACATTCCCCAACAAAGCCCTCGTCTCCATCACTAAAAATACGGCAACCAACCATGTTAAGCCTCTTCGTCTTCCCATCCCATCTCCCCTCGGTAACCAAAGTCAAATTCGGTTCAAATGGCAATCGATATCCGTTATGCCCCGAATCCCCAAACCCCAACAAGAACCTCACTCTACCGTCCTCCAAACACTCGATTTCGTTGAAGTACATCACACTTGGCATGAGGTCTCCATTTGCTCTTCCAAGAAAATTGCAACTAGCATTTTTGCAGTCCTTTTCATACTCAAGCTCAACAAATCCAGCAGACACAACATAGGTACACACCTTCTGCCCCAAATCCCCTACTCCGAAAGAAACATTTGCCATGTCATCCAACAACGAGAACACATTTCTTTGGCTCTCTTCATCAATCAACTCGTACTTATAATTCCTCAAGTTCACACCCAGTATGGATACCACTTTCTGGTTAAAACCACTCACATTTACATTCTCCAAAGTGCCGTTAACTAAACTACTGAAAATACTGGAGGAATTCAAGTAATCAAGCTTCAAAACAACATGATTTGAGCTCAGTTTCCCAAAACCAGAGCCGACCATGCACAGCTTCCCGAAAACGAATCCCAAAACCCTTTCAAGGAGAAACTGACGGAATTCCAAGAATTACCTGGAGGCAACGGAATCCGCGGAGGCCGGAAATGCACGAGGCGCAATCCCCGGCGCGTGAAATTGCGAGAGCGCCCTAAATCGTTCAGGCTCAATACCGCTTCAATTTTGAACACGGCGTCGTTCGCGGTCCGGTACGCCTTGTGGGAGGAGAAGGTTAGGGAACCAGGGATTCCATCCTTGCGGCAGTCGCTTGTTTTGCAATCGACGTGAGCGTGGCGAAGAGCGAGAAACCTAGGATTGAGGAGCGGGGGATTGTCACCCGGAAGCAAGGGTTGATCTCGTAGGACGTCACCGCAACGGTCGGAGTAGGAAATCCCGGCAGCGGCGGAGGTGAGGAATAAAAGGAAGGCGGCGACCGTGAACTGCAATGCAACGAATCGCGGTATGCATTGGGAAATTATGGAGAAGTGGGATTGTGTAGCAGCGTTGGGATTCTGTGACGATGGAGTCATGGATGAAAGGGGCTGAATTCTGAATTTTCAATGAAGGTTTTTATTACCCCCACCGACGAATACCATCTACGTATTTTACTCGGCATTGCCCTTTGCCTACAAAAATAGAAGTAGAGTGAGATACATATTATGTTTCCAGATTCCAATTGCTCAATGCCTACATTACATTAATATTAGTGTTAATCCGTAAAAATATCCACTTTCATAAGATATATGTAAAAATTACTCTTTTCAATTTTTTATGATCCTATTTTCACTTTTTTCTTGTTGTGTATGCATTTTATTTTTCATAATTAATAATTAATTGTGTATGTGTTTATTATGTATTAATAAGATTATAAAAGTAAATTTTTATTATTTTCTTGTTCCAAAGGAAAACTCTCCTCCTAGAAGTTTTCACTATTTTCTTAACATATACTCCTCCGTCCACCAAAATCGTTCATTGATTTTGGTGGTACGAGTTTTAATAAATTATAATGAGTGTAAAGTAAGTGAATATAAAAAGGTGTGTCGTGAGGATAATAAATGAATATTGAATATAAGAAGGTGGGTCATATGTGTTTTTTTTGTAAATAAGTAGATAGATTTAGGATAAAAATGTAAAGTTAATGTTTCCAAAAAAGGAAAGTGAATATTTTTCGTGAACGGACCAAAACGAAATTAAATGAACGAATTTAATGGACGGAATGGGTATATAACTAGACGGAAATAACACTTATAGAGATAGAAGGAGTATCGGTATCGATATTAATATAAATATATAGGAAATACCCATATTTAAGTCCAATGACAAAAAATGCCTTAAATATGACAAATTTTACATAGAAATTAGTGACACTGTGGATTTGTCAGTCGGTCGCCGGTCAACAAGAAATTCATTTTCCAGTCGACAAATCTATGCCGAACTTCAATGTCAGAGTACCGTTTACCTCTATGCATAATTTGTTGAAGTGTTCTTTTGTATGGATACTTATATTTTTTTTCAATGTTAATGATATTTTATACCAATATAAATTATACTTTTTAATTACCCTATAATATTATCTTCAATGTAAATGATAATTTTGTATTTCCTACGTGTTTTTATGTTGCTACTATAAAATTGTGATATTCTTCTCTTATGTGGAATCGCTTTGACAAATAAGACATAATCCTCATAAATTCATGAATGATTGGGTGGTTAAATTTAAGCCAAAATACTTTTGTTTAGGATGTTTGAGGTTGTAACACAGATTTATTCTACAAAATTAATATTATTTCCACTAAGAAACAGAAAACCTCGACTTTAATGTGTCAATCCTACAACACAGCGAGTTGGGCTCAGTGGAATCGTAAAAGTCTGAAACGAATTAAGTAGTATGTCAGCCTTGAGCTCTTGAACAAAATGGATTTTGCAAGCAGTAGAAAAGCATATGTGCCTATTAAGCTTCCATAGCCACCTTCTTTGGCTTTTCCTTCTCTTTCTTTGGAGGCGGAGGCGGAGGCATGGTAGTTTCAGGCTTCTCGATCCCTTGTATATCCGTTATCCTTAGTTTAGTTAATTCCTAAAACACGAGACTCATTACAGATGACACAACACGACATCTTTCATCGGGTAATAATTGGTGAAAAAGAGGAACATAAAATCTCATCTTAATTACCTGGCGATGACCTTTTGTTCTTCTGTAGTTCTTTCTTCTCTTTTTCTTGAATATGATCACCTTAGCATCTAGCGCCTGCAAACCAAAATTAAATAAAACAGTATTGTAAACTTGTAGTCGATCAGGAAAAAAAAATCCTTGACAAAAACTCTCAGCAACAATTCCCCTGATGTTGAAAGAACATCTCATTACTGTGACAAGGTCAGATTATGCTTACCACAAACTTCGCTCAGAAGTTGTCACAATGAGCAAATGTCTAGAAATATAAGAATAGCAACCAACTTGATGCAATTCTAAAAAGATTAAAGTGAACAAAATATGCTTATTGTTTTATATTATTAGGAATGGAAATAGTGCCAAGATTTATGCAAGCACTGTAATTCTTTGCCAGCTTACCTAGTTTCCAACTTAGTTCCTTGCCACATAGAATTACAAATTCCTTATCTTGGAAAAGAAGACGAGTGGATGTTATGATGATCTTAAGGGGTCTCCTAATTCTATGCATAATCCCGGAGATAATAAGAGCCACGTATACATTCCTAATGTGTCAACAGAAAGAAAGTCATAGACACACAACTTGTACAAACTGCAACCGAAGATGATATAATCTTGAAACAACTTACGTGCTCTTCAACAACAGCATGAACAGCTGCATCAGGCAAAATTGGCCTACCGATGATAGTCTGTGTCTGTGAACCTAGCATAAGAACCTTATTGAGAACCAACTGCATGAAAATGAGAGCATAAAGGTTAGTACAAATGAAAGTAGTCCAACTTCATTTACATAACTAGCACCATTCAACATATAAACTAGACAAACAAATTGTTAATCCACGTGTACCAGAGCTGTTGGATTGATTCTTATTCATGAAAATAGGCACAATTGATACAAATGACTGGATTACTAATGAGTAATGAAGTTCTATAAGGGGGTTGTTTATTTATGTGATAGCATAAATAGACAAAACATATTATTTGAGCATTTGAAGATCTAGATGATCAAACAAGTTCAAATTAATAAATCCATCGAAGTAAGAAATATAGAATAGCCTATATTATTTTTATCTATCTATCTATCCTATCACTCAAAGTAAACTAGCCATAAGAGAATAAATCTACAGTTTAACTATGAGAACTTAATAAGCAATTTGAACAGTAGTACTTTCAAGACAACTGAGTATGAGTCGAATAAGAGTTGATTTTAAGATAAAGACTGGACAAGTGATATGTTAACATTGAGTACAGACATGAAGCCTACCATAAGATCAGTATCAGACAACATCTCGAGCTTTGAAAAAAGGTTCAACCACCATCATGTGAAGTCATTGCCGCACGAACTTCATTTTACGCACACAAATTATGTTAAAATGTAAAATAAACATTGAGATTACGGCACAAGCCTCTATCTGTGAAACTAAAACTACAACTGGTTTATAAGCAATACAAGTTAAAAGATTCATAACTTCTGCATGGCAAACTGTAAACCTACCAGAATTGGTTATAAATGATTTTGGCCTAGGACATAGCCATTGGAAACAAGGCAAAAGGCTATTATCATCTCTGTTTTTCATAATTTTGCAGTTCATAATGTTTCCAAATTTTGGTCATTTACCAAGCAATAGTCAAACGCAAAAACTGACCTTATCATTGACATCACAATGCTTCAACCTCTCTGTGTAAATGGTATCCCCATTGCTCACCTTGAATTGATGCGATCCAATCTAAACAATTCACATGAAATGGAAAAGAAGAAACATTAAAAGTTCAGTCAATCTTGCAATTTACCTCGCTCGCTATCAAAAGATCAGAACCAAATCCACAAACAAGTCCCACATTTTTACCTGAACAACTGCGAACACTGGCTCATACAGCTTAAAAACCCTGTCCGATTTCTGGAGCGGGCCACAGACCTTGTACCCTATCTCCGCGGCCTCTTTTTCTTTATCCTCAGCAGACAAAACAGCACGCTCTTTTTCATTTTCACTATAGTCTTCTTCTTCTTCACTTTCGTAATCTTCCTCGTCATCATCGTCGCTGTCAGTGTGCCTCGAGCAAAAGCTCCGCGCGGGCACGGCGCGTTGGTAAACGTTAAAATTATTGACGAAAGTGTAGTTAGGGGGTGTGGCGACGAGCGTTTGGTTGAGGGCGTAGGCGGAGCAAGGCGCTAGGGTTTCCGAGAGAGGGGTTAGGGTTTTGATGGACTGGAGACAACATCTTAGGGTTTGAAAGCAACGCCGATTCGCCATTGTTGCGTGCTCCGAACTTCTTCACGTTCTTTCCTTCTTTCTGCAAGGTTTTGGAAGGTAATTTTTTAATTTAGGGTTCTTAGGGGTACCAAATGAATTTAGGACAAAATGCTTAATTAACCATTAATAGTAAACGTGTATATTACCACTTTTATTATCATCATTATTATTATTATTATTATTATTATTATTATTATTATTATTATTATTATTATTATTATTATTATTATTTATCAAATAGAGGCCAAAATATATTACTATAGCGCTTGTTCATATATCATTAATGGAAAAGATTATTTAGTTGTATTATTCAGAACTTTGATTGGAAATGTATGTAATTTACTCGATCGGTCAGAAATTCTCCAACCCAAATCGATATTCGCAATCAGTTGATTCATATTTTAGGAGTGGCAATGAATTTGTTTTCTTTAATCTTTTTCGTCCTCTTCCCTTTTGTTCCTGAGAGAATTTTATGATTTTATGTCTTTGAAGGATATATTGTCTGAGCCAGATCTATGCTAGCAGTAAGCCAGTAACATGCAAATAACATTAAATGCCTCAATTTCCTGAAAGAAAGAAAAAACAATCAATAAACGCCTCAAAATCACGGCTAATGAATAATATTAATAAACATGTATTACAAAATTCCCAAAAACAATATTTGGCGAGAACAGCTTTATGAAGCAAAATAAAAGGAAACAACCTGTAAGGATATTTGAGATCAATCCAAGTGATAACAATGATTCAGATCAATTATCGAGAGGTATATGTATAAAGTGTATATACGTATCAGTATATGTACACAGGAAAACAACAAAGATGAATATGAGATGTATAGATAAGAGGAAAAAATGAAGTATGCAGTATGGAAATAGAAATTTCATCTTGCACGGTTTTCGGCCCCGCAAATACTGATCTGGAAACAGGGAAGGAAAGAATTAAGAATATTGCCTAACAAAATCTTTTCTGCCTGTTATGATTTTTCGGTGATGCTTTGACCTCCGGTCTTTGCCACGTTTCTTGACGACTGGAGAAGTAGTGGTGGTGATAATGTCAGCTGAAATCCCAGATGAGGTTGTGCTGAGATTTTCGTTGATTTTGGCGATTGGTGGTGGAGGACGAACACGAGCAACGTCATCTGGATGAGGGGGAGACCGATGATCAAGCAAGTCTCGGTGGTAACCCTGTAAAATTGCACAAGATATGCAGTTGATTGAATATTAAGGACACCATCTAATCTACAAAGTGCATGAAAATTAATGTCACCAATGCAGACAAATATAGAATGCAACAAGGTGAATAATGATAGGCGCACACTCCAAAAGTAAGGAGTAGAACACCGGTGAAGTCAAACTATACAATGGATTTTTTCCAGTAATCAAGATCCATCCAGGTGAAAAAAGTAAATGCAAATAGGCAATTATTCAATCAGCTCAACAATCAGAGAAAAAGATAACATTTCTTCCTGTAACAGGACAAGCCCATATTATCTAAATTGTAAATGGGTCAAAGCATGCACAATTTCAAAAGTAAGGAGCTTCACGATTCCACTTTAAACAAACTAGACATAAGGCAAAGGCATGCCCAACTATAGGTTTAATCGGTTTTCAAGAATCAGCTAATAGTTAATAGTTAATAATACCTAATGGCCCATCAAGAACTAATCATTTGACCAATTAAGGCTACTATTAACTATCATGAGCTAGACAGAAACTACTTAAGAGGCTAAATGGAGTTTTCAAGATGGGGTTAGTTAACACAGTACTCACAGCAACCCCGACAACATCTGATACAGGCATGAAACATAAAGCAAACAAATGCTGGGCTGTGAGATGGTTTTCCTCGTCGGTTTTTATGCCACAAATGTCACTTAATAGTTCCTACAACTGACCTGATCCCCTAAGGAGTTGGTGTTTCTAAATACATTATATTCATAGCATCCTGTTAACCTCCTAAATCAGTTCTTTTAAGGAGCATAACAGGATATGATGAAACAGCTTTCATATCCATTCTCAATCAGTAAATAATAGTTAAGATAAGAAGCCACAAAGTAGAAATAGAAAAAATGTTACCTGGACCACAAAATTTCGTCTTTCACAGTCCAAGAACATATTGATAGTGTAATTAGTCTTTGACAAGATCTTGTCCCTCACGGTGGAAAAGCTTATCTGATCTCTGGAAGTAAAACGGTCCACCTCATTAAACCAAAGACAGGTAAAGAGGTTGGAGATCGGAATGTGCTCCTTGACAATTACACAACCTTCAGGAACATCTGGTAAACACAAAATCTACAGCATGAATCATATGGTAGACTAGACACAAAAATTAAAAATAAAGGAAAACAGATGTACACTGCCCTACCACTTGTTATGGGCAATTTCAAGGCAGAATACGGTGTTAAACCCTCCTTTTTGTAAAATTCAATCTGGAAATCTATAGAAGCATTATCATATTTCCCAGCAGCCTTGTTAGCGTCTGCTTCTTCAAAAACATCAAAACGCTTATAATGCCTTGATATGGCAAAACTAGCATTTTTCCTCCACAAAAACCTGCAATAAACCAAAGTCATCTAAAAAGCGAATGGGGAAAAATTTACAGAGGAAAATGCACTAGCACTGTCAAAGCAGACATCCAAGATCTGATTCATAGGTAAGTGACAACAAATACTATGTGAAGTACTTGAATGCAGATCAAATATAACCATAAGTGACATTAACAAATAATGTGCAGTCATGTAATATCGGCAAGTACCCCAGTAACAAATAGGTCAGAGTCGGAAAAAATTGTGAAATACTAATATCTAAGAATTAAAGTCACCACAACCACAGCTGCATCGGCTTAAAATATGTACCTTTCAAGAATCAGAATTGGATCCACAACCAGCTCAAGTTTTGCATCAACCCACAGTGAATACCTAGCGTTAGGGAACAGGCGATGCAGTAGCAGCTTTGGTACCTGGCAGAGCAAGAGTAAACCTCAGAGTGTGCACTTGGAGACAGCAATATAGAGGCATGAACACAAACACCCACACCCAAAAAAAACACTCCACCTCCAAGGACTCCTTCTTCTTCCCCTCCAAAAAACCCCCAGCCCAATCGATAAATTATATGCAGACTGATAGAGGTTATTCTAGCTTAGAAATGTCAATGAACAAAACTCCCATCCAAGCACAACAATCCTCCAGGAGGGCTTTGAAGCTTTTACCTTTCCATTGCGTCTTGGATCAGAGTAAGGTAGCTTGTGAACAACAATAATCCTCCATATTCCAACTTTCTTGTCACTGCCCATCTCACTAGAATTTCTCAGAAAAGCTTCTGTTTCGTTATCCACAAACATATGAAAGCATACTTTTCTTTGGGAATACTCACTAATGTTTTTTGGTTGTCTTATCAAATCAAAAGCTCCTGGCAAGGAATATGTTTCCTACATTAATAACAGTATGTATATAAAATCAAAGTAAAACACCATATACGAGCCATTACCAAATATTGCCGATGCAACAACCACCCCTCCACAAGTTTCCATCTCAAGAAGGTCAGGATCGTCAATCTCAAACCCTGTCTTGTGGCCTGGTTTTTCTCCTCTAACAAACCTTAGTGAAATTCAACAAACATCAAAAAGTCAACTTCACAAAAGATGTTCTTTACCTTTACATGAGAATGTACAAAAGAATCAATACAATTTAAAGTAGTGAGAGTGATATGGTGAAAGATAACTATTATACCCACAATGCACGCTCATCGACTCTCTTATATCATACGAATCATTCCTCTGTCCTAGGGAAGGGTATCCGCCAAATTCTGAACCTCCAAATTCGGACTTAGTTGAAGTATTTTCATGAATATACGTCAGACTTTTAAGCACGGGAGAAAAGGATGGTGCATTTGGCATAAGAGCAACGGCTTCTTCAAATGGCAGGTAGCACACAGGGCATGCTGCCAGAACAAACAGCAAAGCATAGTCATCAACAAGGACCTATATCATAATACATCAAGAACAGAGAGTATATCTTGATCCTTGTCAAATCTTCATACAAATTTATTTTCAAGGAAACTGACAAAACCAGACAAGAATGAACTAAAACTCACGGCGTGGTCCAGTTCTCTTTTATCTGCTGGTGGGGAGGCAACGAAATCCTCGCATGGATTCCCAGGAGGAGTGTGTATCCAGTGAAAAGGCAAGAGGTGGAGGCTGATTTGGGGATAGAAGTGGAGGTGGTGGAGATGCATTTGCACTTCTATTCACTTTAATAACTTGATTCTTCTCAACAGAAATTGTTGGCCCCGACTGAATACCTATATTTGGAACGATGGAATCGAGCATCTTCTCCTATAAATAACCAGGGCAGGAATTTAGAGTAAACTGTAATATATAACTCTATAACATCTTTAATTTTTTTATTTGTGAAGCTAACGTCCAAAGCAACAGACGAAGCAGAGATGGGAATCTGTACCTTTGCCAACATATAGCACCCAGCTGAAAACGGCAACTGAAACAAGACAGAGAAGCAGCATCCCAACCTTGTTCCGAGGGGCGAACTTGCAGATCCAGTGGAACAATCTATCCTTCTCCTTGAGCATTTTCTGAGGCTTTCTCGATGATAACGGCGGCGTAGATTGAACAGGCAACGATGATGAATTGTTCTGAGCCTGCTGCAGTGAGCCATAACTCCCCGAAGATCGCAGGCCCAATGATCCCGTACTCATTCTTCACCCCCTCGATTCCTTACCATCACCTTTCATCTCCCTCAATCTCTCTCTTCAATCACTCATTCACACTTTACCAATTATCCAACATTCAAGTCTCTTTCTCTCTCTCCCCCTCTCCTTTTCTCTCTCTGCAAATGTGGACTCAAATAATAAGTAGGAACCAACATTAACCAATCCAGACTTGCCGACGAACGTAAACAGACCAAAATCAACAATAGCGATCAGTCCCACTGCAGACCCCAATGTAGCCAAGTGCAAACACAATACAACAAATTTTAACAACTATAGTAGAGCGTTTGAGCTCTAAGAATCAAACTAGAAACAGGAGACGCGAATAAGCGCAGAAACAAGTGCAAGGGAATTGAATCGGACATAAAACAAAGTTGACATTCAATCAAATACAACTAGTGGTCCCCAAATCCACCCATCTAAAAGAAGAATTTTAGTAATAATCCTATGCATTCAACTCGAAGTCCACTGATCACAATGAATTGATTTGAATATGAAGAAAAAAAAAATCGTGGATTAAATGAGGAGTTCGGATTAACAAGTTAATGCAACAAACGGGACTAAACTTGAGAGCGAATCGATTTCTAGGGTTTGTCTAAAATTTGTATAGATCACGATTCGGATCACGAACCGTTCCCAAAACTGGGGAGCGTGTATGGTTCGATTATTTTTATTTAATTTTGTATTTGTATTGAGTCAGCGCTGGTATTTGTATTCGTTTTGTTAATTCAATTACGTTGAATATAATAAATTCATGTTTATTATAAGAGAGGATGTAAGAATAATGACGAGCTGCGAATGAGTGGGAAATTGATTGAGGTTAACATGCGCCATGTGCGCCCAGAGTTTTAAACGGCGGGCAATCTCCAGCGCTTTGGCTGTTCGGCACATACCGATATCATTTCAAATATCACGAAATTTGGCTTTACTAAATAATTAGGTTAGATCCATGCTTCAGTAATTTTTGGCCACAACTTTATTTAGAATATTAACTATTTTTGTTCCCAAAAAAAAAATATTAACTATTTTGTTTCCAATGTTAACTATTTTAATTAATAATTAATTATAATTTAATCTAAAGTTTATTAATTCTCATATGTAATTTATTAATAAAAATTAAGTGTTAATTACAACGAATGCACAAGAATGTGGCTCGTTAATTTACTTTTTTCCAATTATTATCAAATTTTTATTTTGTAATGTTCTTTTACATCCCATAAAAATATCTTGATGTGAATATTGTTATTAAAATATATATTTAAAAGTAAACATGAAGGCATCGTATATAGATTTGTTATATGATATATAATAAATAGTAGTTTTCTGTACAAAAATTGGTTGATCATTTAACAGAAATGAATCCATATGTACATGAATTAATTAATTTCGCCATCTTCAATTGTCAAAAGTCATTCTCCTATGCATTTTGCTTGCATTTTTCATTTTTTTTCTAGTATATTACTTAACATAAATATATGTTTGTGCAAATATTTACACATATATTTAAACGTTTTTCTCATCTCTAATTTTCCTTTTATTTTAAATTTGTAAGTAATAGTAAAATGAACTTCAATGAAAATAGATATTTATCGAAAACAATTAACTGGATTATGACCTCCAGTTACCCGCAAAATTTTGATCTCCACATTTTGGCTTAAACGTTAAAATCTAGTCTTTCTGTACCAACATGGCAACATGAAAAGTGGTCATTTTTATTTCTATAGTGATAGAAACACCCCATTTATATAGACCTGTCACGTTCTTTGTCGCACCATTTTAGATATGTACCAAACGAAGAAATGAGGCCACTCAATTCCAATATGAATATCTCAGATCTGGATTAATTATGAGGACATCTGTTCTATTGATGTTTTTTTTGTCAATTTGATACTGAAATTTAAAGGCCGCGTCACGATGGACTCGAACCCGAGACCTTTGACCTCGGACATTAACCACTCTACCACTAGACCTTTGACATCGGACATTAGTATGAAGCGAAATAGTCATTTGAATTAAAAAATAGTATGCTACTTTTCTTTTCTAAAGCAAAGGTCGTAATTGGATTAGACCCCCTAATGGTGAATTGGTGGGGGATTGCTGGGGACAGAAGCATCAGAAAACACGAATTATGTTCTAATCTGGTCTGATTATCAGTTTTAATTTAACAATGCTTAAACTGGATGCGACAACAACAGCTACGTTATGTATCGGAGGATTTTATTTTTTCTTAAAAATGATTTTATGAAGGTGGGTGAAATTTTAATTTTGCGTTTCAGATCATCAAATGGAGAATAAGAATTTCATTATTTAGTTACGCATATATGCCAGGTAGGATTCATAAAATAGAGGTTAATTTGAGTACAAACGTAAAATAAGCACTACTCTCAATAGTTAATGAATTTTACTTTCAAATGCATCATTGGTCCAAAATTAGTATTATCGTTTATATTAAGTATAGTTATAAAGTTTTTCGAAGAGTCCCTTAGATATTGGCTGAACCCATTAACAATGAAAGGAGGAATATGAATAAGATTTTAAGTTGGTTTATTATTTAGAAACATTGTTTATTAACATGGTCAATCTTGGACTTCTATAAATTTTATGCATAAATAATCTTATTGTTGAAATCGATAACTTAATTTTTTTCATTAATCAATCAAGAAATTATACGAACAATATTATATTCAACCAATCGCAATCCCATGTCACAGCTGAACGCAGAAACTTGAAAAAAGAGCAAAAAGTCTGGAGTTTAATTTTGACATTTTTTTGAGTTCCAATATTATGCGTAACCAAACAAGCTGATAACTATGGCGTGAGAAAGGCCTAATATGACTAGTAGGATAAATTAAAAATACAATAAAGCTTAAGGGATCAAATCGATCCGGATCAATAGGCCTATTTAGTAATATTAATAAATAAAATGAAATGTGTTTTGCCGAAATTGCCCTTATCAACAATTTAGATTTAATTTTCTTTTTGGCTCTTTCAATTAAATAAATTAGATTTTTCATGACTCCAATGACCCTTTCAAACACCAATTAATGGAAACCATGTGTTGACGCTTCGTTGACTGATGATTATTTAATTTTTTATTTGAATTTTTTTTCTGCCTGTGATGGTGTTAAACACATACTATGAGTGATGTTTTACAATGTATAAAGCATATTACATCTGAGGGTTCAAGAAGATTGATCAACTTATGATTATTTCTCATTCTATACATACATTTATCTCATGCTCCACATCTGTTGTCGGGATATTATGATTATTTCACAAAAATCATAGTGTAATTTTAAATTATATCAACTTATATGTGTAGATTGTAGTATAATAAATATTTTTGTTTTAGTAAATAAAAGTAAGATGACATGCAAATGAATTACTTTAAATTGTCATGTTAGTCACATAATATAATTTTGGAATTATTTTCAATACGATCATGAAGCCAAAACATAGATGTAAGGAGCCCAAAATCAAAGTCGTTATATGTTTAAATTTTTGTAGAGGTGGATTGTCCGTGCTGCTCCACCTGTCGCGAGAAACAAAACCATTGCCAAATTACTTTGGTTGGGTTGTATGTCAGCCCATTAGTATAGTCTTGGCCCATTAATTTGGGCACACGTGCACCATGGGCCTACTTAAAGCCCGTTAATTATGGCTTTCCTTATGCTTAAAACACGGATTAGTGCGAAACTGATTTTATGATTAGCCTCTTACTTTAAATATGATCAAACATATTAATAGATATCCTATTTTAACCCTACATCCCACAAATTTAATTTATAATAAATAATAATTTCATTATATATCCATATGATAAACATAAAGATTGCCTCTCTCCTCAATTCCTTCAGCCGCGTGACTACTCATAAACCATTTATAAGTTATAAAAATAAACTCAAATGACTTTGAGTTTTCCAAAAAATAAATTTAATCTCAAATTATTTTTTCATAGGCTTATAAATAATAATGAATTTATAAAAATAATTGTACTATGATTCATTATTTCTTATATGTACAATATCAACTTCATTTTTCATTAATTTTTTTCTCTCTGACAATGATTTTTTCTCTTTAACTCATATTCATTTTCTAATTTATAAACATAATTATCTAAAACTTTTTGATAACTTATAAGTACTTATGATATTATATCTTATAAACTCTTAGGGCTCGTTTGGTAGACATGTTTAGATATATCAAGATAGATAAGAAATAGATGTGTATCGTAGATAATGTGAGATTGATATTGTATATTGTTGTTTGGTAGATAAGATATAAAATATAGATAACAAACTTTGTTTGTTTGGTACATTAGATAAAAACATAGATTAAGAAACAAAATGACCAATTTAACCTTATGACCCAAAAAAATGACAATTATACCCTACACTATATTTCCACCTCTTCTGCGTACCACAACGTTCTGTTCATCTTCTTCCATGGATTCTTCTTCTGTTCCTGATGAAGGCACTTGGTTTATGTCCAGCTCTTTCATTGTGCTACCACCACTTTCCCCTACAAATATATATCAACAATCTTTAATTAGTTCAATTCATACCATAAAAACCTAATTTTGCATAGTTACAAAAAAAAAGAAAAGCAATATTACTACACCATGTTTATGATTCTACGGCACTACCCAAAAAGGGTGACCTTTTTGGTTTCCAACTAAAAGATACATACATATATATCCAAGTATTTGCATCTCATTTCGATCCATAAAAAATTATCATCTCTTTTGAAAAATATCATTAGAAAACAAGAAAAGGTATATATGTTAAAATTTGATCATACATATTCCAAGAAAGCAGGAGAAATAGATTTATAAAAAAAAATGAAAAACACAAACACCAGTAATTGTGAGGAAATACATGAAAAACTTAGTTTCTTACCGGAGGATAAAAGAGATGAAGAAGAGGAGCCTATAGTTAACTCCAAGCAAAAAGAGGCACTATGAAAATTCTCCATGAAATGATGACAAAATTAACTCCAAGCTCACAGACTCAACTTTTGAGCAGAGAAATGAGCAGAGAAATTGGGACGTTAGGGATTGAATTTTTTTGCAGAAGGGTAGATTTGTCTTGGCTCAATAGCCCGATTACCTATCTCAGCTGCTACCAGAGTTGTGTTTACCAAAGATGAATAGTATTTTATTGACGGGCTCAATTACAAAAACGGGCTTATGAGTTAATAATGTAGGTTACCAAACAACTAGTTAACACAAGATAGGTAAGCTATCTTGTGTTATCTAGGCTACCAAACGAACCCTTAAGAGTTTATAATTAGCTTAGTCACACTCCCTCTAATTCTAAATATAGCATATTCGTATTCTATGAGAAGGCTGAACAAAACACGTTGAACTTTTATTCTGGTTGTACCGACAATCTTGTTGGAACCAAATTAATTGAAGTGTAAAGGAGAACTTTATTAATTTTGATAGTTTCGATGATGACCGTTTTAGTTGGACAGGTCTGTTATCACTCTCACGTTTCAAATTTAATCAGCAAGAGTTGTGTACAAAGCTTTTCCGTACATGATTTCGCCCCTTTTTTCCTTCTAGTTGTTAGTATTACACACAAAAACTCAACTCGATATTTACCTTAAACGAAGCAGAACCTTCTGTGATCCTCACTCAACTATTCACATACAAAAACTCAACTCCACATTCACATATCTCGAGAGAAAGGTATGGCACAGGCGAAAAAAAAGGGGAAGAAAAGTAAAAACACTCCGAGTTTCATACGACTGCAACAACCGGTCTATGCAGGTTCTCCATCATCAAGTCAACGGTGAGCAACGACTTTCCGGGCCGGGCCGGGCGCCCGGAGTAGCCCGAGGAGAAAGTTTGCGAAGACGCCAATCGCTCGCAAGTTCTGAGCCACTTAGCCTGCATGTAGCGATGCTTTCTCCATGGCGCCATGTGCATCTTCTTCTCCTTCATGCATCTCTTGGCGGCGGCGCACACGATCTTTAGCACGGCCAGCAGCCTCTCCATCTTGCCCACGAATATCTCCGGCAGCTTCTTTACCACTTTTTTGTACTCCTCGTTGGCCCGTGCCATCTCGAATTGGGCCCGGAAATTCAACTCGATGACCACCCTCACTTCTTTTCTCTGATTCGAGCCGTCGATTACATCCAAAAACGTGTGTTCTCCTGCGTCATAGATCCGCAAAATGTTATTTCCTGATCATTATTAGTTGATAAACAATTACTCCCACATAAATACTCATATAAAATCGGATTGTGCTTTGAGCTGCACGTGATTAATTTTTTGAGATACATCGTAGTTTAAATATTTGCTCAAGATTAACAACGAATTGTTTTCTCGGCTGCTTCTTGACTAAACTGGGATTAAAAAAAAGTGTGATACATCAAGAATGGGATGGAAACTAGAAGTTTCCTCCTTCACATGGAAAGCAACTTGCAGTTTGACTATATAACATATTATCTCGTGATTATAATTTTGTAGGTTTCGAAAACTCAGTAATATTATTAATTAAAATACCTGAAGGAATATCGGATGAGCTCTTCCACTTGGACTTGCAAATTGCACTATTAAACCCCGCATTCTGGAGGCGGCGGCACATCTCCGCCATCAGACATTTCCGGCAGCCGTCGGCAGGTCTGCCACAGGCGCAAACGCCGCCGCACTGCTCTGCTTCTTGTAGTGCTTCTTTGGTGATGTTTCGGATTCTAGATTCTAAAGAGCTTGTTCTGCAAATCGTAGACTGCCGAAGAATGAAAGAGCAGGAATTGATTAGGTTCAGGATCCAAAAGAAAAGCTAAATTAGGCAACAATTTAAACGCCTTGATTTAATCAATCACTTTAAATTCTACCAAAATATTGCATTCGAATTTTCTACAGCTAGAAATAATTGTTATTCATTAACCATTACTCAACATTTTTATCGAAAATTTACCTATTTCACAGATTTCCACGGGAAAGGAAATTTGAAATTCCTAGCTTTTTCAAAATAACAGCGAATTTGTACTTTTTGTCTCAAACGATTAAGGGAAAAGGAGAATTTCCCAAAAACAAAACTTACTTGCAATAATTGATGTTGAGATTCCCAAAAATTGTCGGTTTCTGAGCCTCGGATTTCATTTTCGTTTTGATTTTCCTTCTCGTCGTCGTCTGCATCATCGTCGAACATACTACTCAGCCCCTCGCATTCTTCGCTCAGGAACTGGAAGACGGTGTCATCGGATAAATTGATCGTCGTTTCGCCGACAATCTCGGTTTCCCGGCCGTCGCACGTTAGAATCCGGTGGTTTTTAGAAACTTTCGCCATTTTTTTGCCAGCCAAACCAACAAAATGTATTTTGTGCTTGGTTAATAAAGATTTGTGATTTTCATGGATCCTTGGAATTGGATTTTATACACCCGAGATGTAGGCCCAACAGCTTACGTGGAAAAAGAAGTGGAGGTGCACATGGTTATCATGGATCCCTCCACAAGCTAAATACTAATGTTGCCTGAGTCGAATGGTCCAGTTGGTAGACCAGACAGAGAGGATCCACGTCAGTCAGGAGCAATAATGCGATCGGTTCGGAAGCCTTTAGATATACTCGAATATTCTAAAATTAATTCTTTTATTTGATTTATCTGTTGCCATGCTATCCTAATCCCGTAGACCCTGGCCCACCACAATTTGGATGAGCGTGACTTGGCGCAATCCTAGGCGACGATTCTTGTGTTTATCTCATGAGCTGGGCCCAGCACCTAAAACCATTGTCAGTACTTACGCGGCGCCAGGCTCATGGTTTTTTGCATCTTGCTTCTGTGTTCCTGGTTTACCCCTCTAGTAGCCACATATGTCATATGTGGATACCCGATAAGGCGTGTTTGGTCATTTAATGCATCAATCATTTCTCCTGATTGAGTTGCCACGAATGTGTGTCACGAGAAAAGTATAAGGTGGTTGGAAATTATTTATTTTCGGTTTCGAGTTTTGCTTTTGTTAGTGATATTATAAATAATAAAGCTTTAGAGCTTAATACTAATTCGATTCTATATTTGGCAGTATTTTAGCATGTTACATTTAGGAATTAGATAGAAGGTCTCTACAAGTCTATATATTCCCCTAAGATTAACGATTCAATATCACAACCAATAAGATCTACAGGAATATTTCATATAAATATCGAGCGAATCTTTGATTGGGAAATAAATTATCTATATTCAATACACAATCAAAGGATTTATCACCCAAAAATCGAAGAATTCTCACTTGCTTTCTTTTCGCTCCACTCAAGCATTCCACCCGACGTGGATCGAATGAATTGTGCAACAGCCCGTTGGAGATCGTCGCTAAAAGCGAATGCCAGTTTAGACAGAATCAAAACTGTCATTAGCAACAAGCCTTTAGGTCAATTAGATACATACCTTTAAGTCGTCTCCTTGGGCCTTGATTTAGCTCGGTTGGACTGGAGAAATTCCCCTTGATTTAAACCAAAAGGAAGAACAAGCTTCTTCTTCCCGATGTGGATTCAGAACTCCTTCAAAAACCGCAAAACTAAACCAATAAGCAAGCCTTGCCAATCTAATAATAATAATAATAATAAAATTAATAATAATAATAATTAGGCTTGCTATTGTTTTTATTTTATTGTTATTATTATTGTTGTTATTATTGTTGTTATCATTATTATTAATTTTTTAAAAATAAAAAAATGTTAGAAAAAATAAAAGGTAAATATCACTTTAAACCCCAAACTATACCAATTTTATCAAAAATATCATGAATTTTAAAAAATATCATTTTAAACCCTAAACTATTAATATTTTATGAAAAAAATCATAAACTTTGAGAAGTATCACTTTAAACCTCAAACTATTAAATTTTTTTTATTAAAAATACCCTACATCAATTTTTTATCTTCCGAAATTGGACGATGGATATCTTCTGATTGGCTCATCGGATATATCTAATGTTCATTTCTTGCCTTCAAAATTTTGATGTGGCTCATCGAACGAGAAGAATATATTTTTCGTCCAATTTCGGGAGCTGAAAAATTAATGTAGGGTATTTTGATAAAATTTAATAGTTTGAGGTTTAAAGTGATACTTCTCAAAATTTAGGATTTTTTGATAAAATGTTAATAGTTTTGGATTTAAATGATATTTTTTAAAGTTCGTGATATTTTTGATAAATGAGTATAGTTTAGGGTTTAAAGTGATAATTATCCAAAAATAAAAAAATTGGCTTCACATCTTCATTGAAATAAGCAAAATATTAATTTTGTAAAAATCTTATCAAGAATAAGATTGAAAATGGACTTAGGAATGACCATTCTTCTTTCATTCTTGCATACCAACTATCACCTTACAATTATAGTTACGGGTAGCATTAACCATAAACAATATTCTATCATGTTGCTAGATTTATGCAAATAATAGGAATTCCCATTTAGAAGACAATCACTATGAGGTTCATAAAAAGTTATTCTTTGCATGTCCCAAAAAAAAAACCGTGTTCATCCGTCTAGAAATGAGATACCTAGTATTCATGGACAATATTAAAGGAGCAACTGGCATGTTGTTTCCATTTAATTTACAACTTGTTTAACACTTTAACGAATGTTTTAGCAATTAAATATGGACAAATTGATGGTCCGATGACTAGACCTGAATAAAAGGAAAATATTAAATTTCAAGATCGTTGAGTAGGTCAATGAAATTAGGCTGTGTTTATCAATCACATGTAATAATAATAATAATAATAATAATAATAATAATAAGATTTGAGAGTAAAATTATGTTATAATCCCTATTTTATCCTTATTTAATACTCTTGAAATTTGATAATTAATTGTGTATATGTATTTATTATGGTAATTAATAAGATTATAAAAATATATTTTTCCAATTTTTTTATATATATAATTTCACGGTCAATACACTTACAAAAAAAGCTAGAAAGAATAGAATATTTGAAAATTCCTACAAAATAAAAAATATTATATTTGAAAAACTTAAATTAAGCACGGTAATCAATAGAAACATCTGATTATTTGTGAGATGAAACAACCAGTCCTAACTCTTTATAACGCAGGACCATTAAAACAGAGTAAAATATGCGTGTGTATGTCTATATTTTGATATTTTATATATAGGAGACTCAACCCTCATGGGCCCCATCTATCTATAAGCTGGTGTGTTCTATCTCACTGTCCAAAATTACGAGGTCACAAACTCAATCTTCTAGTGGAGCAGGGTTAAATGGATTTTATTTTCCGATACATGCATCTGTGGATATAAAATAGTTATAAAAGTTCGATCATCAATAATAATAATAATAATAATAATAATAATAATAATAATAATAATAATAATTTAAGTCATTGCTACATTTATGTATATGCATAAGATCTAATACGTAAGTAGTTTTATTGTTTGGATCCAGCCTCCTATTTTTTAAATTTATTTTTTTTATTGTGAAAACATAATACTGCTATTTTTCAATTTTATTGTTTGGAACCAGCCCCACTATTTTTTTTCACATGTAATAATAATGTATTTGAAAGATTTACTTCCTATTGTACTCTTATTTACTCATCCAGAATAAAAATATTGCTTGTGAAAAAGAACATAATTAATTGATTAACAATGAAATGCTTCATAATTTTCATTTAAAATCATATTGCTCATAAGTGTGACATCCTCTAATGCATGCGTAATGAAGGATATGTGGCGATTCTAAGGATTTATGATTGTCAAATGATATGTTGTATATTTTTTTAATATAAACCCTATATTCTAAACCTTTAGCATATTAATCATCCATGAATACAGTATGATATATCAACACTAAAAGCACGATAAGATCTTAACTGCACAATTTTGCGGTAGATGAAATATAAAGTGTTAATATATGTAAGTAGCCAAAAAAAATAGGAATAAGAGTTTTATAGCCTAGTTCATAAAAACATAAGTTTTATAGCCATTTTGGCTTAAAAAGACCAAAATATCCCTGGAAAATTTAAAAAAAAAAACGGTCTCTCTCTCTCTCACTCACTCTCTCTCTCTCGCACTCTCTCTCTCTCTCACGGACTCACTCACTCACTCACTCTCTCTCTCTCGCACTCACTGCACTCACTCTCTCTCTCTCTCGCACTCACTGCACCCACGACTCACTCCCCCGGAAAACACACGATCCACGACTCACGACACACTCTCACGACTCACGCAAAACAACAACATGAGTGATACGGATACGGATACAGATCCACGGTACTCCCCGGATGCGGCCGAGCAAGCGGCGGCCGAAGGAGAGAGCTCCTCCACGGCGGAAGAAGCTTCTACACCGGAGCAGTCACCGCCGCGCACACAAGCACGCCGTCGACCTTCTGCTTCGGGTCGACGAACTTCCGGCACCGATTTAGGAGCACCACTGCCTCCGGTGAGTAATCGTGCATTTAAAATAGAATTTTAGTATGTACACGATAATTTTCATGTAAGACACGATAGATTTTCATGTATGACACGATAGTGATGAAATTTCGATAGTTTGTGTGTTTAGAAACTTATAAATTGAAATCGATTGCAATGTTGTTGAAATTATGTGAAAATAATGAACGTTTGGTGTACACGGTCCTAAACCGTGTACAGATCTTGAGTACACGGTTAGCACCGTGTCTTCAAGAACAATACGGTTCTTCAAGACACGGTGCTAATCAGATTAAGATTCAGACGGTTAGACCGCATCAAGAACCGTATGGTTCTTTCAAGACACGGTCCCAACCGTGTACAGATCTTGAAGATACAGTTGGGACCGTGTCTTCAAGAACCGTATTGTTCTTGACACGGTCCTAACCGTATGATATTGAGTACACGGTTAGGACCGTGTACTACGGTTGGTTTGAACGTGTATTACGCTGTTAGAACTTCGCTTCGTGTATACTGATTAATCTTGTGCATTTACAGCCTCGTTATAGGTGGTTACGACCGCATATGCAAGGCTACGCCGGACGCATCAACCAATACATCCGAATTGATGTATTAGCCGAGGTGAGGACATGTCTAGAGCAGCGCGGATGTATCGACGTATTTAGACAGAGCTGCTTTGGGCATCTTCTTCATCTCAGGAGAGGGGAAAGCGCTAATAATGCGCCGCACAACTCGATGGCCCGACAGATTGTGGATCCTAGTTTTATGGAGTTCGAGATTTGGTTTCACGATGTGGAACCGATATACGATTTGGGATGATTGAGTTTGCCCGGTCTCCGGATTGCGCTTTGGGCCGTCTTCCTTGATCCGAACTTGAGGCACGAGATTCCCCGACCAAGATGTTCCATAGGTTGTTTCGGGTCGGAGGACTACTATTTCGAGCTCCGCACCGATTCATCAAACAACGGTCGGGTGATGATGCATGCAGACTACTGAAGGCGGCTTTCATATTAGTAGCTTACCTCATCGCCTTTGCGCGATAGGAAGCCATCGAGCCATGGGTTTGGGCGTTGGTGAGGATTTTGATATGTGGCGAGTTTTCCTTGGGGCTCCTATTCATTCCGTGTCCTCCGTCACGGGATTGATGTCTTCAAGAGGCACCCGAGCGAGGTGGCGCTTGAGGAAGACGTACCATTTCTATGGTCTGTTTGGGCCTTACTGATTTGGTCGTATGAGGCCATCCCGACTTAGGACGCATGTGTGGATGCCGAGACAGTGAGATACGGATTCGAGATGCTTGATGTGGACTACATGGAAGTCCCCACCCAAGATAATCGGATTTTTGACGAGGTAATTTTAATCTCATGTTTAGTATTTGCTATATATTTATTAAATACATTATAATCAATAGGCATATGCAATGACTTGATAATCGAGTGACTTTATTAAAATCAATAGGCATATGCAGATGACTTGATAACTATAATCAATAGGCATATGCAGCTGACTTTATTAAAATCTCTCGAAATCCTCGATCGATAGCATATGCGGTGACTTGATAATCAGACAAACATGCGATCCAAATCTCGCCATATTCTTCTCGCAAATGGTAAAAGCACAACACATGTGCGACGTTCGGATACACGGACTCACACCTTTTCGATGCCCTTATGTTGATCGACACAACTAAGAGATCATCGGGATGACCAATGCACGAACGCACCGAGATAAAACCAAGTCCATGACTCTTCATCCTCAATCGGACCTAACCCAATAGCAATCGGAAGATTCCTTCATTTCCATCCTTCGTAATAATGACAAAACAAATTCCTTTGTTCTTTCCTTAAGATGAGTCCCGTCTACAACGACGACCGGCCGTAGGTAATGCTTGAAAGCATACAAACACTGCCCAAGAGCAAGAAACAAATATCGAAATTCGCCATCATGAGCCGTCTCAATATCATATAGTGTCCGGGGTTTGATTCTCTCAACAGATGCAAATATGATGGAAGCAATTGATAGGACCGTTCAAATCACCATATGTCATCTCTATAGCGACGTTTCTTGCTCGGAGAGCAAAGTCGTAATCCATCTCAATGCCAAATTGTCGATGCATCTCTCCAATCATCTCTTTCGCCGTACCACACCTTCATCGACCAATTTCCGTGCAAAATACTTGCCAACAATCTTAGCGGTGCACCGTCGTGGAGCAAAGGCGATTCAAATCAAGTGACAAGTATGATTGTTGTTCAACTTAATTACTCTCCATATCGTTGCCCTCCGACGGCTCGTAGCTTAAAAGGACAACCGCTGCCATGCTTGCAAACATACCCTAAACGTGTTTTACTTGACCGATCGACCACGCACTCTACATGATTCTCCAAGTGGTACAATCCACGGCTATCGCCAAGTCATCTTTCGCCTTAAATATCGAATCAACGATAATTGGTGGGTATGGGGTCCACAAGGTTCAACCCAATCTAATGGCAATGCACCGTCACAATCAAGTAATGGAATAACCCGTTCGTAACTCATGCGTTGTATCATCATCTCGGTTCGTGAAGTTGTAGCATGAGCCTCACCATCATGTCGCTGTTCGGAAGTGAAGTTCTGTTGTCCGATAACCTTATCAAGATGTCCCGTTGTCGAATCCAAGCACCAAATTCGATGAGCCAATGAATCAAATATATCTCTACGCCGGTTCGTGTCTTCTCTTCATCTCGAATACACCAGCTCGTCTTCCTCCTCATTCAAGACAACGGCTCATCTTCGTGTAGTCGAACCAAGACATCTTGCATTAGACTCGGGCAAGATCGTAGATCGTTGTGAACCATATAATACCGGTGTCTCTGTGTACCGTGGTTGCGCATCGCTTGCCCTTTTCAATCACATACACAATCGGATCATCCTTTGTTCCACAATCAATCGGAACAAATCGTCGGTTTTCAACGATACTTTTATTCTTCTTCCATCACTAGCGCCGTCGTATAGAAAAGCATATAATCCGATCCACCATTGTTGCCTACTTGCTCATGAATCTCTTAGCAGATTAGCACGTGAAATCATTCTCTGACCATGTATACGAGAACCTCGTCGCCGCCTATATACTCGCTCGTCCCAACTACCACCATGACGTATAATAAGACGTTGCAAGACATCTGTTGCAAAATAAGATATAAAGATAACGATCATATACATAGGATACACGGGATAGATAGGATGCACGGCCACGCACGGTCGACACGGATGCACGGCCATGCACGACCGCGCACGGATGCACGGTTACGCACGGCGTGCGGTGCCGCGTGCACCGCAGACGATCGCGCACGTGCGCACGCCGCGCACGTGCGCGTGCGGTGCGGCACCGCGCGATCGATCGCACCGCGTGCTTGCGTGCACCGCACGGTCGGCACGGTCGTGCATGGTCTCGCATAAGTGCACCGGACCATACACGACTTATAAGCCGTGCACGATCGTGCTTTGTGCACGACCGTGCACTGATGAATTTTGTGCACGGTTTGAATTTTGTGCACCGTGTACAGTGCACGCTTATAGAGCGCAGATCGCATACCTGCTCGATGTTATCATCTCATATTTTTAAATTTAACTTATTAAATGATCCTAAATATTAAATTAATCACTTTATTAACATAAAATCAACACAAATGACATATGTGATGCATAATACTTCTACCGTGTACTCAAGAACACATTTTTGTTTTCTTCAAAACATGAAATTTATCATTCCAGTAACATAAAAGTATTAAAAAAAACATATTTACGCTGTAAATCATCAACCGTGTACAACCGTGTACTCAAGAACACGTAAAAAAAATTCTATACTGATTTAATTTACCTTAATCCAGTTAGCAATGCTCGATTTCCACTGTTTGATTGAAAAAAACGCAGGTAACAACTTCTTCTATTAATTATTTTCGACTCCCTTCCTCTCTTTGAAATTGTAATGTTACAAATGAATTGTTTGTGATTTGAATTCAATATCTACCGATTTTTCAAATTAAATGTTTACCAACCTCTTTTTACAATTAATGTTTACCAACTTTAGTTTAACATTCAATTTTTGGCATGATTCATTTATTTTTCGGCAGAGAGAGAGAGAGAATTTACGGCAGAGAGAGAGAGAGGAGGGAGAGAGAAAGTTGTGATTTTCACAGAGGGGAGAGAGAGAGAGGATAGAGAGTGGACCCAGGATATTTATGTCTTTTAAAGTTCAAATGCATTATAAAACTCACATGTTTTATGAGTGTGGATATATAACTTATCCAACTATTTTTTTGGTTATATATAAAGTTCTCCCAAATATAAACAAGTGACTTGTTTGATTGACGGAGAGAACAACAATTAGTAAGATAACTTTCCATATTTGACAATTAATTTTAGGTTGAAATGGTATTATCAGTAAGATAGGTGATATGTGTTGGTGCATTGTACGTTAGGAGATAAGGAAATTTGTTGGCTCTCGAAATTCAAGCTGTATACCTTTGAAATTATCTTGTTTTCTTCCTCGGAGATGCCAAGTTCACTTTGATTAATGCATAGCTTAGCAGACTCTACGGCCACTAAATTATCTTACGCCTCCTTTTATTTTATATTTTCTCCCTCACAATTGCTAAATTGTCGTTGCTATATACTCCCTCCGTCCTGTTATTCATGACTCCTTTCTTTTTTGCACGTAGATGAATGAGAATTATATTTTGTGTGTAAAGTAGTAGGTGACACGAAATTCGAGGCATTTTTTAGTGTAAAAAGTGTTTCCTTTTTTGGAAACGGGTAAACTTAATGAGACAGTCCAAAAAGGAAAACATGCAATGAATATTGGGACGGATGAAATATATATATTTAAATTCAGCATGTTTACATGCATCGTAGATACCATCCTAAAGCGTTTCTAAAAGGTTGTTGCCAAATCAAGAAAATGATTTTTCAACTTTCTACAATTTAATACAAAATTATGCTAATATATCGATACAAAAATCAAATTTCAATGTAAATTTAATGGCACATATACTGGATCGAGATGGCATATTCTTTTCGATGATTGGATGTTAAATTGTGAATTGATCTATAAAAATCTAAAAACTGTATATATTTATAATAAAAATCTACTATACGCACATCCTCATGATGCACGGATCGGATCAGCTCGAATTCAGGTCATATCTACCTCTAATATTCAACTCATGACTAAAAGTAACAGTTCTTATGAATAAAATTAATAGTTTTTATGAGTAAAAGTAATTATTTTTATTATTAAAAGTGACAAATCTTATACATAAAAGTGAAGTTGCTATAAATAAATGTGAAAATTATATTAAAAATGACATTAATTTTCTTTGTATTCTTTTTTATCTTTTATTGGAAAATGATTTTAGTAAAAGTAAAAAAATATTTAACATAACAAATAATAATTCTTATGAAAAAAACCATGGTGGTGTGCTGGCCTAATGTTGCATATCGCATACATGTATGCCTTATCCTCACACATCATTCATTGCTGCCTATTTACTCCTAACTTCTCTACCCATAGTGTCATGAAATTAATATGTTCCAATTTTCTTTTTTAATTTATGAGAACTTGCAGTCGCTATCTTCTGTGTGTACTAGATAAATCTCATGTTCATATACAATATCATATAAAACACATAAGATAGTTAAACCACACTTGAAAAATCAAGTGTGACAGAAAATAGCCTGTAAATCACACATGAGAAATAAATCATACGTGAAAAATTAGGTTTGATAGACTCTCCATAGAAGCATATATATGACCTTTTGGCCAGTCAAATTTTTGATGGATCGAGTCGTTGGATGGTTTAGTTGGTTTATCCATCACTATATTTATTTATTTATTATCTATTTAATTCTGAGTTGGAGGATGTAAGGATGGAGATCGGTATCATAGTGATTCACCCTCACAAATGAGTTACAATGCTTGTTACTGGTTTATCAGTCACTTAAATGCTATGAATATAAATTTTATCCTTCTTTAAAAAATTATAACTTATCATAAAAGACTTATTAAGTGCATATTATTTATCGTATGAAGCTTGTGGAATATTTAGTTTTATCAAAATACATTTACTTGTTCTGGTACAAATGAAATAAAATAAAATAAAATAAAATAAAATAAAATAAAATAAGGAGTAATGTAAGAGTTGAGTTTAATTACTTGAGATAAGGAAAATGGAATCTGGATAATTGGAATCTGGATAATTTTGACATCCTTTTGACCCACAGCATATTCCCTGTCCCTGGTTGTAAAAGCCACAACGAAAAGCTATTTCAAGGTAGTACTTATTGGCTTGTGACTTGAGTGGATTAGGTTTCTAGTGAATGATTAAGGTCGATTGTTCCCTATAATATTCAATCAATTTGGCCATCAATCTATGTATAGTAGCTCACCAATAATCCATTATTATTATAATAATAATTTTTTCCTTATTTTGATCGTATGTAATGATATGTAGCTACGATAAAGAAAAAGGAAAAGGAAAAGAAGAAGAAGCTATATCTGGAAGATTTACAATCTGATACATTCAAAATTCACAGTAAAAAATACTTCATCTATCCCATTTAAAATATTTCACTTTCCTTTTTTGGTTATCTCATTACAAATGTCTTATTCTATTTTAGGAAATAATTATCTCTTTAAAAAGTGTGGGTCCTACCTATTTTTTAACACTTTAACTACTTTATATATTTCTCTTAAATACTCGTACCCAAAAAAATGAGATATTTTAGGTGGGACCAAGGGAATAAGATAAGTTGAGTCTTGGCAGTGACTACACGAACTGCCGCGCGTGGGGGGAAATTTGATGAAATCGAGGTGGCTCGATGATCAGTCTCACGTCGCCGATAGATTTGGAACAATAATTACTAGTTTTACAAAAACGTAGTGCACAAGATCATCATAATCCTTGTGATATAGTCATATAGGTCTCCATCATTTTGATGTAGCAAAAATCGTATTAATATTTCAATAGAATGTCAAAATTACTTGAGGATCCATTTACTTAAGATAATCCTATCAAACAAGTGTGTAGACAATTAAAATTGTTAGCAAATGAGATTGTGCCATGTGTAAATTTCAAATTAAATAATTAATTATATTTATATTTTATTAGTGGAATTTATTCCAAAATAAATAAATATGTGACTAATATTTAATTTTATCGACAAATAAGAGAATGACATGTGGCAACGACATCGAAAAGGAATAATAACTCAAATTGTACCAAATGAGCCATAAAAAGCCCATAAGCTCAAGTCCAAGCTCAAGCCCATAAGCTTAAGCCCAAGCTCAAGCCCATAGTTCAGAGGCCCAAGGCCCATAAAACCCAAAAGCCCACTACCTTAAATCTATAAATAGGGGTGTTGGGCTTCATAATGAAAGAGAGAAAAATTGAAGAGGTGAAGTGAAGTGAAGAAATCGAAGATTTGAAGAGCTCAAGACACTCGAAGAATCCTCTGTGAAGCATTCTTCGACATTCAAAGTCTTCTTCAAGCATTCAAGGCGTTCTTCGTGCAAATCACCACGTTCTTCGCCAAGATCATCCTCAAGAGCTCAAGACACTCGAAGAATCTTCTACGAAGCATTCTCTGACATTCAAAGTCTCTTCAAACATTCGGCTCTTCGTGCAAATCACCACGTTCTTCGCCAAGATCATCCTCAAGAGCTCAAGACATTCGAAGAATCCTCTGCGAAGCATTCTCCGACATTCAAAGTCTTCTTCAAACATTCAAGGCGTTCTTCGTGCAAATCACCACGTTCTTCGCCAAGATTAACCTCCATATCAAATCAAAGATAGCGTTCAATTCGGAAACAAGGTGAAAGCCCTCCGTATTGACGCTCAAACTTGAAGATCTTCAAACGTTCTTCAACACTTCAAATCAAATCCGACGTTCGATCTGAAAACAAGACTGAAGTCCTTCAGATCAACATCATCAAATCCAAACTTCAAGTTCAAGGAGATGAAGGAATCACATCCCCTCCAACAACTTGAAGAATATCCAAAGATCGTTCAAGAATCAACATTGAAGAGAAGAATCAGATGATAGATAGAGATCGAACTCATCTCAAATATATCAAATCCAAATTCAATTAATTTTTATATAAAATTTTATATTTATAAAATTTAAATACAAAAATTTGTGTTACAAGTGCTTTCAATACTCCTAAATAAAGCGTCCCCAACCCCAATGAAAAAAAAAAACTCCTAAATAAATCGTCACAAAATAATACAAAGCGATAAATATATCGTGTAGAGATTTAAAATGTATAATATTTACATTGCTTGATATATAGAAACAATAAAATTGTACATAGGAGGATACAATTGAGTTCTTATAATATAACATATTTGTCCACAATTTTGGCTCTTTAGTCAATAGTGTCACTTTTAGGGTCCCAATTTAGAGATCATTTTTTGGTTCCATCCGTGTTCTATTTAGGCATAATTTTTACATGCAAAATCTAAAATAATTATACATGTGTATGCACACAATCTAGAGATTTACAAGGAACATCATATTAACTACCCATCTCAACATATTACAATTTTGCCAAATAACTTCACTAGCGATTAGGGAATATTGAGAATTTTGTTTTAATGAATAAAAAATGACGTCGCTATTTAAATGTATGTTTAGGGTGAACTGATTTTTTGTAAATAATCGGCATACAATTATTGTAGAATATCCCGCTTTCCTCAATATATATAAATAATTACCATTTGTTAATTACCAAATCACACAAGTTGAAGCCTAACATAAGAAGCATTCGATCAAAAGAAAGATATATATGAATTATTGAAGTGGAAAAGGACATGTATATTACTTAATCTCATGGTGGATTGAACAGTTCAACATAAATAATATACTTTTGCCAAATGCCGCAGAAAAGTGTAAAAGGTAATAATCATAAAATGACTAATAGTATAAACTATTAAGAAGTGATAATTACAGTTTTTTTTTTGGGAGTGTTGCAGTTATCTGTAATGTTTGACGTATACCCGCTGCAAAAGGATAATTAAATTACACATAGTAAAGCTTGAGGTAAAGTCTTGTAAAAATAAATAAATAAATAAATAAATGAAAGGAAGGAAATTGATGTGAAGTGGACAATCTCGGATTGGTTTCAGTTCTATTAATTTCGTTTTCATGTTTCTCTTATTTTTAAAATGGTTATTGAAGCATAAATGCACTAATTTTAGATCAATTTTGATTTTTTTCACGAACTTTAAAAATTATCACAAAATACACAAACTTAATGACTTTAGTATTTTTATCACAATTTCAAATTCAAGCCAAATTAAATCTGACTTAGTATCTCAAAAATTTACTATAGACTAAACGGTTAATGATATAAATGACATCGTAGAGAGAACATAAAACATCATCGTTCCATCAAAATAAATCAGATTTTTTTGATTTCTATGATTCATCGCATCAACCCTCATTACAAAATCCAAGTTTCTCATTTGTTTTATCGTCTAGTTCTAATTGGGATCAAAACAATCGATATTCTCTCTCTACGATGTCATTTATATCACTGAACGTTTTATCTATGATAAAATTTTGAGCTGTCAAGTCAGATCTAATTTGGCTTAAATTTGAAATCATTGTAAAATCACCAAAATTATTAAGTTTATGTATTTTGTGATAATTTTTAAAATTCGTTGGAAAAATAAAAATTAATCCAAAATTGGTTTATTTATACGCCAGTAACCATTTTTAAAATTAAACATACACGAAATTCCTCTTTCTTACAAAAACATACACCAAATTAAATACTTAGTTATGATTTTTTCATGTGCATATTATTTAGTTTGTTCTTATATAAGTCAATGATATTTTGATCGGCACAAATTTTAAATTTCTGAAATTATATGCCATGCTTGTTGAAGGAGAATATAAATTATTTGTTTAAATAAAAGATGAACATTTTTATGGTGCAACACAGTATCGAGAAATGTGATGCATGGAACAACTAAATAAAAAATAAGATATAAAAAGTATTTAAAATAATAACAGAAGTAAGATCCTTGCTTTTTCAGAATGCCTTCATGATACCGCCTATAAGGTCGTATAGTTGATTGGGTATAGTGCCTAGACTATATAAAGTTATGTGATACTAATCTTGATTAATCGTACACCAAAAAGAAAAGAAAAAAGATTTAAAAAAAACGTATCAGATGGGCTAAGATACGCACGTGAAAGAAACCTATCAATCACCAAACCCTCAATAAAAACACAACAATCAATAATGTCATGTATGGGTCCAGACTCTTGGGAGACACATTCGTGGCCCAATCCCAATGCCCCGAAAATTTATTTCTTCCACTTCACTGCTAACAACGATTTAAACCACAAATTATTAACTTCGTTATCGAATTATTATCTTATTTGAAAAAAAAAAAAAATTTGGAATAAGTGTGTTATTTTGTAATTATATAATAAAATATTATTGATTTTTTTTATTATACCCTCCTAAATATTTTTTTTTTACTTTTTTAGTTCTCAATAAGATAATTAGGTAATAGGAGTAAAATTGTTTACCTGGTATACGAATTTTGACATATAGAGACATTTATTCGCGAACAAAGGGAGTGCTCCTTTTTCGATTTTTATAAGTGTCTATTTTTTTATTTTATTTTTATTTTTGAATAAGTGTCATACTTCGTATTTGAGAATGAAATTGTGATATACTTCATATTTTACCCCCATTTATACTATTGGAATTTGATCACGAGTGGTATATATGTATTTTATCATGGTAATTAATAAGGTTACAAATATAAATTTCTTTAATTTATTGGTATTTGTAATTTGATGGTTGTAGTATTGATTACCATAATATATACATACACACAAATAATTATCAAATTCTAATAATATTAAATACGGATAAAATAATAAATTAATCATAATTTTATTCTTAAATTGTGAACTGTGACACCTAATAAAAAGACAAGGACCAATGGAAAACTGTAAAAAAGACGGAGGGAATATGTGATAAGATATAGCATATTAGTATGTCTGATCCTGTAATTATGTAAATTATCAATAGTATGTTCGTTTAAATATGTGTCTGCAATATATATCGAAACACTTTAAATTTAATTTCTAAAATATATTTTTGTATGAATAAGAGGGCAAAAACAAGAGTATATATTTCATCCAATAATAAATTGATGTATATCATAATCGCAGTGTGCTACAAAACTACACATACGCGGCTATCAAATATTCAATTGTTACTTTACCAACATTGATTTCTAAATCAAACAAGATATAATATCTATTGTGTCCTCATTTTTCTCCAATACTCATTATATGTAAATTAGTCTCCCCAAAACAAATATGGGTTGGGAAGGAGCTAAAAACTTTTGAGACAATCTTATAAATTGTGAAACAAATATAAACCGGCCGAAATTTATTTATCCACCTACGCATTGTAAACTTGCAAGGAACGAGCACTAGGTGGATTTGCATCAGCATTTATAATAAATAAGGTTGAAAAATTATAAAAAAAATGGCTTGAATACAAAACTTGGGTTATCTTATTTCAGAATCCATCTCTTAATTACGCTAAACCGTCATTTAAACGAAATATTATCCGTGAGTATTAATTATAATTTATGGCTCAACCTTTGTAATGAGCTGCAAAAATCATCTGATTTTTTTTTTAAAATTACAAACATAACATTTGGAAGCGAATTGTAAATATAGTCAATGCCTACATTTTTGGTTGACAATATTGACGTGGAAGACTCAGATATGATATGGATATTACATTTTTATTTTGTTAAATACGTGTAAATATATTCGAATTTGGAACATCATTCCTACCACCAAGGGTAAAGATCGCAACGCGCCAAAACCATCGCCTCCTGATTTCTAAGTATTGACAGAGCCACCACATTAGGCCCGGGGGACCAATGGGTCCCCCATTTCTTTAATAAAAAAATTAGTATATGTAATAGGTATTTAAAAGTTAGAATACTAAAAATGAGATAAATGTAGTGTTTTTTTTGTTATTCTTTTTATAGTTTATATACTTCTTTCTCATCATATGGTTGAATTTAGATTTATAAATCATTGTAGACTTGTGATGTATAAGAAAATCAATATTTGGGTTTTATAATGTAGAATCCTTTACATTGACATTTATAATTTATAATGTTGAACTATTCTATTTGAACCTATATATTATTGATTGTTTGTTTAATGCAAGTAAGTTGCATTACTCTACTATTACGAGATATATGAATATTATACATATGTGAAATAATTTAGTTATGAGCAATCACTTCTTGTAATAAGAAAGTTATTAGGGCGTGCGTGTCAGTGTGTTGGTCTAATGGTAAAGTGGTGATGCGGTATTTAAATTTTATATATTTTATTGACAAAAAAAAGTTATTATGATTTTGAGAATTGACTGTAAAATACGTAGTTCCTATATATTTGCTAGTTTGAATTAGACATAGTTCATTATTTGATTTTGTTTCATTATTTCTCTTTTATAATTAAACATCTAATGGTGCGTTCATGTACTTCAAATGATATTACACTATTATTGAAATTTTTAGTAATTATTAAATTTTTTTTCTAAAGATGTACTATTTGCCATTTTTTAGAATTATATTTAATTGTACCCTCCTAAAAGTAATTCCTGCTCAGTCACTGTTTCTTAGCCACCAGTTTGTCAAAAAGAACTTCAAAAGTTTTATTATTATATTCCTGACAAAATAATATTATATCAAAACAATCATACAAAATCCTACAATTGAAGACGCGTTTGAAAGTGTTTAATTGAGATTGCAAATCAATCGTGATGTCTATCTATTTTCAGTATACTATTTTCCACATGATGGTGTGTTGTTATTAGACACGTTGCAAACACTGGCTTTTCTCCCCTTCGCACAAATCTCCACCGTCAGTTTGTACCAAACTCGAGTCAATTTCCAAGAAAATACGGATGTGGGAGGTATATGGAATTTATCATAATGAACAGGGGCAAAATGGAGAAAATGAGCAAATATTTGATAGGCTATTGAAGAATCTAGACTCTGGAGAGTCAAGATTTAATGTGAATTTTCTATGTACTCGACAATTTGGCTAGGTTTTTATCAACTAATTGTTATTCTGAAGGTTTCATGAATTTGGTGGAAGTTAAGTCATTGACATATTATGTATTTATCTTACAAAAACATCTATTACATGAGGCACGTGCCAAGTATTTTTGATCGAATTCTCAATTAGTCAATTAATCCAAAATAAACAACTAATAGTAAAACTGTGACTAAATTGGAAATTGGTCTAGAAAAGACAAATTCGCAAAAGTGCTTGGAGTTTTCTATTTTTGATTTTTTGTTTTCCTTTTCACTATGAAACGGTAAATATATAAAAATCCTTTAGTTTAGAATCATAACCAGATTGAATCCAATAAATGGTATTTGTCCGTCGTGAAATTAAGCTGATTATATTGGCTTGACCTAAATCATTTAGTCCAGCCTATGATTTTTTCAATTGGGCCAAGTTGAGAATCATGAGAGGAGGTGTATGGGCCGTAATAAGTTAAGGGTGCGGAGCTTATTTAGCATATTTTGAAAAAAAATGTGTTGTCTATATCCATTTCAAAAAAAGCGTGCCATGTATACCCATTTTATTAGTTTAATATATTTTCATCAAAATCAATGAACTGTTCAACACGAAAAATTGTGCCCATCAGGAAAGTTTGTGCCATTCAGTCAATGGCGCACAGAACACTAAAATTCAAAAAATTTGTGCAGTTTTTCAGGTGAATCTTTTTTCACTTTTTCAGGTGAATTTTTTAGGGAATCCAATGTTAGAATTTTATTTAACATTCAAATTCACTCTCTACTCTCTCTCTCGCACTCTTTATTCTCTCTCTCTGTCGCACCTCTCTACTCTCTCTCTTTCGCTATCTCTCGCTCCCTCCTCCGGCCAACTCCTCCCTCACCGGCGGCCAAGCCACTCCCGTGAACCCCGTGAACCCGCGGCTTCCCGGCGGCCAACCTACCTCCCGCGGCCAACCCCCCTCCGGCGCACCACAGCGGCCAACACACCCCCTCGGCGGCCAACCCACGGCCAAACAACCACCGGCGGCCAACCCACCCCCTCGGCGGCCAACCCACCCCCGGCGGCCAACCCACCCCCTCGGCGGCCAACCCACTCCTCTACGGCCAAGCCACACCCTCGGCGGCCAACCCACTACTCGGCGGCCAACCCATCCCCTTCGGCGGCCAACCCACCCCTCGGCGGCCAACCTCCCCACGGCGGCCAACACACCCCCGGCGGCCAACCCACCCTCGGCGGCCAACCCTCCCTCGGCGGCAAACCACCCCCGGCGGCCAACCTTCGGCGGCCAACTATGGCACAGGTTTTTTTTTATTTTTGTTTATTTATATTAATGTATTTTTGTTTATTATTTTTGTTCAAAATTGATGCCATGTTGAAGTCTGTTCTTAGCCAAATAATTGATGAATTTTTAGGACAAGAAATTAGACCCTTATATAGACGAATTGTTGATATTGCTTGTTGAAATTAGACCCTTATATAGACGAATTAGACGTGCTTGTTGAAATTAGACCCTTATATGTATCTAATTAGACGTTATAGTAAAAATTGATAATTACTATTAAAATTGATACTTATTATTAAAATTGATAATATTTTTGTTAAATAAACGTTATGTAAAAATTGATAATTGATAATTACTATTAAAAATTGATAATTGATAATTACTATGTAAAAAGCATAGAAAATAGGCGTTATGTAAAATTGATAATTACTATTAAAATTCATACTATTTCTGTTTTATTGGAAAAACTAATATTACAAAATTATTTTATTTAACTTTTCATAATTAGATAGATATTTTTAAAAAACATGTATGTCACCTTGAAAACTACAAATTCACGAAAAACCATTATCACCAATCGGACAAAATCCTGTATTCTACAATATATATTTATATTGTTGTATTTTTGTTTATTTATATTGTTGTTTTGTATATTTTTGTTAATTATTATGATTTCTGAATTATAATTTCAATTATATGCTTTGTTAATTATATATTATTAATTATGTATTTATATGCTTTGTTAACTATATATTGTTAATTATGTATTTTCTATGCTTTTTTAACTATATATTGTGTTGTGTTTATGCTTTCTGAAATAATTCAAATATATGTGATAGGATATTAATTATGAATTCGGACATGAATTATTATGCTTTGTAAATCTATGCTTTGTGAATTCGGACATTAATTGAATCTATGCTTTGTGAATTATTATGTATGGTTTGGGAGTTTGGGATGAATTTGGATGAGTTTTGATTGATTTGGCAAATCATATTATAAACGTTATCACCGAAATTTCGTAGAATTGTTTATTAATAAGACGCTTTGAAATTATAAGCGGTAAAGTGTTGATAAGTAGTTAATCTTATGTTACTAAATTTAACAAATATATTTCTTTTAGGTAGAAATATCCACCAAGTAATTTTTAGGTAGAAATTTTCAATCCTTGCAGCTATGCTAACACACAAAGGTTGTCTAATGCAGTTTACTTCCCTTGTAATTTTTGTGAACTTAGAAACAAAATATATAGTGGATAATGTGTTCCATGGGTAAAGTTCTTAAGTCCATCCACAAAAAATTAGTCATAGTGAACAAAAATTTCCAATTCTATGTTAATCAAGACACAAAAAAGTTAACCACCAATTCTATATAATTTTTGAATTAATTTCACAATATGTGTGAACACACTAATTGACATATTTCTTAATTAAGCATAGTTTATTATTTTTTAATAAATAGAAATCGAGTTCTTAAGGCCCGAGACCATCAATCGCCTATCCACAATCAAGACGCACTTCAAGCCCAATTATTTAAGAAGGTCATACAGAGATTGAGAGATATAGGTGGTGAAGACCTGGTGGATAGGTTTAGGCAAGGATGTTTCGGTCACTTTGTTGGTTGGGAACCTGGATCCAAGTCAAACATGAGTTTGCACCATATGGTATCCCGACAGATTAGGCCCCTCCTAAGGTCAAGATCGAGCGATATGGTTTTTATTAATGGGAGGACAGTTTGTTTTTCCTTCTCGGATTTTGCGCCGTGGCGGGTTTGAGTTTTGGGACGCCATCTTTCGATCCTACACCGAGTACGATCCGCAATCCGTTGAGGTTTATCGAAGGTTTGTTGGTAGCGGAAGGACTAGTATAGAGAATCTAGGTGTGAGATTCTTTGATACGGACCGTCCGATTGATGATCTTGTGGTCATCTATATCTCCGTGTGGCCCACATCTTAGTTCTTACGCATTCGTCTTGGTATCGACTTGCCACGACACCGTGGATCCGTGGATTTGGGTCTTAGTTGACGATCCGGACGATTTGTCGATTTCCATGGGCTGCATATGCGTATCAAATTCTACAACACTACATGTGGAATATGAAGACCGGGGCCAAATATCACTTCTACGGACCATCATGGGCATTATATATTTGGTCACTAGAGATCATCCCGGATCTTGGCACGACGGTTGCAAAGTATGTCCGGGAGGATGTGTATCCTAGATGCATGAGGTGGAAGTTCACGAAGATGATTGACGTGGATACACAGCCCCTGTTCGATCGTGAGGGGCAACCGTTGTTGGGGTTAGTCCCGGACGACTATGAGATGAGCATGCCGTATTATACGTCATCTCTATATCCGGGTGCACTGGGAGTGAACTACAGGAGACCCGTTCCCATCTGTGCGCCTGGGGAACAACCTCGCCCGCACTAGACGGCCTCGTTCTGCAGCGGGGCCTTCACCGATGTGGGGTTAGTCGGCGACGGCACGCATGCGGGCACGCATCGCTGTTGTTGAAGAGATTGATGAGGAGCATGAGGAGCCACGACATCGATGCCTGGGGATAGAGCGTGCGTCGGACGAGGACGCCGATCGATATAGGGGACGCATCGGGATACGGGAAGCGCACGAGACAGCCACGTTCCTCTTCATCTAGCGGCGGTGAGCACCATGCACGCGTCGAGTCGGAGGGATCGTCGTTGGATCACGCATACGATCAATGATGTGGTTAGAGAATATTCAAGGACTCAAGACGTGGTTTGAGTCTATGATAGAAGGGTGTCGATGTAGATGTTCGCAAGACCGAGGCATATACGCCGTCCGTCGTGGAACTACCCCACCAGCGATGCGGAGTGACGATCGTGACGGGGCCTTCTACTCATACTCCTACATCGATGTACCCAGCAGACTCCTCTAGCAGATCCGGCCTCAGACACCACCCGCGAGTATACACCTCATCGTCGGTCTACAGGAGTATGGATCTACTCGGATTCATTAGCCCATCACACGGCGAGGATCCGGCTCGTCATTCCATGCCGAGATGCCGAGACCATTGGTAAATTATCTTATTTTATATTATTGCATCATATTTGATATGTTTACTTTTCTAACTCGTTGCTTTAACAAAAATTAGCCAACTCGTAGAAGTTAACGAGTAAGGTTCATTGCGCATAACCGAGGTCACCGTATGTGAATAGCCCGCCCCACGTCCATTATCCGAAGATGTATTGATGAACTACCAGCGTTTCTTGATGATGAGAAATGACACGTTGGTGGTTGTTCGAGTCTTGACCGTCAACCTGTGTTCGATGGTTCGTGTATCGAAACGCCGAGAGGCCTTTTGATGTTCTGTAAATGCGTTTTATACAATATGCTTTATTTTTTTGAAGTACATCTACTTATATTGATATGTATCCCTAAAATAATTTTGCAGATGGTCGATTTATACATGATGTATTTGAGGACGAGACTCGATACCGGGATCGACTTATTAGATGGGGTGGATTCTCATAACACAATCATCCTTGATACTAATTTTTTCGTAAGTATTGTGTCTTTAATACAATCAATATATGTTATATATGTGTAGTATCGGGTACTGATATGTTTTCAATGTTGAATAGATGTTTCTGCAAAATTCATGGTCCGAGGTATACGCAACGCTTTCGTCCTACATTCAAGACGTGCGTGAAGCACCATTGATCATTACCCCTGAGAACGTTGCTTCTGTATGGCAGCCACCAGCGCATTGGATTGGAGTTGTCCTCGGCTTTGCCGGTCATACATCATGGTTAGATGCCACACAGGTAACCTTATTTAATACAATACGTGGAAAAATTGAAATGTTGTTATGTTTATTTTCTAAATATTTATTTTATAGATCATCATCCCATGCGTCGATGACGAGCGTTCGTGATATGTCGCGTGGATATGTACTCGGTCATTGCGTCTTTGTTTGACTCGCGATTTGGCGGATGGACCAGATCAGTGGATGCGAGGATGATGGACTTTGTGTGCCTCAATAGATTATTGCGGCGGTTCGATATTCACTAGATGGTTCGAGAATAACTCCCACGAATACCACCATGGAACAATGAAGCGATTATTACACGAGTGATCCTTGAGGTATTTGACCGGAAGACGATTTCAATGATGGGCCATTTGCATGCATGGTAGAGAACGCCTTATTTCGGTTCACCGAGTATCGAGCATATGTCTAGTGTTGCGGTTGTAGCATATAGACATCAAATAGGTGGAAATATATTTCGCTTATGTGAGCCGAATCCGAGAGGAAGAGGAAGAGGAAGAGGAAGAGGAAGAGCATCTACTAGTAGACGGTAGCATAGAGATTTTTCATCTCATGTAATATAGATTTAGATTGTGGTTCAACATGTATTTAGATTTATTAATTTCAATCTTAATTATTTAGACTCTTCAATCTTAATATATATTTCAATTCAATTTTTTATAAATTTAGATTTTTATTTTCAAATAATTTAAATTTCCTAAATTTAAAATAAATTGAATTGAATTTTATAAAATCGATTTTCCTAGCGGTTTGAAATAAAATCAATCGATTCTTCATAAAACCAATCGGTTTATGAAAAACCGATCGGTTTTATTAAAAATCGATCGATCGGTTTGATGAAGAATCGGAAAAATAAGTTTTATGATTTTCAAATTGAATTTATTTTTTATTTTCAAATGGGTCGAGCTTCAGATTATCGAATTTTGAAATTGGAAAAAGAATGTCGAGCTTGATTTGCGAATTTTGAAATTGGAAAAAGAATGTCGAGCTTCAGATTTCAATTTTGAAATTGAAAAAAGAATGTCGAGCTTGATTTGCAATTTTGAAATTGGAAAAAGAATGAATGGGAGAAGAGGGTATTCTTGGGTTTGAGAATTTCAAAATGACACTGTTCAATTTTTTTATTAACTAGGGTCATGCGCCTGTCCGCAAACGAGTAAATAAATGGTTTTGGGCGGGCACACATATAACTTGGGCCTTAAGTTAATCTGAAAACTACCAAACGACTAGACAAACCCAGCTAATTTAGTATTACTTTGCATAACTAGCGTACCAAACACGCCTTAACAATTAAAGCAAGCATCATTTTATTAGTATACTTTTAGGTATATCAACCATTTATAATCACTTAATTAAGCTTCATTACTCCTTACTTACATAATATGTTTCACTAACATATACATAAATTATAATTTCCTTTAATTTCTTCCCAACTTACTTTAGTATCATATGAGCTTAATCATCAATATTAACATCATATATTAACTTTAATATATATATATATATATATAGAGAGAGAAATTAAGCACCGAACTAAAATTTTCAATTTCAACATATGAATTTAGAAAATTCTAGTAAATTCATAGAATGCTTAAATTATCATATTAAACTCATATATCAAGTTAAGTGAATCAATATCTCATTCAATTAATGGGATGGTAAATAAGGACATGATTGTCGCGTGTGATCTGCGGATCCACACAAACCACACCTCCTACGTGCACGACTTGATCGCTGACCCCATCTCTCCTCCACCGGATCTTGATGGGGACGTTCGGTTGGATGACGATGGCGCCCAACTTTGGACGACCACCTGCCGGACCACGCAGTGGCAATACTTCAACAGGCTGCGACATCGGTAGGAAGCATCCAACTGGATTGGGCGGAATATGATTTACTGTATGAGTAGCTGCATACTAGCTTCTCGGCGTGGTAGTATTCTCCCACATAGTGGAAATTTGGTCATCTTTATGCCGCATAAATTAAAATTCAAGATCAAAACAATGATAAAGTTGTTAGTTATAAATTGGAATACCGTACTAAAAAATTATATTTAGTATGTAGCTCCATACCGTATAGTCAAGAATCGCATGAGAACACGGATCGATCCATGTCCCTCCAAGCACGAGCACGATTCCGTCCCGAGATTGACATTGAAGGTTTGGTTTCGTCCTTGACTTTGAATGTGTCGTTACTTTTGGGCACTATAGTATACCGGCGTGATCTCTCCAGCTCGCCCGTATCTTGCGTAATGCCTTGGGGTTAGGTCGGAGGGTATGCTCTTGCTGCTTCAAGTCTTTGATCGAACCATTTTCTATGATATGACGAATCGCTTCAACCATAGAGCAAATGGGCAATCGCTTGCCCACAACAACCGAGCATTGAAGGACTCGGCAATGTTGGAAGTCAAAAGGTATAGCGCCTCACAGGCACTTTGATCTCGCCCACTTCTCAACTCCTACCTCTCAACTTGCCATATGCACCACCGGTGGGTCTATCTTTAGGCACGAGGACTTTAACATGTTCATTGCTTTGTCAAACTCCGCCTCCCGATATGCATAAGCCGCCCGTACAATGCCACCGACGGTTTCCCAAAAGGCGTGATTTTTTCAACGGATGGTAGTAGCATAAGCGTGGGCGTTCTCCGGAAAGACATTTTCACAAGATTGGATATACCGACGCGCGATCGACACAATCAACGTCTCGAATTCGACCGTAGCGGTCTTCACGTGTACCGAAACCAAGTCCATGATAAATCATTCTCGATCGGACCAATTCCATAAGCCGATGGAAAAACTTGCCGCTGTCAGTCCTTCGTAATAAAGAACAAACAATATACCCTTATTGCGGCCCTTCAGTGCGTGCCATCCACAACAATAACAGCCTCATGCACAACGTGTAACCGAGTCGGTGGAACCGAAGCGCTACAAAAGATGGCGAAACGACCATCGGTCCAATATCCAAGTCAATCAACGAACCAGATTAGTTGTCCGCAACATGTGAAGATAACCCGGTAGCATCGATAGGATTGTTCATACCACCATATATCATCTCGATTGCCCTATTACGAGCTCTCACCGCGACAAGATATGATGCTGCACGCCATACTCGTTGTAACTCGGCCATAATCGATCTCGGCTTAATGACTTCACCGTCTCGCGTATTTTCGCGCTATGTATGTTGCAATCACACGGGCTTTGACCTGCGCGTTTCGGTATTCACGAGATCATCTACACGGTGTGTACGGCATCAAACTTGCGCACAAACCAAAACCACCCCATTGCGATGCGGCGCAATAAAGCGGACACCGATCACGATATCTGCATTTGAACGTAATCCGGGTCTGGTCCGATCGCGGAATAACAAATTCTGCTCTTTGTTCCATGTGCCACAAACCGACTGATATCTTAAGGTCCACCTTGTTGTCGAAGATGGAACCTTCGCTCAGCTCATCGGGTTCGGAATAGAGTCAAGAGGACTAGCAAAAAGATTGTTCGAAGCCTCATGAGGAATAACAGGAGCTAGCCAATTGCTCATCTCTTCCATTTGTTCTACCTCGAGTCCCTCGGTTACCCCTTGCGTGTTGCTCTGCATAATCATCCCAAGCAATTTTTCTATTCCACCCTCTCGACGTATCCACGCATCAAATTCTACAAACGTGCCAGAGATCACATTTGCAGCCGCACGCTCCTCCTCCTCCTCCTCCTCCTCTTCTTCATCAGACGATGTTTGTTCTTCACCGTCGACGACGATTCGTCATCATCACCGTCGTCAACGATCGCGCCACCACTTCGGCACATGTTGCGGCACTTTTGAGGTGTATTTTGCTCAAACCAATTATATGCTCCAAATTGTTGTGTGAATGACTCATCCGGAGATGAGTATTGTGAAGCGTAGTCATACGTTGTATCACGTGGTTGCTCGAATGTGGCATATATGCTTGAGTGTTCGGTTGGAGGCGACGCCTCCGTATGTCACATACACGGTTGGGCATAAATCTCGCACAATCGAGCTAGGCGATCATCGGTGAGTCAAAAGTGATTTGATAAGTCTACCACTTCGAGATCTCGATATATAATGTATTTGGTAGTCAAAAGAATTTGATCCCGAAGGAATTAATGCTTTCTCTTAACTCCCAAATAAGTGCATTATCGATCCGAACAAAGGTATATGATGATGCACCGCATGATAGTTCAAACAATCATCCCAACATCCTCCATATCTAATGATAATATTCTTCCACCCCGACATCTAATTAAATCATACAAATGCACAATTATTAATTAAAATTCATTAATTATAAAACAAACATCTAAAATAAATAATACAAATTAAATATAAAAGCGTAACATTGATCACGAATGTTTAATAATAAGAACAATAAATTATAAACTAAACTAAACTAAATGAAAATTTCAAAAATGAACGTGTATAAATCGTGATTCACCTAAACTAAATCAAATAATAATTCACATAAAATAAATAAATAATACAAATCAAATAATAATTCACATAAACTAAATAAATAATACAAATGCACAATAATGGACGTGTATAAATCTCTAAACTAAATAATAATTAAATATTATAATTCATCGACACGGATATAACTAAACTAAATTAAATAATAATTCACCTAAATTAAACTAAATGTTATAAATTAAACTAAACTAGCTAAATGAAAAATTCAAGTGTATTGTTACGTATTTATAATAATTAAACTAAACTAAACTAAATTAACTATAATTTAATTCAACTACAAAATCATAAAATTTAATTTAACCCAACCCCACCTTTACGACCAACCCCACCCCCACGGCCAATCCCACCCCCACTGCCAACCCCACCCTGCCAACCCCACCCCCATGCCAACCCCACCCCGTGGCCAACCCCACCCCACCCGTGGCCAACCCCACCCCCACCGTGTGGCCAACCCCACCTCAGACCGGCCAACCCCACCCCACTGGCCAACCCCACGCAATGGCCAACCCATACCAACGGCTAAACTAAAAATTCAACTCATCGATCTAAACTAAACTAAACTATTTAATTCATCTAAACTATTTAATTCATCTAAAATTCATAATACATCACGGTTAATTAATTATTCATACAAATTTAATTCATCTAAAATAAATAATACAAGACGGTTAATTAATTATTCATACAAATGCACAATGGTTATAACCCTAAATAATTATTAATTGAAATTAATTAAAAATTCACCAAAATTCATCTAACAATAATTACATCAAAATAAAATTCATCTAACAATAATTACATCAAAATATTGAAATTACCTTTATAATCCACTTATCCACTTAGAGACAAGAGAGGGAGAGCGAGTTATAATCCACTTAGAGGCGAGGCGAGAGCGAGAGCGATAGCGATAGCGAATGAAATATATGTATAATTGCGAAATATTTGTTGGCGTAGAGTTGTTGATCGATAGCGAATGAAATATATGTATAATTGCGAAATATTTGTTGGCGTAGAGTTGTTGATAAAGTAAATAGTTGTGTAGAGTTGTTGATGGAAGTAAATTCTTGATGAAAAAGTTGTTGATAAGTAAATTCGATGATGAAAAAGTTGTTGATCGAATTAAATTCATTGAAAAAGTTGTTGATGATTAGTTGTGTATTTAATTTACAAAAGTGTTGATAAAATCATATAATTAATAATTAATAATTAATAATCAAATTCAATTTATAATTAATTTATAATTAATTAATAAATTGATATAATTAATAATTAATGATAAGGATTTAAATTTATAAATAGTTAATAAAATTAACTATGACCAACCCTAAGCGGCCAACCCTAGCGCGGTTTATAATTAGTTTATAATTAATTTATAATTAATTAATAAATTCAATATAATTAATGCGGTTTATAATTAATTTATAATTAATTAATAAATTCAATATAATTAATAATTAATGATTATAAATAATTAATAAAATTACTAACCAACCATGGCCAACCCGAGGCGCTGCTATGCTGCCAACCCACCCCACAACCCTCGGGCGGCCAACCCCTCGGCCAACCCTCCCTCACGGCCAACCCCCGGCCAACCCAACCCCACCCTGTATGCCAACCCACACCCCACCCCTAGGCGGCCAACGGCGCCAACCCTCCATGGCCAACCCACGCAGCGCCAACCCCACCCCACCGCCAACACCGCCAACCCACCCCACCGGCCAACCCCACCCCACGTGGCCAACCCCACCCCACTGGCCAACCCACCGGCCAACCCCATCCCACGGCCAACCTCACCCCAACGCTGCCAACCCACCCCTTTAATTTAATTTAATTTAATTTAATTTGTACAATTTAATTTAATTTAATTTAATTTAATTTTACAAATTATAACTTTAGTTTAATTTAATTTTACAAATTATAACTTTAGTTTAATTTAATTTGTAAATTAAATTAAATTAAATTAACGGTTTTTGATTTGATTGATTATTGAAATGATTGTGTCTTCTCGATTCGTTGAATTCGTTGAAAATATATTTAAAAATGAAATGGGTATACGGCATTGTTTTTTGAGATTGGATATATACTGATTCAAGTTTTAAAAAAAAGTGTATTTCCATATATTTCCACATAAGTTAATGGGATGGTCTCTCTCTGACTGTTTCTCCTCCTCTATACAAGCTATGGTGAGACAACTTAATTAATTATTAAATTAATTCTAATTAATATTAATTATTTTAATAAATTTTAATTATAAATTAATAAATAATAATTTTGAATAATAAACTCTAATTTTGAATTAATAAATTCTAATTTGAATAATAAATTCTAATTTTGAATTAATGAACCTTAATTGAAATTAATAAATCCTAATTTTGAATTAATAAACCCTTATTTTAATAATAAACCCTAATTTTGAATAATAAATCCTAATTATGAATTAATAAACCTTACTTGTGAATTAATAAATTCTAATTTTGAATTAAAAATTATAATTAAAAGTTTATAAATTAAATTATAAATTAACAAAATCTAATTATCCTTACTCACCATAATTAATATATAATTATTTTAACAAAAAACAAGGGTGAGCTCACGGTGAGACGGAGCTCACCCAAGTTTTTGTCTTAGTTAATATATATAGAAGAGAATAAAATAGCGGCCCAGTTATTCAAGATGCAACATTCAGTTGCAAATATAAATTATAGTAATATTCATAGAATTAAACTTAATACAAAATAAAGTTACAATATAGTGTCAAAGAAAAAAAAAAGTAAAGTTACAATAATCAGGTAAGCTCTCTTTATGTTTTAGTTTGCTGTATTTCATTTATTATTTATCGTTTTCCAATAAAAAATTATAATGGATTTTCTGGTCTCCATATATATATATCAAAGGTCAAACAACAACAACAAAAACTGAAATTTATTTTAATATTAATTCGGTGAACGTATGATTAGATTGTAAAAGTAAGATGCGTTATCTCTTTTAAGTAAGGGTTCCCATCTCGTTCCCTGGCCTTCGTACAAGATAGAAAAAACTGAAAAAGAGAATAAAAGAGCATATATTTAGCTAGTTAAAGTTAAAGGCAAATCATATATAAAGTGAGTGTGTGATACACACCGGTTCTCTATTATAAGCTGGTTTTCTTTTTACAAACAATATTATAAACATCTTTAATACAACTTTTAATTGTATATTGATAACAAATATTTCATGCATAAATGACATAATGATTTTAGAAAATAAAATATTGTACACACATAATTTGTATCGACTAATAAATGAATAAAATGTAACAATACTATTAATTTAAAACCGAGTTACTTCATGACGAAGGTGGGGATACTTCAATTATTCCTACAGAATAAGATAAGTCATATTCATGAATGCCAAAAACCCATCTTTTTACGACTATTCTATTAATTTTTCCTTCTAAAGCTACTTTACGAATTGAGGGGTCATAACTAAGTTCTTTTTATTTAGATGAAGATTTTTTTAGTATTTTATTTGTTTATTGCTTTCCACGGGACATTGGATTTTTTTAGTACTTTATTTGTTTATTCTATTAATTTGTACGCATTGACTTGAATATGTATTTGATATTGTAGGCATGTGGAAATCCCAATTCATGCCAACAATATCAAATGAATATTTTTATTTATGACTCGTTCTGTTTGAATTTTATCTTTGTATTATTAAAGTGAGTATTAACTCTATATATCACATGTATACGTGACACATGCACATACCTATTCTTTTCGATCATCTGCTTTTCCTTCTCCGAGTCTATTCAGATTAATTAAATAATTCTACTAGCACTAAAAAAGAATTCGTGTACACAAAATATAACATTATACAATCAACAACAAACAAATTTAATTATGTAAGTCTCATGAATTAATAAATCAACTAATATGCATATAAAACATCAAATAACAGTCTAGTTTAAATAATTAATATTTTTAGTTTTTATGCAATTAATATAAGACAGTTGCAACAAGCTTGTTGTGAATGACTAAAACTTGAACAATCCACATATCTGCTTTAATAAGTTTCGAGAATGTCAAAATCACTCAAATAGACAAAAACTTGGGTGGTATATGCCTCACCGCGAATTTCACTTGTTTTTGTTAAAATAATTATATATTAATTATGATGAGTAAGGATAATTAGATTTTGTTTAATTTATAATTAAATTTATTAATTTTAATTCAAAATTAGAATTTATTAATTCATAATTATGGTTTATTAATTCATAATTAAGGTTTAGTAATTCAAAATTAGGGTTAATTAATTCATAATTATGGTTTATTTCACATTTAGGATTTATTATTCAAATTAATTTTTATTAATTCATAATTAGGATCTAATTAGGGTTTATTAATTCATGATTAGGATTTATTAATTCCAATTAGACTTTATTAATTAAAAATTAAGATTTATTAATTCATAATTAAGATTTATTAAATTAATTAATTAAAAATTTAATTAAGTGGTCAGTGCCACAAAAGGTCAAAAATCACTCCAAATATGGGTGCCACAAATAAAGCGCAGAGGCCCACTACATCTCCCTTTTCTTCCCAAGAATATTATTATGTTATGTCATTAACTGCCTTTTCTATTCATATTTCACCTTTATCTTCTCAATCTTCAACATCACTCATTTGCAGCAACCAAATATAAATTAATAATTTTACATTTTTGCATTTGGAGAAGTACAGAGATGGATCAAAACCCTAGTTCTTCCAGAGTAGACAAAAACCATAGAGAAAACAGGAGAAATAAGATGAAGGCCCTCTACACCGAGCTCAGTTCCCTAATTCCTCGTCAATCCCGACCTAGGGTTAATCTCAATCTAATTAATGGCTCCTTAATTTCTATTCTTCCATAATCTTATGTGGTTTGAATTTTGTGTGTGTGTGTGTGTTAGGAAATGGCTTCGCTGCCGGATCAGCTGGAAGGAGCCACCAACTACATAAAGATGCAGCAGGCTAAGCTGGAGAAGTTGAAGCAGAAGAAAAGTGCCTTCTTTGGCTCAAAGGAGGAGGGCATAATAATAATAATAATAATAATAATAAATTACACAACATCGATGTTCGTGTAACGGGTTCAGCCCTAGAAGTGGTGCTCATAACTGGACTGAATTGTCAATTCATGTTCACTCAAATCATACGGCTGTTGCACGAAGAAGGCGCACAAGTTGTGGCCGCTAGCTTTTCTCAACTCGACAACACTCTATTCCACACTATCCATTCCAAGGTATATATAGTTACTTGTCACAACCTCTGCTCCTTTTCTCTTTTTTTTTTGAATTAATGGCATTGATTTATATATTTCTGGTTGATGTTAATTTTTTAAAGATTGGAGATCAGTCTGCACAGAATCATGAAGTTGCGAGGATTTCCGAGAGATTGAAGAAGTTTGCGTATGACTGTAGTTAGAAATTTCTTAGAATAAGCTGGTTTGATCATTGTGTGATTTTTACAAGAATTTGGTGTAAGGCAGTAGTCTCTTTCTTCAAGAGCTCACTGATTTGCTTTTGTTCTTGCCTATATATCAAAAACTAGTATTGTGCGTGAACAAATGGAATTTCAAAATCAGTCATCAATCTCTGGTGCTTATAGAACAAATGTATAATATTAGTCTATGGTGCCATTCTATGATTGCTATTTATGAATACATGAGGCCAAAAATTTAACTACTTCCAAATTTACAGATTCGGCATGAAACTGTTGGTGTACATAGAGGATGCGTTATTTTAATAAAATGCAGTATCTAATTTATAATATATTTTTATTATCTGCTTGTGGTGAAGTCATATGAGACCTAATTTTCAGCCCACTATATATATAAGTGTCATACTCTATGTTCCAACAGCAAAATAAATGCATTTAATCAATTTAATTTATATTAATAAAATATTATTATATGAGAAGTCGATATATCACGTGTTTCTTTATAATTTCTCAAAATGAAGCTTAGAAACAATTTGTTTAATTGCGATTTCATATTGTATGACTTGTGCCTATTGAAACTGAGACCTTGTTAGTTTTGTGGCACTTGTCAGCATGTCGTCTGAGAATTTTGATATACCCACAACGTGATCAATTCTGAATATATTGCTTGATTTTACTAGACAATTACCAAAAACATAAATAGTGGATCAAGAAAATTGACCTACTACTCTAGAAACCCTTTTTTTGCTTGGCAAAATTGGGTAGATGGCTAATGTATGTGTGTGTTTCTGCAAATAATTTAGGGGATTGATTCCTGTGATGATGTTAATATTTTTTTAATTGTACATGATGTTTTTATTTGGTGTAATGATGTTTTTTAAATACATGATAAAAATTAAATGATGCAATTTTTATAATAATTGACACTTTTGAGTGTTGCATAGGAATTTTTGTGATAATTCAAATTATATATATATATATATATATATAGGCGTTGGATCTAGTGAGAACTCATCTTTTTTGAGAACTATGCACAGATGTATAAAGTTGATGAATAAAACCTATAAAGTTGTGCATAACGAAAACATTCTAAAATTGTTTCACAACAAAATAATTTTAGAAAGTTTTCGTTGTGCACAATTTATCTTGTTTGTGCATCATCTTCAACGTCTTATGCATGGTTCATGAGTTCATAAAAAGATGTTGTTCTCATTTGATCCACTCTATATATATATATATATTTTTTATTTTATTTTATTTTTTTGATATCATGGGAACCCATGATACCGCTACCTTAGGTGCGCGACTGGTAAACCCCACGGTCTGTGCAATAGCGCGCAAACCACACAGATGTGTAAACCACACTTAGAAAACCGGTATGATGTGCTCAAACCCATAGGCGTTTGGTGGGGTTCGAACTGTGACCTCTCTACTGCGAACCCACCTTAACTATCGTCTCGTCAGGGGACTATATATATATATATATATATATATATATATATATATATATGTGTGTGTGTGTGTGTGTGTGTCCCCTTATAATGTTCCAATAGATATTGTTTTATATCTGCAAATACAAATAATACTAGACTTCATAATTCATAAAGTCAGGTCATCGTAGCCACTCCTTACTCTTTGGATATATGATAAGGTTACTTCGCAATCATAGTCCATCATCAGGTCGAACACGACGATGACTTTATTTTGTCGGTGTAGAAAATAAGTTAATTAGAATGAGGTTTCCAAAATTAAATTATTATTAGTCAAGCAGGAGTTTCAAACTTAATTTTTTTGATCGACGACATCATATATAACAAGAACCAGTTCAACAATTAATTATATATATTATGTCTGCAGACTTTTGTATTAGATGATTGCAAATTCTGTAATTGCTAATGCAACGTTCATGTATCAATAAAAGTATTAAAAATAGATCAAATTCAAATAAAATGAAAGTACAATCCACACTTAATTAGGTAAAACTATTGAACCAAAGATCTTTTAACTACGGAGAATCTTTTGGTGCTTCAATTTTCAAATTCAAATAAAATGAAAGTACAATCCACACTGAATTAGGTAATAATATTGAACCAAAGATCTTTTAACCAAGGAGAATCTTTTGGTGCTTCAATTTTGTCCGCTTGAACGGAAAAACTAGACTTCATCGGCTAACTTTTTATTTCTTCATACACTACTTTTGTCAAATCGTACTCTAGTGTGCAAATCATTATTTTTCCCGTGCAGAACAGCACATGCCTCCCTCTCTCCATCTCTCTCTCTCTCTCTGCGAAAGGCTTCTAGTAATCAAATGTGTTATTTTGGCTATTAACTGAAATATGGTAATATTTCAAAAAAAAAGAGAATATAGTAATAATCTAAGAAGTAACAATAGCAATATGAATCTGATGGTGAATGTACTGATTTAGGTAAAAGAACTAAAAGTTTATCTGAATGTCAGCTGAGCGATTGGCATCATTACAAACACAATATAAGATGTGTTTGACTAAGCTTATAAGATGTTTCAAGAGGTTATAAGACATAATGGCTCAAGTGTTTATAAGCTGTTAAAGTATTTGGATAATTGATCTTATAAGCTAGAGAAAGAATAGTGAGTTAGAAAGAGAAAATCATAGTTAGAGAGATAAAATTGACGAGATGTGAAGTTGATAGTGTATGTGTAGGAAATAACGAACTATAATAAGGTTATTTTGGTAAATTCATGGTTGCTTATAAGTTTATGAAAAAATAAGTTAGGGTTGACCAACTTATTTTTAAGGGAGCTTATAATTTGTTGGGCTTTATTTCACGAACATAAGTTGTTTATGAACTTATTTTGCCAAACACTTTGAAACAATTTATAAGTTCCTAAACATCTTATAAGCTGTTTTAAAGAGCTTATAAGCTCAGCCAAACACCCTCGTAAAAACCATTCGAGCTAACCGAGAAACGAAAAAAATTTAAAAAATCATGGATAGAAATCTGAAAAAGTTTAACAAAACTCACCGAAATCTTCTTCCCAAAATCTGATAGTATGAATTCCAAATTCCCATATCCATCAGCCGAGACGCATAATGGCTAGTAGCTCTCCGCGTACAGAGGCCATAGGCCCATTTAAGGCCCAATCCAACTACCCTTACTGGAGATCCGATTCCTAGTTTATAACTTTTTATTTAATCTTATAAGGGAGCATTTATATTTTATAATATGATAGATCAATAAAATATATAATTGAGTATTTGAAAGATATAATTGAGTATTTGAAAGATAGGTAGTCTGATAAATTTAAATTTAATTAATTATATCAAAGTACCAATTCTGTTATTCAAAATAAACGGCTCATTAAAGTATAGATATTATTAAGTAGTTTCCATGAGTTGCAACCCGCAACTACGGCTACCAAACTTTAAATTTCTTCATTATTATAAAACAAATACATTGCATTGGGTCATGACAAATTCATAACTAATCCTACCATGCCACAAACACCTAAAATAATTTAAATCTGGAAAAACAGCATTTAACAGTATAGTAGTGACAAAAACTAATAAAGTAATCTATTAAAACAGAGAATAGTTTAATCACAGAAATAATAGAATTACAGACATCTCACTGATAACTTGTATAAGATTCATAAAACTTAAATACCAAATTCACTATCATTTTGCCAAACATTTAATGTTACAACTATAAATAATCAGAGACTATTATCTACTTTTAATTTGTTGTAAATTTTTATTACTTATATCAACAACTCTTTTGAGGATTAAATTTTTATTGAAAAACACATTCTTATAAAGATATTTAAGTGTTTTTGTAAGATAAGGTACTGCCTTCTTTTGAGGTATAAAGATAAAGGTAGTCGAAGTGTGCATAACGTTGGTGACAGAAAATTAAGAAGGGGAAGTTGCAGCACATGCATGGATACAGCAAATACAAGGAACAAGTTTGAGCAACCCTCGAATTGGACACTGTGGTATAAGGATTAATACTTAACTATTAAACTAGTTATATATGCAGATCTTTGGAAGGTATATTTATAGTAATATATATAGTTTAATTTAATTCCAGCTGTGAAAGAGGAAAGACCCGTCGGTCATTTTTTTTATTTGGGTCAATTTAATAGAAATTTAAAGTCGATCATCGGTGGATTCGAACTCAAACATTCTACTCAAACATTAACCACTTCTACCACTGACCAACACACGTATACATTGTTGGTCATAATTTTGATGTCTCGTTATGTACTATCCTTATATTTATATTTTAATATTTTATAAATAGTTATTATGAAATAGAAGTTAATTAAATGTAGTCTATCTCAATAGATACTTATTGATTAAGAATTAAAACTAAACAATTTAATTGAAAAAAAACTTTAAAACAATTGTATACCCTAGTAGAATATAATCAATCATAAATTAGTGATTAAAATATTAGACTAAAACACATAAAATTAAAATTGAATAAAAAAACAAAAAAGAAATAAAGAAAAAAGAAAGATAGTGATATACAATTAAAAGTGAGATACCAAAAATAGGATAGAGGAACTCAAGTAACAATATTAAAAGTAGTTTAAATAGTGTGTGTGTTGGCTTAATGGTAAAACGGTTAATGCTTGATGTTAAAGGTTTCAGGTTCGAGTCTATCGTAATGTAATCTTTAAAATTTTTATATTAAATAACAAGAAGGAAAAAGTTTAATAGGAGTGTGATAGGAGTTTTGACTTTTTAACTTCCACTACAAAAAATTATTAGAGTTTATGTATATTCGCGCGCGATTGATCCTAGTATGGAAAAATTTGGAGTTCCCGGCCGGAGTTGGGAAAACAAGATTGAAAGTTTTATAAGTTAAGTTTGAATTTACCCAAGAAATACTTAATTTACTGCCCACTTGATAAAACATAGCTAACATTCTACTCCTAATTAGTCTGCTATACATATATATATATATTTATTAGCAAGCACAACCCACACAAAATGGCCTTTAACTCTTGTGCTCAATACTGGTGCGTCCTCCTGTGCGTGGCAGCGTGCAGCTGCATGGCGACGGCGAGTCTCCCTCCGGCGAGAATGAAGGTGGCAGTGGAGGGCGTGGTGTACTGCAAGGTCTGCGCGAGCGACCCCAACAACAGCTTCCACGAGGTGGCGACGCTGGCTCCTCTGGCAGGGGCGGTGGTGAAACTGCAGTGCAACAACACAAACAAGGGTCCATGGGAGGAGCAGATGAAGACGGATGGCGGTGCCTCCTTCTTATTGAAGCCGGAGAAAGTGACGAGCTGGGGGGCCCACAAGTGCAGGATCTTCTTGGTGTCGTCTCCCAGGCCCGACTGCATCGCCCCCACCGGCAACGTCCCTTACTTTGACTACACTCCTTGGAGGTCGGGATTTGCGTTGACCAAAACTAATGCCACATCATCTTTTCAGTATTACACTACTGTTCGTACCCTACTCTATTATTCCTACTGGCCTCATTGTATCTGAATTCCGATATATATCTCCATTTGCTTCTTTCAACCTTGTTGTATCTCTTCATTAATCTAACTACTTCAACTCCATGTAATTCTATTCGTTCAAATTAATACTCTTTGTACTACCTCCTTTTTTTCTTATTTTTGGAGTTCAGCAATAAGCAAATGGAGATTTCGAGATTTGTATCGAAGTATCTCACCATTGAAAAAAGAGGAATATGACTAAGCTATGAAGTAGAGGATGCAGCCAAAAACATATAAAGCTTGTATCATACCATATATATGGATGATTTATTGAAAAGACATTTGTTATCCTAAAAACGTGAAAACAATGCATTTTCTGTGAAAGTTATTGTACTAAAAAAATTGAATGTTCCCTTCTCATGGGATTCGAACCCAGGTGGTGCACAATGTGCTCATCCAGTAAAGTGATGCATTACTGTAAATCTTCGCGATCTAATGACTGAAAATGGGGACAATGATTATCCTAAATCCAAATGAGTTTACTATGAAAGTCAATGAATTCGTTGAGAAAGTTACTGAATCCAAATATTCAAAAAAATCACTTGAGTTCGAATCCTATGAAGAACAAACATTTTATTTTTTTGGATTCAATAATTTTCTCGATGAATTCATCAATTTTCACAACGAATTCATTGCAGCATGTCAAGTCTCGCTTTATTTGATGTTAATTTAATTTGCTATGTCATCTTCTCCGTATACTAGGTTCATAGTTATTGTCAACACCATATGAAAGTGCTTGATGATAGTCATAATGAGATACAAGCATCCATATTCTCAAAAGGGGTGGTCTCCTATGCGCGCGCAAGCACAGTGAGACCCACCCCTAATTAATTAATCCTAATTAATTAATTTTAATTAGAATTAATTATTAAATTAATTTTAATTAAAATTAATTAGTTTAAAACTTTAATTGTAAATTAATAAATAATAATTCTGAATTAATAAACTCTAATTATGAATTAATAAACCGTAATCGTGAATTAATAAATCCTAATTTTGAATAATAAACCCTAATTGTGAATTAATAAACCCTAATTTTGAATTAATAAACCATATTTGGAATTAATAAACCCTAATTGAAAATAATAAACCCTAATTTTGAATAATAAACCCTAATTGTGAATTAATAAATCCTAACTTTGAATTAATAAACCCTAGTTGTGATTTAATAAACCCTAGTTGTGATTTAATAAACCCTAATTATGAATTAATAAACCATAATTATGAATTAATAAATTCTAATCTTGAATTAAAAATTATAATTAAAAATAATAAATTTAATTATAAATTAATAAAATCTAATTATCCTTACTCACCATAATTAATATATAATTATTTTAACAAAAACAATTGAATTTCACGGTGACGAGCTCAACCAAGTTTTTGTCTTCTCAAATGCACCTCCGACTCAATTGTCTTTGAATATTGTACTGCAAGAAACAATTAACCAATTAACTTCCAAACTTACTTTAAATATGGCGTTAAGACACTTTTTGGTGTTTGATCATTGATGATCTGCTAAATCGAGATTGTTGGTAGAAGAACGATTTGGTTTTCTCAACAACATGTGCAATCCTTTGTTTTTATTGGCATAAATGTTAGAAAATGGGGGTGCACAAGAAGTGCAAACTAGGGTAGGAGCTACAACTTCAATTTGTATAAGGTTTTTAGTGCAAATTATGTATAGAATCACCTCAATTTTTATTATACGGGTGATTGAAATGTACACTTAAATTCGATAGCCACGATTTTCTTAACCTTTCTTTATTGGGCACATCCCAAACCTATTAAATTCATTTTTTGCTCGTTTTAATTTAAGTTTGTAATGATCAAATATGTTTAATTAGAGTTCATAATTATATTTTAATAATTATTATTATCGTCACACTTAATTTTCCAGGTTTCATAATCACGAGGCTGAGAATAATTACTAAGCTTATTATAGTTGCCATCTCGAGGTAGGGTTGATTGTGAATAGACAACGTATAGATGGGTCTACTAATCCCACTTAAATCCTCCTAGTGGGGGACGTATTGCGTCTAAGATACTTCTGTTTTCACCTTGCATGCATTAATCCATACTATATAGGAGTACCATTAAAGTGTGGAGAAAGTTATTAATTAGAGAAAAAGAATTCAATGGGGAATCCCAACACATTCAAAGAAGCCAATAGAAAGGCAAAACTTGAAAGCAACGGTGAATTAAACTCATAAATTGAAACGGTGGCCCATGTAATTTCTCTCTGCTTCCTCTAAAATGTAGCAAGTAGTTAAGTTCGAGTTGACCTAAGTACAGGGCCTATCCTGACAAATAATGGGCCCTAGACGAAATAACAAAAATGGACCATTTTTCTATTATGGAGATACAATTGAATATATCTAAAAAGATGTACAATATATTATTTATAAAAGAATAATTTTTTTTACAAAATTTGGACCCCCAATAGTTTATAACAAAATTTTGGGACATTGAATATTTTGTTTTTTGAAGGAATATTTATATTAATATAAGAGGATATAAAAATTTTTGGGCCCTGGACGGTCGTCCATACTCGCCCGCCCTCAGGGACAGCCCTGCCTAAGTAATACTTTAGAGAACTTGATATAAACATAGCTCACATTCTACTCATTAATTCGGATCATATTCGGTGTTCCACAATTTATTACTCCCTCAACAAAAAGTGTGTATTCCTTTTGGTGGCAAATGTAATTAATGTAAAGTAAATGGAGAATGAGATCAATGTTGTAAAATGTATTATGTGAGTGAAAAATGTGAGTCATGAATAGTATTTCTGTAAATAAGTGGTTAGTTGTGGATAAAAATTATAAGGTTTATTTGGATCATATCCAAAAGAGGAATGCTTTCGGTTGACGGAGAGAGTATAGTATTATGAATCAAACTTAACATTTATTTCAAAAAATTGAAGTAAAAAAAATTAGATATAATAAAAGTGACATTAAATGATAAAAAAAATTATATTGCCTAATTGGGTGGAATAAAATGCAATTAATAATTATAAAATTAAATCAAAGCATGAAAATTTAAGAAAATAAGATGAATGTAAATAAAATAAAATAAAATAAATGAAAATGAGATATAAAGTGGGACACCAAGTTGGTGTGCTAGTCGAATTATCGCATAGAATATACAACAAAATGAGTTCGCACATTCACATTGATTGAAATGGAAAAGTGCAATTATAGAGTCAATTTAATTTCCACATCATTTATTATATATATATTTCACGCAAGAATTGGGGAGCTAATTCATATGTAGGATGATTGGTTGTGGCTAAAATTGATTTTTTTTACGAAGATCGAGGTTTTTAAAAATTTAACAAAAATCCAAGTCACTTTTTTTAAAGTTTGGATCATGAATTATATTTAATTCTTAATGTAATGACTATTTATAAGATGCTAATTTAACACAAGCTATAATACTTCGTTGGATGAAAATTGGCTCGTCTATTATATTGAGAGCTTAGCTTCAATTTAATGTGTGAAATGTATATATAGTTCGTTAAATTTACCTTACTTGAGTCCGATCGATGCAACTCAAATGATCGCAGAGAATATAATTAATATTGAGAAAGATTGTGGTACATTCGATTATATGGTACATTCATTTTAATTATATCCAAATTAGAAATTAAAAATATAAAGGATTAATAAATTCTAAATAAATATTAGTGATACTAATTATGATGGATATATGATATTTCTTTCAAATATATACAAATGTTTGCCATTAATATTTGTGTCTCGCGATTGGACCTTACATTACATAAACGTCTTAACTTCTCTATAGTTGGTTTTAGAGTCTACGTACTTTTCTATCTTTTTTTTCTTTTGACGCATTTTTAACTAAAGTTTTTAAATAATAGCGAAACTTCTTGTAATATAAATCATTCGTGTCAAAAATATATTATGATTCCACAAAAAATAGGACAAATATATAAATTTTAAATGTATTTGATTTAGCATGATCATATGTCCACCCAAACGGACGAGAAAGAGAGACAAAGAGGGTGTTTGACTAAGCTTATTTTAAAGAGCTTATAAGATATTCCAAGAGCTTATAAGACATAATATTTGAAGAGATTATAAGTTGTCAAAGTGTTTAGATAATTGAGCTTATAAAGCTAGAAAAATCATAATTAGAGAGAGAGAAAATTGATAAGAGATGAAATCGATAGTGCATATATAGAAAATAACGAACCATGGTAATATTATTTTGATAAATTCATTGTTACTTATAAACTTATAAAAAAATAAGTTGGTATTGAACTACTTATTTTTCGGGAGCTTATAAGCTGATGGAATTTATTTTCACAGCTTATAAGTTGTTTATGAGCTTATATTATCAAACACTTTATATGAGCTTATAAATTTCCAAACAACTTATAAATTATTTTAAAAAAACTTATAAGCTTAGCCAAACACAAAAAAGCCCACTTCCGTATAGCCCAAAGATACTTTAGACATACTGGGCATATAAATCAACTTCTCGCCCTGGGCTTCAGATTTGCTATCTTATTCTTTAGCTAAATTTGAGTAAAATCCGATTTAGCCCAAATATAAATTCAACATCCAAGGCTTATAAATCTACTTGTCCTGCCTTCATATTTGCTCTCTTATTTTTCTTTTTCTCTTCATATTTTTCATTTAGGTAGGATGATTGTTTACACATGCCAGTTTTAGAATGTCCTACACAAATTCCAACTCAAGAAATTTAATTATAGCATGATTAATTAATCATTATTAACATTTATTACTAAAACTTGAAATTTGAAAAAAGCCCTGTTATAGGTCTATCAAATTTAATAACCAATTATTGACTAATAAAACTAATTAGAAAATAAATGCTAACAAATAATTATATATTTAATTGGATATGATAAACCCTATAAATTAAAAAAATATTATATTAAAACTGAAGAGAATAATGAAGAAAAAAAAAGAAAAATATACACAATCGAACACCAAATCAAGTGATTTTAAATATTTGCTTTTAGCCGAGTCACTGAAATTTTACATAGAATTCACATTCAAACGCAATATAAGGTGGTCTCATGTGAAAAGTATTCGTGTAAGGATACATGGAGATAACACCCTAAATTTCAATTAAGATGTGATCGTCATACAAAATTCCAATTCGAGTGTAATTTTTATATATTCTTACCTAAGACAAATTCACATGAAACCTTGTCATACAAAATTGGGTGTTGACCATGCTGAACCAAATCACTGTCAAAACAGTGTCACGTAAATTAACATGGCATTAATCAGATTAGATTTTGCGACCAATCAATAGTAATTTCATAGGATAGGTATATGATTTTTTATTTTTACTTTTTGAATTACATATTTTCAACCTCATAAAATGTAAATATATGTTTGGCGAAACGAGAAATAAAAAAAAAAGGCCTCAACCGAGCATTGCAGAATTTAATGCAACAATTTCGGTGCTTATAAAACATTAATTTCAACTCTTAAAATAATCAGAGAGGCTTCAAACACAAGGAAAATTGCGGGCAATGCATAGGATTTAATAGTATAAATTTGCAGCGATAGGATTAATCGAACCCATTCTCGACAATAATCAAATAAACCAACAAGACATGTATACTTATCCCCTCACAAACTTAACTCGGTTAGTTAAAAGCTATTAAATTTGAAACAATGATCAAATATCGAGTCATAATAAACGCAGTTTGAGAGTTTTACCTTTTAGAATGACGTCTTAGGCAAAGTCTTCATAGGTTTTTAATTACTGAGTCACCATGATTTATCTCATCATATTTTCATGATGTGTGGACTATCGGAGGAAGAGATTTCCCTTTTGGAACAAGACACACATAATTATAGTTGGATTATCTACAATGATTATTTGTGAGTGGTAATGTAGCTCTTAAGACTAATTAATGATTCAGTAATAAGAGAAGATAATAAAAGATTAAATTGTGGAAGTGAAAAGGGACAGCAATTACTTAGTGCAGCACTGTATACTAGAATTAAACAGTTAGGCAAAGGTTGTAGTCTTGACGGTCAGCATTGAAAGCGTCCTTTTCAGTCGATGCCAAATTTTGAAACTTGTTTTGACATTTTCCTCTCCTTTTTCAATTTTTTAATTATTGTTATTACTATAATACTATTATGATTTCTTTGCCCCACCACTCCCCCGTTCTGAAATTCCAATTACCGCCAATAATACTCTGGTTCCAGTTGGATTTCTCCGATTTTACTCTCACTCACCATATAGCCGCGTGACTCTACTTGCCACATCTATTCATAAAATCATGTCCCATGGTTTAGATGATCCATCATCTAACTGTTGATGCCTTGATCGAATAAACTCAATTGAATCGTATATTTTTATTATTGATAAATTGTTTAATTTTTGACACCAAAATATCCATTCGTGTGATGTAAAAATATATTGTAAACATAAAAATTAAGTGAAATATTTTGTGGTTTGTTATAATTAACCTCGAAATATGACTAAAATAAAAAAAATAAAAAATGACTATCCCCTATAACCATAATGGTAATCATCTATTTCCCTTTACAAACTGATTCTTATTTCGTTCCTAAATCAACATTTTTTCCTGTTCGATTTTCTTTAAAGATTCCTTTCGGAAATTTTCAATGAATGATAATTTTTTTTTCCCACTTCTTAGATGTTGTAATTGTTTTTTTTCCACTTCTTAGATGTTGTAATTGAAATAATGAAACAAAAAATAAAAATGAAACAAAAAAGAAGAAAACATGAAGTTCACGCTCTCCATATGCGGTTAGGGTTTGTTTGAGATGACCACTAAGTAGACAACTAAACGTTTCTTACCAACTAGAGAAAGAAAGTTACATTCAAAAATAAACACCCTAAACTCAACTAAAACCAGCACTCTCTCTGCTAAATCTCTTATCCTCCACAACAGAGTAACAGCAACCTCTCTCTCCGTAACCTAGGAAAATACAAATACCAACCCACCCACTAATGGAGAACTCCTCCCTACTCCAAGAAACCCAAACCCCATCACTAATCCCATCCCCCAACAGCCACACCTCCACCAGCGGCACCAATGGCCTCCGCCACCGCCCCTCGCCGCCCACCATTCCCATCACAAGATCCGACCCTAATAACCCCTACCCGACCACCTTCGTCCAGGCCGACACCTCCTCCTTCAAGCAGGTCGTCCAAATGCTCACCGGCTCCACCGAGCCCGCCGCCCGGCCCGAGCCCGTTAGAAGCCCGATTCCGCCGATGAAGACTGGGACCAGAAAGGATAAATCCTCCTCCAAGCTCTACGAGCGCAGGAACAGCCTCAAGAACTTCAAGATCAGCCCTTTGGCTCCCGGGCTGGTGAACACGAGGCCGGGTTTTTATCCGGTATACGAGCTCGCCCGGCCCGGAACACCGAGGTTCTTTCCCGAGTATTCTTGATTTCCGTCGCTGGTGCTCAGCCCGGTCACGCCTCTCATACCCGACCCGTTTAATCGCGGGGCGGGTAGTTGTAAAGTAATTTGAACACGGTGGCGGAGGATAAGGCGATTAAGGAAAAGGGTTTTATTTGCACCCGTCGCCGGCGAACACTCCGAGGATTCGGAGCCCCGGCTTTACCTTTGTTTCCAGTGACCTCACCTAGAGTTGCCGGTTCGTCCACCGTTGCTGCAGATTATTGAGTGAGTTCTTCTTTTGGGTTAATTTGAATCGATTATCATTCTGTAGTTGTGCTTTTAATATATGATGTACCATTCTGATGTTGTATAATCACATAGATATGATTTGGGATGGGTAAGCAACTCATGCTGTTGTATGTCATTAATCTTTTTTGTAATTGGAAATTTGGATTAAAAAGAAAAAGATGAGAAAACAACCCCTCTTCTTTTCAACTCCACTGAGTCGTGGTATGTATGATATGTAATTAATGGACTCTTCTTTCTTAATTAATTGCTTGCCCGCCCTTCTCAAAGCTTTTTTTCCCTCTTTCGAGATATTAATTACGCTTAGTTTCTTACTTTAAGGGATAAGTATATTCAAGAAAATCGTCGAGGCGATTGACATTGCTGTCAATCGATACGAAACTTTAGGAAATGGAATAGAAAATAAATAAATATAGAGTATGTGCACATGATTAGAGGAAAAGAAAGGGTATTAATTTGTTGAGTGGGGTTTAACCAAATTGGATTAGCTGTCAGCGGAAGAGTGAAAAGAGGGGCAAGGCATATTGACTCTTTTGCTGCATCTCCAGTGTGAGGATGGCGGAAAATGCCGATTTAGACATCGAGGTTTACTATGTGCTTATCCTCTAAACATTACTCTTCCTTTGTCCTCTCTTTCTCTCAATAGAATTAATGAGACAATGATGGGAGCTTCTTGACTTCTACTCAATTTTGGCGTAGCATTTAAATCTCACGGGTCAATGAGGAAAAAAAGGAGAGAGAGATAGAGAGAGAAGGAAACAACTTTTGAAAATTTGGAAGACTGTAGTAAGTTTACTATAATATCAACTTAAAATAGTCTTTGTGTCATTCAATTCGAATGAATTATGTGCGGCATGGCCCTTCAGTTGACACGCATTAAAGATTTCTTGGCCGTTGATGGAGAAATGCAAGAATTTGAATGACTTCGGTTAAGGCTTTTACATATTGGAGTTATGCTAGATTTTGTATAGTATGCAAATAAAGGGATTATGATTTATGAATGGTCCCAAGGTTGCAGTTGCTCGTTGAAATTGGGTTGTTACTTTAAATACAACTTTTGAAAAAATGGAGATGATGCGGTGGTGGTGCTTCTTTATTTTTGTGGCACTCAACGATCTCTTTTGACTCCATGAAAGAGAGGGAGAGGTAATTGAATAGTGGGAGGGAAGAAAGTGGGACTTTTGTGATGATTAAAGCCAAGAAAGGGATCGTCAATAATTAAAAGGGACAGCCAGTTTGAATGTAGGAAAAGCAAGAAAACGAGGGGGTCTTTCTGTGTTTTTTGCTTTTCTTGGTTTCCTGTTCTTGTGGCCCCTCTTTTTCTTTCTTGCTTCTCCAACGATTTTACTAGTCCAAATAGTAATTTTCTACTGTATATTATAGTTATATATGTTGGGTGGAGAAGAGAAATTTGTGGATTTTTTTTTTTATATCATGGGAACCGTGCCATACCTTCAGGTGCAAGTTGGATAAACCTCACATTCCATGCGATAGCGCGCAAACCACACAGACGGATAAACTACACTGAAAACCGGGTATGATGACTCAAACCCATAGAGGCGTTTGGTGGGGTTCGAATCTGTGATCTCCACATGTAAATTCACCTTAATATTGGGTTGTCGCAGGACAAATTTGTGGAATTTTATTAATATGCTTTATAGTCCACGGAAAACGTCGAGAGGCAAACTATTACCCACACAAAATAACAAATTATCTTAACTTGTAATCAGTGCATGATTTCTTAGTTTTATTCATTATAGATTGAGAATATTGTAATTCTAAAGAATTAAAAGTGTTGTCTTGCAAAATCTTCAAATTTATATGAAAATTGCAGAAGGAAAACTTCCAAATGTATCACCACAACTACTACAACTCATTTTGCAAACTTCATTTTTAAAAATTGACACTTAAACGCCGCATTTTATTATCAATTTTAAAAGTGGTGTTGAAATTGTAAAATGAATTATAATTCGTAATTTGTTCAGAAATTTTCTCAATTACAAATTCGGGTAAATATCGTGTTATTTTTCACATTTAATTTTGGGCTTGAGGGTGTCCGTTCTTACAGTGCTTGATCTGCCAAATTCTCTTGGACTTGAAAGCCATTGTTAGAATGTTTATACAAATGTTATTGGGGGACTCCGTCATCACCATTTTATTAGAGAAAGCAACTATAGTTGATATATTTATAATAACGTATTGGATAAAGAAACCTATGCTAAGAATGATTGCATCCCACTTATGATTGGATCCACTGATCACCCATGTTTGTTCTTATCTTTTCTCAATATGTTTTACACTATTGGCTATTGTGCCTTATGTCTTTCTTCAACTTAGTTTCTTATTTATTTACTTCCAATTTCTAAATATTATTCTAGTTTTTTTCTTTTTCAATTATTTTCACATTTGCCTTCTTTAAATCAATTCAGTGAAGCAACATTAAAAGTTCTTTATATTTTCTATATTTTTATTTAGATAATTATTAAATATTCCCCTTATATATTCTTACGAGTTCGACACCACATCAAAATAAGTCTCACGTTGAAATAGTTCTTCTTGTTGCCCCTCCATCACTATTGTTTTATGAGCATTTTGAAAATACATCGATACATCTTTTTTTCTCATGTATAGAGACCTGAAAATCAAAACTATTCTAATCCAATATGATGTGATCAACCGACAAATTTTATTTTATTTACAACATCTAGATAATAGAAAAAATTCAGCGATATTAAAAGCATACAAAAGCAATAGAGTTGAAGGATTACTCGGTAATGATTTGGTTCCTCCCATATTCAAAGCATATGTGACGAGTGCAGTTCAATTGGTAAGATGTTTCCTTCCGATCAATAAATTTAGAGTTTGAGTTATCTTGCGTGAGAATATGTGCATAAATTGTAACTTAAAAAGATATTAAAAGCATTTATGGGAGGGGGTTAAGGTTTTAAGTAGTTAGGGGTTGTAATTGTGAATTAGTCAATTCGAATAATACTTATAATTTAAATTGAACGTGTGGCTCTATATAAGAAAAAGGTTGGGGGTTGCAAATACAATATTCCTTAGTAGTTGGGAGTTATAACTTATATGGGTGATTTAGGGATGTATGAAAAGCATAATGCATAAATGTATATGATCTCGGTCACGTACTCACTTTTTAGTCAGAAATTATACATACCCCAATAATATTTAGGATATTTCTATACATAGTCCACGTTTTGTTCACTTTAAAAATTAATAAGATTTTAGTAAATTTACTATTTTATCACTATAGCCTCAATTTAAATTCCTAAGTATAAAATAGATCCTAAAAAGTATACCCTCCATTGATATAGCCTCCATCCGTCGCCTACATTACATAAGGAAAAGTATAGTTGTTAGGTTTCTGAAATTGGATTTTCTCAAATCGATTAAGGGGGTGTTTGGGTGAGCTTATTTTAGAGAGTTTATAAGCTCCAAGATCTTATAAGATGTTTCAAGAGCTTATAAGAGGTAATATCACAAGTACTTATAAGTTGTTAAAGTGTTTGGATAATTGATCTTATAAGCTAGAGAAAAAATCGTGAGTTAGAGAGAGAAAATCATAGTTAGAGAGATAATATTGACGATATGTGAAGTTGATAGTGTATGTGTAGGAAATAACGAACTATAATAAAGTTATTTTGATAAATTCATGGTTGCTTATAAGTTTATGAAAAAATAAGTTAGGGTGATCAACTTATTTTAGGGGAGCTTATAATTTGTTGGAGCTTATTTTCACGAACATTATAATTTGTTTAGAAGCTTATTTTGCCAAACACTTTCTGACGAACTTATAAGCTCCTAAACAATTTTATAAGTTGATCCGCTTGGAACTAGTAGTCTTCTCCATACCTTGTTATATACAGATAATCGTCTATATTAAGAGGGTGTTTGCTTGAGCTTATAAGCTTTTTAAAGCAACTTATAAGTTCGCTACAAAGTGTTTGGCAAAATAAGTTCATAAACAGTTTATAAGCTGTGAAAATAAGCTCCAATAGCTTATAAGCTCTCATAAAATAAGTTGCTCAACCCCAACTTATTTTTTCATAATCTTATAAGCTACCATAAATTTACCAAAATAACCTTATTATAGTTCGTTATTTCCTATATATACACTACCAACTTCATCTCTTGTCATTTTTATTTCTCTAACTATGATTTTTTCTCTCTCTCTAACTCATGATTCTTCCTCTAGCTTATAAGATCAATTATCTAAATACTTTAACAACTTATAATCTCTTAAGGCATTACATTTTATAAGTTCTTGAAATATCTTATAAGCTTTTGGAGCTTATAAACTTTCTAAAATAAACTTAACCAAACACCCCCTAAACCGAATCTTAGATTGTCCCATTCCATATCTTCCTCCACGTTAACGCTGCACCGTTGATACTCACAAATCAAAGCGGATCAACGACTCAATCAACAAATCTAAAATATAAATATGAGGTAATTAAATTACTACCTTTGGCAGGCTTCTTGCAGAGGCAGCTTCAGCTTGACTCCCTAAATGCCTAACTCCAATCTAAATATTTCAGGAAAATTAGAAAAAAGCATTATCCTGCTTAATGCAGTACTTTATATATAATTTTGTATAATTAACCCAAAATTCTTGAATAATTAATGTCCAAGATATTGCAATTCTTGGTAGAGTGCTATGTTTTGCTTCCTCTGTCTTATTGAATATAATTTGAAGGGATAAAACACGAATGAAAATAATTGGAAATGATTAAAAATATTGAGTAGACAAGCCTCTGATTCGTACGAAGCTGTTGCTCTAATCTGCCTTATAATTCTCATATTCACACTTTTAAGAATCATATTTTATTTTCTTCAGCAAAAGAGGTTATGTTTTTTTCGTTGAGGTACAACGTTGATGAACGGAAGCTGGGAGTTGGATATTACTGGGGGCTATAGTTTTTAGGGTTTATTTTATTCTAATTTTAAATTGAGTAATAGTTAATATATTAAAAAAGTTTATTAATTTTTTAATAGGGATCTATAATGAGAAAAAATAGAACTATGAATAGAATCTCTCTAATATTTAAATTTTATATGGGCAAAAAGCCCAATTTTTGAGAGAGTCCAATACTTCGTTCTCTTTCGTAGTGGGCTTAATTTCGTCCTTTCCGAGTAGGCCACAAATTTTTATTCACTATTAGATAACCCTTCTTATATAGAGGCGATGGTCATTTTGTAAGTAGAGATGATGATGGATCTTGATTCGGTCAGGATCTATAGATCAGATTTATTTTTGTGATTTGGATCTTAAAAATTGGGCCGATGGATCTGAATCGCATCTGAATCCTACCCCATATTTCGGGTCTGAATCTGGAATTAATTTTTTGAGACCCGGATCCGGTCCAGATCCGGCCCGCGGATCCATTAGTTTTTATTTTATTATATATATATATATATATATTATTTTATTATAATTAAATATCTAACCCCAACTTAAAACTATTTAATTTCATTTTCAAATTCTCTTAAAACAAATTTGCTTCCAATTTCGATTCAAATTCTCCAAATTATGTATCGATCTAAGATTCACATGGATCGCGCCACTTACACCACCAACGATCGAGTTGTTTGTTGTTTCCTACCTTATAGTAAATTTGTAACTAACGTATTTTAATATAGTGATAATTGTAGAAATTCTAAATAATTTTTATAGTATTATTGTGTATTTAGATTATTATGTTATTACTGTGAATTATAGTTGATTTAGAATTTATTTTAAAAGAGAAAATATATGAATCCGGGTCCAGAGGATCTTATGGATCCGAATCTAATTTTTTTAGACCCAATAGATCTGGATCGGATCTGAACCCAAATAAAAAAATCAAATTCAAATTTGGACCTAACCAGATCCGATCCAAATCCGATCCATTGTCATTCCTATTTGTAAGTTGTCTGGTTCCGCTTTATTGTTGCAACTCATACGAGATAATTTGTTTGATGCGTTGGAAAAATAATAAAGTATTACAATATTAAAGAACATATAATTATGAAATTACCCTTCAACTAGACAAATTACATACTTTATATTGATGCACGATCCATATATATCTGTTGGTGCATCAATTTAAAATATACTAACGTGCAAAATTATGCAAAGACGATTTCTCTTTTTTCTTCGCATTATATCCATTCCATATGCATCCATTGATTAATGAAAATCATGCACAATGGACACGTATGACAATCATAAATGCAAAAACCTTGACTTTTGTTGTGTTTTAAGTTCCGAATTCACAAGTCTTTATTTATTCAAAGATTTGGGCCCACAGCGGAAAACTTGTCAGCTTTCACCAATTAAACAACAACAAATTTCAAGCCAAGGATTAGTTGTAAGTTGTAATGTTGGAGTGACATGACCCCAAAATATCTCCAAATCGACCGGTGATCATAAATATCTTTGTGGTTTTTACAAGGAAAGCGGCGATTTACGTCGTAATAAAGAATCGACGCACCGCCGAGGATAATAGTCCAAACAGTAAGTGGTCAAGAATTTACATAAGATGATTATGCAAGGCAAATGATGTTTCGATTTCAAGATTTCATTGTTTTTTTATGAAATCATTATAATAAACTGCAATAGTAAAATATAATACACCGTAATCCTTACGTGTAATATGGTTCAAAAAAATTTAGTTTCCCAAGATCAGCACACAACAATATTACTTTTTTTTCCCTGAACACAAACTATCTCTCAAGTATTACTCCCTCCGTCCCACATAAATTGTCCTATTTTTTTTGAACACGTGTATTAAGAGAAATATATAAAGTAGTTAAAGTGTTAAAAAGTAGGTACGATTCACACTTTTTGAAGGGATAATTATTTCTAGAAATGAAATATGACATTTGTAATGGGACAACCCAAAAATAAAAGTGAAATATTTTAAATGGGACATAGGGAATAGTTTCTTGGAAGAATATTACTTTTTCTTAGATATATTATATTCTAGTTGATAATTATGGGGTGGGGTTGGGGGGGACCTTTCAAGAAATTGAGACTCGTGAATATATTTCATGTCGCAGAGATCAAACAACAAATTATTTTAATGTTGACCATTTTATGATGCATAAAGGGCCTACTTAAATACGAATTTATTGATTAATAAATGATGAATTAGACCTAAATCAATAACCTAACACCAACTACTGGGACATTTTTTGTGCAGTAAATCTTTGTGGTACATTGTACTTACCACACACCCTTTTCTACATATTCGAAAAATATTAAATTATTAAATTTAAATTTAAGTTTAAAATTTTCATTCGATAGGTCAAAATTATAATTCCATAAGATAGTTTTAATGTAAAATTAATTTTTAATAGATCAAAATTAAATAAATGAGTTTTCATTTAATAAAGTTGATTGTTAGTACCACAATGATACTTAATAAGATCACTCTTTTTGTGTTTTGGTAGTTTCGATTTGTTTAGGTGGTTGCGTTGTGTTTCTCAACACGACATATATTTTATTGTAGAGCATACAATTCATGTGATGGAGAGTTTTATATTTAGTAATTTAAAGTGTAAACTATAAATATTTCTTGTAACTAAAAGCATGACTTAAATAAATTTTATTATTCCAATTTTAGAAGTGAGCGCTCTAGCTATGAAAGTAATACTTCTCCATCTAGTTATTTCCACACAAATTTCAAATATTACAGTTGATATCGTTAAAACAATATTTATAAGGTTATACCAATATGTATATATTATATAGGGTATTGTATATAATGAAAAATAAAAACATGTTTAACATGACGGCAAGTGATATATCTTTATGGGTGAAGATAATACAAAATATAACATTTGTGGAATAGATAATATTTTTAAGCTTATTAGCTAATACTACAAGATATTATTAAAAGAAATGGTTTTTTAGGAAAATATATTTTTAAAATGATTACCGGATAATTTCAAAGATTTATACTACTCTACAATGTTTTTGTCTTTTGAAGTATAATACTGTTATTTTTTGTTAAGGGAAAGAAATTAATAGTTGAATATTGAGTCATTATATTCTCATATTCTATAAATACATGATATTTTAAAGCTAGCAAAATGTTGAATGTAATCACAAACAATTAATCTATTTTAAAGATACATACAACTAATCTATTTTGATCATAAAGTTACATAATATATTAATAAATCGGAGTTCGAATAATAAAGAAGTTTAGTATAAGTGTATTTTACTTTATTTCGTAATAATTTTTTAAATCTATTTTTAAATTACAAGCTACACAAAAAAAAATCCCTTTAAAAAAGAGAGAGAAAGAAAGAGCACATAAGGTACAGTCGAAAGCAATAAATACGGCGCATTGCCAAAAAGCAAGTTGCAAATTTACCTAAACTTAAAATTTTCAATCCCTAAAAGAAAATTTTCAATCCCTAAAAGAAGAAAGGAATTACAGTGGTTTTCATGTCGTAAAAGATTCAACCTTTTGATTTGACCGTGAGGAACTGAGGATTATAATCTGATTATTTCCAACAGCGACCCTTGTCACAAAATAATCGCAGGAGCGTGGTTCAATAGGAAAAGATTTAATTACCTATTCAGGAGATGGTTTAGCTTAGATTACAAGTGATTCTCGTTAGTAATTTAAGAATAAATTTTCAGATAAGAAAATGGCTATGGTGGAAGGCCCATTTGAGCATATGATAAGCCACTTCTTAATTGTAGTATATTTGGTTTGAATAGCGTGTAAGTGCCAGAAAGGAAGGGGCAAGAACATACTAACATCGTTCTTGAACTTCATAATCGACATCCTCCTTGTCTTTTGGTCTCTCTTTCACTGTCCGAATAAGCGATTTCTGTAGCACTTTCTGTCTTTCTCTCTCTAAAAAGTGTCTCTTTGGTCTTAGCTGCCCTATAATCTTTGAGGGTTCAGTGATGTTGGTTGGCAAGATTTAGACACTGCAAATTCTCGAGGTACTTCTGTTCTGTTTTATTGTTGTTGTTTGTTGTTCGTTGGGCTGATTAAGAACTACAAAACATGAATTTTGCAGCTCGAGTTTGGTATTTTCTTGACCCCTGGGGAAAGTTGTATTGATGATTCTGGTTCTTTTGCGGTTTTGATTCTTTTATTATTTATGAATTATGGGTTTCATGTTCTGCTTTGCAAGCTTCAGAAATTGAAGTTTCGGGTCAGATTTTGCTTTGTCTCACAGTGATTTATTGTGTTTTATTTCTCGCTAAAGGTGAGTTGCAAGTTTAATTGAGTCCGCAGTTTAGGATGATAGTGAATTATCGATCAAAATAGGCTTTTGTACCGAATACACGTTGTCAGCAATTTGTGTCTCCTTCTTATGGATTTGATTCTGACTGCAACCTTCATTCTTTCTTGTTTGAAATTTAGTGATCACGCTAGTACACTCACTCGACATAGCCATTGATCTCTCACTCTCTTGGAATTATTTATGTTAATAGACTATATTGCTAAGATAATTATGAACGGATCAGCAAAGAGTCGCAAGGCTTAAATCATGCTCCATTTTTTGTTAATACCATAGTGTTGAGCAATTTCCCAATTTGGATCTCAAAATTTATGTCCTTGGGCGTTTACTCTGCCTCCGAAATGAGCTAGAACTGCATATCAGCTAAAATTGCAGGATGACTCAAAGTCGTAAGGAAAATAAGCGAATTTTGGGAAGTGACTTGTAATATCAAGAAACTAGAGCCAAACATTATCAGTCTTCATTTCACTTTTCAAGGATTCTGTAACGTGCAATGTGTTTGGAGTGAAAATCTTATGTTCTCCTACTTCTGGGTCTGCCTAAAACTCTTGAGGTCCTCTTATAATTATTTGATAGTAGAGTACATTCTCATTTTCTGGCTCTCTTTTAATTTATAAAAGTATTGTTATTACAGTGATTGCTCTGTTTCTCTGTCATGTTTTATATGGCAAGATTGTTAAATCTTCCCAGATACACTAACTGTGTGCCAAATTGTGATGATTGTGTATGTGTATACGTGTTGGACTTGGAATCAAAGTTTCCTATATCAAATAGCCAGTTGCCAAATCAATTTCTTTGGCTATTGTTTACAGGTAGTCCTTCATGAGTCATATATGTCGTAAAGAGAGAAAATTGGATTACAGAGTTTAAGTTCAAAGACATATGTCGTAAAGAAACAAGATGGAACAGCAGAAGTCTTTCCACGAGGTAATTCTTTGATGTTTTGTCTGGCATGTCTTTGAGATTTTATATTATCTAAATGTTATAAGGTTTAACTCATATGATAATCAGTTTGTTTTTAATATATAATCACTAGTTTCTGTTTCTGTTTCTTTTCTTTTCTTTTGTTGTAGGTTGTTAATATCGAGAAACAAATGTTAGCATTGATCTATGCAAAGGGTATTTTACACGATGATGTTCTAGAGTTATACCACCAAATCCGCGCCGTATATGAGAAAATTCTATTGAACAGCAATCACTTGCTTGAGCTTCATGAAGTCGAGCATCATATGTGGAAGCTGCATTATGAGCTCATCGATGAATTTCGTAAAAGAACTAGGCAAAGATCTCACCATGGAGAGAAACCTGATAGTATTAACTTACAGAGCAATATTGATAAAAGCTTGGAAGAAATCAAGTCATTCTTGTCCCAAGCAACCGAATTCTATAGGAATTTGATTGTCAAAATGCGAAGAGCTTGTGGGCTCCTGCAAAGTTTTCCTTAACAATAAGGACCGCTGGTCATCTCCCATTGAGCCCAAGAAGCTGCAGCGTGTCAACACACATGCCACCGCCTCTTAATTTGCCTTGGGGATCTAGCTAGATATACCGAGATTATCAAGAAGCCCGATGCTTGTGAGTGGTCAACTGCTGCTACGTACTACCTAGAAGCAACCAGAACGTGGCCTGATAGTGGGAATCCCCATAATCAGGTACTTCACCTCTGTGTGTGTGTGTGTGTGTGAGCATATATATCGAAATAGCAAATCTCAAAATCCATCTAGTTCATCTTTGTACCTCAAGTTTGTGAGTTGTTGCCATAAATGAATTGTGCATCCTGCTTAACTTTGTAGCTTGAATCAAAATAGTAAACGCCCCTTAGGGTCTGAATCTAAATTTTGAGCATTGATGCAGTTGGCTTTATTGGCAACATATGTTGGTGATGCTTTTCTTGCATTGTACCATTGTATAAGGAGTTTGGCGGTGAAGGAGCCTTTTCCCGATGCCTGGAGAAATATTCTGTTACTATTTGAAGAGGTAAAATTTCATAGTCTTCTCTTGCAATCTCATTAGTCGCCTCCCAATACCTAGTTTTCTAACAACCGAGATTAAATGGGTGATTTCTGTAGTTAGTAGATACCAGATTCTATCTTCAATTTTCATTTTGAATTAGTTTTTGGTTGAAATTGGTAGTGACCTTTCAATTGTTTCTTGTGGATCTGCAGAACAGGTCTACAAAGTTGCCATCCGTGTCAATCGAGATGCAGCCTGACTTCTTATACCCTTCCAAAAGAAACTATCTGCAGAATACATGCGTCCAGAAGAATGGTTCTCCACATAACAGCAAATCAGCAGACTTGGATAGCAGCACTTGCTCTGAAAAGTTCGACTTATGGCCCATTCTTGTTAGAACTATAAGCTTCCTTCTAATCAGATCGAGGTACTTTTGGCTGAGTATTGGAACCATTTCTACAGTCTTTCATATTTAGTGTTAAATCAAGAGAAGTTAGTTGTGAACAAGTATTTCTACTTAAAATCTTTCACCATAATGAGGTTTTTAATTGAGTTTCTGAAATTGGGCTTTTGTCTTCATGTTATGCAGTTTGGAGGAATATCCGTGCACCCTCGCTTCCGCCTTGCACAGATTAGACAATTTGCTGGCAGTGGACGACACGAAGCTTACTGTCGCTTTGGAGGCTTACCAGCGCATGGACTCATCGAGAAAAGGGCCTTACCGTGCTATTCAAGTTGTGTCAATATTCATCTTCATTGTTCATAGCCTTACAGAGAGCCAGCTGCAAGACAACCCAACAGGCAAGGATGACGATCACAAACATTCTGCACTAACACCTTTGGCGTTTGCTGCGATATTCATCTTCATGGGCCGCCTTACGGAGAGATGCCTGATGGAAGACGAGATTGATATTTCCCCACTTTTGCCAGCTGTGCTCGTATTCATAGAGTGGCTAGCGGGAACACTTGATAAGGTGCAAACATACGACGTGGATGAAAGGGTTAGAAACACCATGTCCTACTTTTTCGATGCTCTGGTTGATCTGTCAGATCGAATTAAGCAATTTGTAAATGGAACGACATCTTTAGATCGTACTGCTCTTTGGGAAGATCATGAGCTGCGTGGCTTCCACCCGTTGAATCATGTTCATGAAAGGTTGGATTTCTCGACCCATCTGGAGTGCGTGGACGACTACAGCAGTGGAAATGAAGGCCGTCTGCAGCGAATTGCTGATGCTGCCAAACAAATAACGACCAAATTCAAAAACCCTCGGGAGTCGATCTCTCATGATAAGAAGACTTCAGCTGATGAGGAGAAATCTGTGCCAGTGGAAGAGGAAGAAGTCATTCTCTTCAAGCCCATCACGCGACGCAACTCAGCACCGTTGTACATCTCTAAGCCTATAAAAGATCCCGATGAACCACTCCTACCAACACCATCTGCTGAAGAATGGCTGCGAAGAGCCACGTCTTTATCGTCCTGTCAGAATGCGGAGGACGCAGACTCCTTCAGCTTCTGCTCTGCCACACCAAATTCCGGCGACAATAGGCCACCGAAACCCCCCTCCCTCAGCGCTTGGGTCCACAGCAAGGTGAGCTCGAGCAACGAAAGTGACAAAGAACCAAGTGGTTTTAATCGACAAAAACTAAGCCCTATCGATGAAATCACTTCCACATCCTTCGTCGGTCTCCACATCAATGATACCCAAGACTCCGGAATGTCAACCGACCACATCTCGACAATCGTGCATGACTCCCCCCCTTACGTAGCTCCGGCACCTTCAGCCCCCTTTTTGCCCGACGATGCTTCTTGGTTGAGGGGAAACGAGGCAGATGGCATTCTTGGTGCGGCACCATTGGGCCGGCCGACTGTGGTTGATTCGGGGTTTGTTAACGGATATCCTCCGCTCCTCGGTATGAGCTCTTCCGAATGGTTGTATCACTATAGAAACAGTCAAAATATGGCCTGGAATCCGGTTCCAATGAATGCTGCTCCGGCGTTTGGGAATGAGGTTTCGAGCTTTGAGCTGTGTGATCAATGGGGGAACCGTTTGGTGTCAAATCCGATGGTGTATTGGGGTCGTTCGGGATACTATGATGGTGAGGAGGAAAGGCGAGAGAAGCTGTTTCTTGGTTATCAAAGACCGTTTCCGTATGTGTGTGGTGTTGGAATGGAGGTCGGCCTTGAACAGCCGCCGCTTCTGCACTATCTTAAGGAGAAAGAAAGCCAGCTGCAGTCGCCCTCTCAGCTAAGAGGTCCTACTTTACGGGAAACTGATTTCAAATGTTGATGTTTCATATACCATACTTGCTCTGATGATTGCTCTATTTCCACGGTGTCATAACTCATAACGCCATGAATGCAAGTCGGTGTTTTTCAATTGATTTTCGCATTAAAAATGGGAGATGAAATATGATTTGTGGTGGAGGTGGTCATGTAATTCTCAGGAGATTCTCAACAATCCATTGTATGCCAAGTGTGGAATTGTCATTCCTGGTTTCATGATTGGCTCTGGCTTTTCTACATCGGTAGAAACTGATTGCCTCATGATTTAGTATTTTCAATAGGTCAAAAACTTCATTGGCGGACGCCTGCAATTAGTGTAAATTAATTAATAATTGTTAATTGTTAATTATTAATTGAAATCCCCGTTATAATTTAATTAGGGAATGATTTGGTTAGAATCTTAGAGGCGCGCTCATGTGCGTTCTCCCTAATCATGAGCACGGGTTGGGTTTAGATCGTATTCGGTTTGGATTAGATCCATTGCACAGGTCGGGTTTAGGTCATATTCGTTTGGATTAGATCCATTCATTTTTATTGACAAGAAGAGTCAATTTTATTCATGAATAATGTTATTTTTATTGGAATAATGCCTTTTTGGTAAATGATAAAAATAATAAAGACAAATAACTATCGATTTTTTAGACTTGTAAAAACTAATTTTATATACTCCTTCTATCTCTCAAGTTCTTTCTTAATTTTTCTTTGTGTACATTCCCAAATTTCTTTCTATCCAATTTCTGAAACTATTCTAAAAAAGATCCCATATTTATCATTCTTTACAATATATTTTATTTATACTTTTTACCGTCCATAGTTCAATATTATCTCTCATTCTTATCCTCAACACTACCACTTACATCTTTTATCATTCATAACTCATCACTAATTAATTTAATGTTAAATTAATGTGGGATCATTACTTCACTCATAATACACTTAACAATTTTTATTAAAACTCTTATCGAATATTCCCAAGAAAAAAATTGAGGGACAGAGGGAGTATTAGATAATTGGTAGAATATTTGTTAATTTAGTCAAAATAACTGCTACTTTTATTTAAAAATTTATCACTTTTAATCATAATAATAATCATTTTATCATAAACATTGTAACTTATATTTAAAATTATTTAGAAGTAACTATTACTAATACCTATGATGGATCGGATAATAGATTGGATCCGACTCACACATAACGAGGGAAAGCTTACATTTTTGTCATAATTTTATCATTGGCTGTTCGAATATATTTCATCCACCCAAAAATTTGTTTATAATTTTTAATTTTAGTATGTTCCTCAAATTTATTCTATTTCTATTTATAAAAATTAATCCATAAAATATTTTTTTCTTATTATCTTCATTATCTTTTATTTACATATTTTTATCAATCATAACCCATCACTATCCTTATTTATTATCTTTAAATATACCAATTATTTATTTATTTTTATTATTCAGAATCCATCACTAATTAAATTAACATAACATTAGATATGATCAAATTGGCTTAACTATCCTTCTCGGTTTGACAACTACTGGTAGTACCGTGTGCGTGTGTCGGTCAATGATAGAGTGGTTATCACCGAGGCCAGCCTCCGATTCGAGTCTATCATGATGCGATCTTTAAAATTTTTGTATTTAATTACCCAAAAAAAAAAAACTACTGGTAGTACCCCTGTCTCACGCACGCAAGCACGCACGCACCGTCGTCTCCACCCACCAAAAACTGAAATCAAAGATCTAAAATCCCTACGATGGAGGCTGAACCGTCGACTAAGGAGCGCGTCTCCTCTGCAGAAGCAGTCATGCTTGGAGCTTTAGCTCCTGGCGTCAACGTCTGTACTCTATACATCACATACTACTTTTTTAGTTTAATCAAGATTCAAAATCCTCTCTTTATTTCAGCCAGATTTTTCTCAAATAGAAAAGGGTAAAATAGCTCTGATCTTCCTCTGCTAAAATTTCAGGGTGCCACCTGGAACACTCTAAAGATGGCGTTTCTGATGCTGGGCGTCTGCCTCGCTGCTATGCTCGGATTAGCGTTTTCCTCCAGCGACTCTTCCTTAGTGTTCCATGTCGCCTTCCTTGTACTCATCGCTGCCACTCTTTTCGTGCTTCTTAGCGGGTGGGCATTCAAAATATAAATCTCCACTCTTCTCTATTTTTAATAACGTGAACTTTGTTGAAGAAGGAAAGGGTTTTTGCTATGTGCCAGACAAGGAGGAGGGGGATTGTAACCGGGCATAGAATTTTATTCACATGGAGTCGCTGTTTTTGAGTTGTATTCTTCTGTATTGATCTGTGATCTATCGTTGGCTCATGAGACTAAGATCATAGTGCACTCTAGGTCTTCGATAATATTTCCCAATGAGAACTAGTTACGCAGAGTTAGATTCAAGATTAATTTTCTGTCTTCTTTTGTTGCTATCTTTCATTCTTCTGAGATTAGTGCCAGTCTAAATCTTGCTGTTTTGATTGATTTGCATATGGATCCCGATCAATGCATAATTTTTTTTTTTTCGAAAATGTTAATGTTCATAGTAAATTCTGGGAATTTGCATCCGTTTTAGTTCTTCATGGTCTAGTTAGATATTATCTTGTAGGGGTGATGCCCTTTTTCTTTGACCTTTGTTATGTTTGTAATTCTCAGGCAGATTCATGATTACCTTTTTGTTTCAGGTGTCTAAATTAACTGCTGAAATGAGAGCTGTTTAGTAGTTATTTCATGCTCTACTTATATCCACATTATTAATGGGTATGTTGATTAATAGGTGTCCTAACATTTCACTGTCTGTGTTTTATAGCTTCCTTGCGGAGACGGGCCTTGTCTCAATCGAGCATCAGATGCAGGAGATTGGCTTAGGAAATAAAGATGCAGGGAACAGCAGCAAGAAAAGCAACTGATTTTTTTATTTTTTATTTTGGACTACTACATCATACAGTTCATATCACTAAGACCTTGCAACAAAGAAAAACAACTGATTTTTTTGATTTTGGACTACTACATCATACAGTTCATATCACTAAGACCTTACAACAAAGATCAATACAGCTTACTTGGATTGTTACAAGTGAAAATCTATACGCACGAGAAGATGAAAAATGACTGTTAGATGATTGTTGTGCGCTTCTGCAGCTTCAGGCTCGCCTATCTTCCTTCTTCTCTGACTTATCCTTTTTGGTCTTGATGAAGCAGAAGCATGAGCAGCAAGGTAACCTGAACAGGAACTTCATTACTTCTCAGTTTTTGGATGACTTTTAACTTATTTTGCAGATCACCGCACTTATAGAGGAGAAAATCTTGTAACCTCATGTACCAATACATTGTGATTCTATTCCTTCCAGATAATAAGATGCTTAGGTTCTTCTATACACAATTGAGACTTCGATTCTTAACTTGTTCCACTCAAGATCAATATTATTTTATTATATCCATTTGTGGGCAGCAAAAGTGGATTCAGTTTTGCATTATTTTTTATCTCGTCGTGTTCGATTGTTTTATTACTTTCAAATTCTTTCAACTCTCTCTGCGAAGACAGGATAAAAAGTCGAGGGCAAATATTGAAATTTGAAAGAGCACTAGCCAGTAGTTCGTGCTGCAAGTTGCAGAGTTAGAGAAGCAAGAGTGATTTATTGTAGTGATGAAGTTACAAAAGTAATGCCAAACTGCACCGTGTTTTGAGCTATATGCCATGGCTCGTCTGACATTATCACTATTTTTAAGTTAAAGGTAGCAAATCAACGTGTTTTGATGCTAACTCATTTTCAATATATTTGTGTACATACGATCTAATAGAATGATTTTGCCGTATTTTATTTATTCAATGACTAGAGTTAAACGTGGATATATAGCCCGAAAACGTAGAACAATACATAGTGCGATACAGTCAAAACAAAGTATTCTACTAAAAATAGATACCTCGGAGACAAATAAACTTATCAACAGATTCTCTACCCTCTCTTTTTCCATTCATTTTGTTTAATTCGTACCTGAGGCTATTCCTATAATAGGATCGCCTTTAGTAGAATTATTGCGCGGAAGTGCTAGTGTGAGACAATGCACCTTAACTCGTTTTTATAGTTTACACACTTTTGTATTAACATTCATATCAGCATTTGACAAGCCAGATAATCTAAATTGAATTTTTGGAACATTTTTATTAGCTTTGTGATCATTTGAATATTTAATTGTAATTGTGTATACTTCATGACATTTTTGGTTAAAAGATCGATATATAGATTGGGTATTTGGTTGTAATTACTAATTATGTATAATTCAGAACATCTATTTCATGTTTAAAAAGGGAGTTTTGAATTTAAAATCAATTGCAAATTGACTAGAGTGACAATTTCGTAAATTAAAATAAATTCCGTGTCACAATTTTTGGAGAAAAATGGGTTTCTCCAATTAATGACCGACTTCTTCTGCGTGGAGTGATTATTTGAGATGTTTTTATTTATTTTATTTTTATTTCTTTTTTCTTATCTTTCATTTATTTATTTATTTCAAAAATTTGTACAATTTGAGTAATGATGTCATATATGTGTATCAAATTGAAGATCATGACAAGAACTTTAATAAGACAACTGATATGAAAGAAATGAATTTGAGATGAGAAGGTTATTATCATTCACAAAAACTCTTGTACATTCGTCCAGTATCGTGCGAACGGACAAAAATATAATTTGTTGTTAAGAAAAATATCATTTGTTTTTTTTACCCTATAATTTAGAAAGTATTATTTATATTGAAGAAAATTATCATTTATATAGAAAAGAAAAATATCAAAGTCCGCATAAACGGATGGATGTACAGAAGACCACCTCATTATCATTTGGGGTTGGTTTAAGATAGATTTTTAAATTACTTTTAGTTTTCCTTTTCCAATAAATTTTTGTTGTGGTGATCGATTTATTTTCAGTGTTGTTTTTTCTTTTTCTTTTCCTTTTCCTTTTCATGTTGAATTAGAATTTTTTTCCCATTTTCTTAATTTTTGTTCTAATTATTAATTATAATTATACAATATTGATTATGGAAGTATTTGTTACTCCCTTCGTCCCCCAAATATAATTCTAGGAATCTTCGGTACGGGTTTTAATAAAAGTTATTGAATGCATTATGAATGGAGTAAGGATCCCACAATAATTAATATTAAATTAGTTAGTGATGGACATAGGTGATAAAAAGTGTAAATAAATAGGTTGTTGAGGATAAAAAAAAGGAATAGTGATGGATCATGTGTAGTAAAATGTGTAAATAAAGAATATTATTGAGAGTAAAGTTGGGAAGATAATTACCATAAATAGATAGGAAGGAAATTGAGGGACGTCTCAAAAAGGAAAACTAAGAAGGAAATTGAGAGACGGAGGGAATATTAGATTAGACATATTATAATATTAATATCAATTAAATAAGAAAAATATTAGAAATAGCACATGAATAATAATAATAATAATCATAATAATAATAATAATAACAATAATTTAGTGGAATTATTTTGGAAGTTGCTTTTTTTAGATACGTGGTTACTAGGGGTGCTTATATGAGTATCGGTTTTCGATTAACCGGGAACCGAAACCGAAAAAATTGGTTCTCGGTTAATCGATAACCGACTGTTTCGGTTTCGCTTCGGGTATCGGTTATCCTCTTCAAGTGAATTTCGGTTATCGGGTATAACCGATTAACCGACGGTTATACCCGATTAACCAAAATTAATTTATTATTAAGTAAAAATTATTTAATTTAATATTATAATTTAGGTAATATTTGAAATAATTTCGGTTATTTTTTGTCAATTTCGGTTATTTTTTTAATTTCAATATTAATTTCGGTTAACCGCTAACGAATCGGTTAATCGATTAATCGATCGTTTCGATTAGCTATTTTTTTTCGAACTGAAACCGAACCGAATCTCACTAGGTTACATCCATCTGTAGTGGATACCAACTTTTAGGTGTGTGTGTGTTAGCCAGTGGTAGAGTGGTTAACGCTGAGCCAAAGGTCTCGGGTTCGAATCCGTGTGACGCACCTTTAAAATTTTGTATTAATTGACCAAAAGGATACCAACTTTTATCAAATATGTTTTAGATGGAGAACTGCATTTATCATATATTTAATTGCTTAATATAAATTTATGTTATATTTTTATAGTGTGATTTTTTTGTATAGTATCTATAAATATACTATGTTTTTTTTCATAATTAGATAATTTTGTTTTGTTTTGTAATATTATATAATTCAACATGGGTTTATTAATGTGATATTTATTTTATTTTACATTAACATCTCGATCTACGGGAAATAAAATTGAATACCCAAACTATCAACTTTTAATAATTACATTCTAGGATTCGATTTCAGACGATGGAAATCTCATATGGCACAGCAGAAGCTAAGCTGGATTCTTAAAAAGTTAATTAAAAATGAGTAGGCATCATAATAATGTATTCATTAGCATGATGCCAATTACATTTTTTACTTTAAAACGATGTTGTTTTGATGCCAAATTATTTTTAGTTTATATTATTGAAGTCCAACATCATAAGTATGATTTTTTTCGTCACATAGGATTTCATCGTCGAAAATCAAACCTGATAAGTTAATTGTTAAAAGTTAGATAGTTAGGGTATTTAATTGTTATTTTTCGATTATCCTTTTTAAAAGATTAATAGTTTGAATTTAATTTTTCATTCTATCTTTTTAATAAAACTATAAATGATTTACAAAATGAAACATTTTAGTATTTCTAACATTTTATGTGTCAGTTTTAGATATCTTAAATTTTAGTCATGTCTATCTACCATTTTTTATTATTTTAACTATAACTATTATCGGGCATTGTATGAATTATAGATCTAATTTTTGTTAACTACTCTAATAACGTCAAGCACACAACAGTACATTCACCCATTCACGCTTCTTTTTTCCCGTAAATCCGTAAAACACAAACCCAAAATTTCCAAATTATCCTGTAACACACACATGAACCATCATTTAAATGTATATCTCAAAATCAAACCTAAATTATATATATTAAACCCTAATTACTTAAAATAAGTGAAAAAAGAAAATTCTCAATCTTAAAGTGGAGGCGGATGGGATAGAGACGGATGCTGGGCAGAATATACGGGCTTAGAGACCGTCACGAAATAAGAGAATTGTATTATAAAATAGCATCGTAATTTTGAATTACTTTATATAAATTTTAATTTCCAATGCATGCAATTTCTTAACAAAATTGGCACCGGATGGAATTCCTGTAACTGCTTCCTGACGTTGCGGACCACCAGAATCTCACATGAGATTTGTTTAAAAGGTTAGATCTATAATTTAAAATTTATATTGAATTTTACACTTAAAAAGTAAATATATGACTTATCAAAATATTTCGAAAATACCCCTAAAAATATTCGAAAATAATCTAGTGAATCAGATCATTTTTAAGGTCGTATTTATTCTTATTTCTCCATCGATTTTAGATCGAAATTATGCTAACAAACGTTGTTGCTCAAAGTTTGATATGCAATCTATAGTACGATTTTGTATTTAAAAGATTGAGCCAGCGAACGTTGTGACTCAAAGTTTGATTAAATTTACGATTATGGAAACAAAATTTTGAATTTGAATATGATGACCCAATTTTTATTCATGGTTTCGCTTTAAATACAGTTCCGTAAAGCATTGAAAGTTGGGTAATACTTTCTACAATCTACATTTATTTGATTTTCAAATTGTTGATTATTTATAGAAGCGCTCTCCTATTCACCATGCGCACAAATTAACATATCAATTGATGTGACAATGCCACATGGACATGAGAGTCAGCCCTTGAGCCATCATATTTATTTCTTACTCAAATTGCCATTGTTACATCCCAATATTATAGAAACTATTATTTTTAGAGTTATCTTCTTTATTATAATGTGTCGATCGATTCAATTTTATTGAATGAAAAAATCGTTTATTTAATGTTTGATCTGTTAAAAATTGGTTTAACATTAAAATCATCTCATGGAATTATATTTTGCCCTATCGAATGAAAATTTAAATTTAAAATAATAAATTTAATACTTTTCGAATAGGTGGAAAATGATATTTATATAAAAATGATTTACACATTAACTTAATATTATTATTTTATTAATTAATTATATTGATAATTACTAAAGTATCTCCGTGTGGCCAGACATAATGTGGTCGCATAATTATTTTATTAATTAATTATATTATTAATCAATTATATTGATAATTACTGATGATACATTCTTATTAATTACAATACAAAGAAATTTAATTTAAAGCATAATATTCAAAGCAATTCAATTGGAACTTGACCGAAATCGAGTCAACTCGATTAGTACATTTTTGGTTTTAATTAAGAAAAAAACATTTGTCTCCCTCACATCTCCTAAAAATAATTTGATCTCAATATGTCTTCTTAATTTAAAAGAATTGAAGCTGAACGACATATGAACTTAAATTCAGGAGAAGTGACCGAAGCAGATTTCATAACGCATCCGACTTTCGAAAAAACTGTATTTAGTAACGCTTGTCACATTGCGCCACAACTCAGCATAATTCACCAGAAATTCAAAATTAATTAAATTTTGCATTATCAAATATCACTTGCTTTTTTTTTGTGGATGCGGTATTAAATTATAATAATGATTGATCCAATCCTAAGAAAATCTTATTTAATCCCGTTTTAAGCCACACATGGACAAAATCACTTTGTTTTTATTGAAAAACAATAAAGTATCGGTCGCGGTTCGTCTCTTTGGAAAACTTCCATTCGTATTCAACCACCACTTGGGTATTATTTATAATTCAATTAATTTTCCTCTATTTCGTGTATTTGAAATTAAATGAACAACCTGAGTTCCATTTTCGATTCTCTTTTGTATATAATTAAAAATATAAAGGAATATGACTTTATGGGTTACAAAGGTAAATTGGCTAGAGAATATGGGATCAAACTAAAATAAAATAAAATCACCAAACTATTGTTTTATTAGAAAAGGAAAATATTGGCTGGAAAAGGATAAAATCCGAGACGTGGCTGGAAAAGGATAAAAATCCGAGACGGTAGCCACTGCTTTCTCTCACTAAAACTGCTTTCTCTCTCCTCTATTAGATTGTGAGTATATAATAAAGGTTTATTGTAGGTTTGCACTCTTTTTTTGGTTTTTTCTCTGGGTGTACCATTTTGCATGGCTTTGGCACCAACTTCCTTCGCTCACACCTCCATCACCACCACCCCCTACTCTCTCACTTTTCACACCCAAAACTCCCTCAATTTATTGCTTTAAATCAAACGATTTTGCCTTTTAGTTGAAGGTTCGTGCTTTCCGCTTCTTATATGTACAAACAACCCGGATTCCTGCTGCCGTTTTGCTACTTCATTTTCCTCTTAATCGTCTGCGTCTCTTTGTTTTTGTGAAGCGGAGAATTTTGGTTTCTGTTATCATGGAAGAGTGGGATGCTCAGAAGATGTGAGTTTCTGTGGAAAAGTAGTTCAATGCTACTACTTTTTTGTTTATTTTTCAGAAATTATTTGATTTTTTCCCTATTCGTCTGAGGGTTTGTGTTTATTGATTTTGATTTTCTTTTTCCTCCTTTTTTTTCGTGTCCTTTGGAGTCGGATGCTTGGGCCTTTTTAAAAAAAAAAATTAAAAAGAAAACGTTTCTCTTTTGCAGGTTGGACTTGTACATTTACGATTATTTGGTGAGAAAGAACATGCATACAACTGCTGAAATCTTAGCCAATGAGGCTGATATTCAGCCCAAGTCTGTTGGTATATCACTTCTTCTTTTGAGATCCTTTAATTTGCTTTAGAACTCTGAGATTTCTTAAATTTAATGTATCTATAAATGGAAGAAGTAGATCTGTGCTTGATTTAACGAAATAATGTTTTCATTCCCATAAAAAGGAAAAGGAACTTGATTTATCGCTTATTTATCTCTAATTAATGTGTGTTGTTTTTGTTTATGACTTTAACTTATGTATTGTGAAGTGTATCTCAGTCGCTTAATTAACTTTGTAGAATCTTTTTAGTGGAACAGGTAAACAAAATTGATTAGTAATTGCATGTACTTTGCATCTTTTAAAATCATTTTCATATGACAACTAATGCTGTTTGCATTGTTGATTCTCCACCGATTCGATTGGTTTTAGTCAATTATGACTTAGTACAATCTGATTATAGAATGATCTGTCATGTATGTTGATCCAATCTAGCTAAATAATCTGATCACACTGCTATCAAGTTGTAACATTAATTTTGGTTCATTACACTCCACATTAATTGAAAGTTGTTGTGACAAATCACATAAATTTTGAGTGCTCATCTTCATATTTCACATCTTCTTCTCCAGTTATCAATCCTCCCGAAGGATTTCTGTCAGAGTGGTGGTCCTTGTTTTGGGATGTATACTCTTCTCGACTTCCGAAGAATCCTCAGGAGAACAAGCCAGTACATCACAGGTTTTCGAATTTTCTTCTATTTGTTTCTAAGAACTTGTTTGATTTCATTATTGTATTAACAAAGGTCATGTTGCATTGAAGTTGTTTTTGTTTTAACTTTTTCAGCCACCTCTGAATGATGTCTCTGTGCTGCAAAATGCTCGGCCTGATTCTGGGGTGCCAGACGTCAGCTATATGCTGCAGAACATCTGTCCAACAACGCCTATGTCAGGACTTCCTAATCTGCTTCAGACAGTCAATCCAACACCAATACCAAATATGGGAAGTTTGCTGCAAAATGCTTTTCCGGCTATGGTGATGCCGAATATGGACTTCACCACAAATCAGTTTGGACAAACTCCTATGTCGATTTCAGACAACCCTATGAGGCAGGAGCAGATCATGGCAGGTTTGATTGCTCAAAGAGCGCGTGAGCAAGAGCATCTTAGGCTTCCTCCAAGGAGCCTTGATGCTAACTCGAATGTTCTTAATGTTGATCATTTAGCTAGCATGTTGCCATTGGCAAGCAGTTCAAGGTAATATGATATGAATGTTGTCTGTCTACTGGTTTAAAATACTAACTTCTTCCGCCCTCATCAAGGAGGTGATTCTGCAAAGGCTGATTTTATTTTTCTTGGGATTGATAGTATGACTAAATGTCTGCTGCATGTTATAACTTGTATCTCTATCTGCAATAATTTGTTTTGAGGGAAGCAGAAAGATCTTTATAACCAGGTTTTTGAAGTGATAAATGGTCAATGGTTGAATTCAAGATCTTAATATGTTCTTTAATGTGCAATATGGTCTTGCAGCCGTCGTCAGAAGAAAGTTAGTAGCAAGCGGCAGTATCCTGTTATCAATGTATGCCTATTTTCACAAACAATAGCCCGTGTGTTATCACAGGAAACGGATTTGAGATATACGATGTGTTTTGCAGGATGTCAACTATGGTACTGGTTCGAGGGGATCCATCCCTTCGGAGCTAACTCCTTATGCACCAAAGCTGATACAAGATGACATAGGACATGCAGATGCTGGTTTGTACACTTGACAGTTTAAAATTACTATTATCTTTCCTATGCTTGGATCATATGTTTTCCATGTTTAATATTTGCATTATCTTTCTTGTTAACTTGCATAAAAGATGCATGCAACATGCATATACTCCCCGGAGAGTTCATTTCCAGTGGTTGAAAATCGAGGTATAGTCTTGAAGGAATGCTAATTCTATACATATGCTGAACAGTATGTGGCTTCCATGTTCTCTCTGCTAAGTTCACTGAGATACTTTTAGAAGCTTTGATACAATAAATGTCCATTTTTATGAAGACCAATCTTGGACTAGAGTTATTTTTCATATACACATAATCAAACTGCTGCACACTCTTAAAAGTGCCTTTTCACAGTTCTGATAATTTATGCTATACCCAAAATTTCATGGTTAACCATTTTTACTCTTTTTACATGTAATCTCTTTCCCTAGAAACTCTCTTTAGGCTACGAATTAGGAACATTGATTCTGGCATGGGTTATGAAGAACTTGACAGGTTATGTGCATGTCAAGTTCCTCAGAAGATGGTTCAAAGAGAGGATACTGATTGAATCTTAGGGGCCTAATGAAGTGCTTGCATTTCTTGTAAAAAATGTATAGTTAAATTGGAGGAGTGTGTAACCATTTCCCTATGGAATCACTGTTTCATGCACTTGCAAGTTATGTGAAAATACACTTAGTGTATATGATTATCTCACTCTGGTTGGTCTAGGACAGAACGTCGAGTTCTATCCTATTATTTTGGAGTTTCCTGGTTGGTCATATTGATAGCCAATTTCTGTCAATCTGGTTTAGGCTCTTCAGCAAGTTCCAACTCTGCGTGTCCTGATACCAGCTCCTGAATCAAGATTTGATGCTCATGCATTAAGCAGCCCGAGCTATGAATATTTTCTCAGTTTATTCTTGGCCTTTAAGATAACTTTGGCCTTCTATAGTGAAAATCGTCTTTCCCTGGATTAATGTTTGTCTATAGTAAGGAAGTGCTTGTGAAAACCCTTCTTGATGTTTGTACAAGAGGCAGACTATTTGTTTTCTTGTTTTCTGAAAGCTGTCGGGTGATCTTTGTTCAATTTTGGTTTCAGTAATTTTCTCATGATTATTTGGATGCTTTCTACGTAAAGAGAAAATTTATAATTAGTTGGCAGTATCTTGGAGTTAGCTTCCATAATCTAAAGTGAGAAAGTTAAGACCAAAGAGGACCTTATGTAGAAAGAAGAGCGATACACAGGGAAACTTTCAAACATTAGTATGCCCGATGACTATTCTGATTACCTAGTAAATACCAAATGTTTGGCATTAATACTATTAGTGATGAGGTCAAGATGAAAAAGGGAATATTAAAATCGGTTCGAAATTTAAATCGGTTCGAAATTTAAATCGGTTCGAAATTTAAATCGGTTTTCGGTTTTGAAAATTTCGGTCGGTCGGTCGAACCGACCGACCGATGCACACCCCTAATTAATAGCATAGTAGAAGCAACGGGTATGCTGAAAAAGGGAATATTAAAAGTGCTACCACTAGTGATGAGGTCAAGATGATTCTAATGGTAACATTATGGTTTGGTTGGAGACTTGGTCCTGATGTTGCCATTATTATAAGTATCTACATCGATTATGTTGTGAGGGTGGGCGAGAAGGGAGCTTGGTGTCAATGTGTCATATTGGTACTCGGTAGTGACAATCTGAAGGAATCAAAGGTGATAGCATTGAGTTTTCTCAAAATCAGTTACTTTGCTTTAAGATGGTGCAGTGGAATGGATGCATAGTGTTGGGTTGTAGTCATTACAAGAACTTTGGTTCAACTATAGGGTAATCATCGACATTCATTCAATAACTGGTGCAACACGAAAAAAGTGTGTGAGCATGGGCTTCGTTAGGTTCCACCTTGGGGCATTAAGAACCACTCATTGAAGTTTGGATTTAGCCTCAAATTTGTCGGGTCCCTCCGGTCATGTCTCGAAAGCTTCTCTAACTTAACCTGGTGCATGATTATGTAGCCAAACTTGTATTGCTCCTTTAATCACTCGATATGATCATCATCATCAATTCATCATCATGAAAACCCATCTTTCTGTTATTTCTTGAGCCTTCCTCATCAGCGTTGGACCAAATATCACTTAAGTCATGAAGGCTCACCAAAGTCGTAATAATCATACTCCTAAAAATAGTAACTACAAAGATTGTCATACTACTTATGTATAACTAATAAAAGTATGGTACCTTTAGTGATTATAGGCGGATCAATCATGTTTGTTGTGTGATCTCACCTTTGATTACTATGGGTGGATCAAAGCTTTGACCGACTCACTCCTTTTATTTGACAATCTATTCTTCCAAATGAAAATTCATTACAAGAGAGATCATCTTTGCACTTTAAAATTAAACATTTGATCCTTATCTATTTCTCCATAAGGAAATTGCCATAAAATTAAATCCTTCACTTTGGGAACCACTCATTCTAAAACCAACATTTTCAAGCAAAATCTACACTTCCATAAAAGATAGTCTTTTCTAACTTTGAGACTTGTAGGAATTTCCAAATTGTGTAGCTCTCAAAAAGTTATTAGTGGAATATACTCAAAGGTAGGACATAAAAGTTATTGAATATTACATTTAGCACGTTATGTTGTACGTAAATGATTGAGACGAGAATATATTTAATGAGAGATTTTTACGCACTTGGCAAGTGGTGTTAATGTGCAATGCTTAGATGCAAGAATAGAATTTTGTACTATATATAGAAACACTTCGAACTATATCTCACATGTTTTCTATAGTTGTACATATGCTAATCCATGATGCTATCTTTTGGGGAAAAGATTGGTTGTACTCCTAATTCGTTGTCTATTGCGACTATTCTTCCAACTTCCCACCTTCTAATCATAAGCTCAACAACGGACACTTTCACAATCGAACTCTCTTTTATTTTTGGACTTAAGGGTTAATCTCCTACCAATAGCAAGAACGTTTTTTCAAGTTATAAGTGGGATTTTTTTACTCAAAGTTATCAACCTAATCGATCCAAACTTAGAGCACAACTTGATAACGTGCAATACGAGATTCTCACATAGAATCTCAAACTCTACAAAAATGTTTCAATTTAAGGATGCTTCTGTACTCGAACTCTCCTTTGTCTTTGTGCTCATAGGCTAACTTCCTTTGGTAGCAAGAAAAGCATCTTTTCAATATTAACTTAATTGGTCCAGACCTACAACACGCTTATGTAATGTGCAACATGAGATCCTACCATAGATACTCGAACTATATATAAATGCTCGAAACTATAACTCAAGACTAATAGTCTTACATATTTTCTATAATTTCTCATGTGATGATTATCCATGCTAGCTTTTGGGAAAAGATCAATCATGTTCCTTAAATAAATTTTATTTGTTATTGTTGAGAGAGTCAGAGACTATATCTTTTGCTTGGCACCGTCTAATCACTTAAATCGGCTTTTTTCCAACTTTAGAGGAGCTTTTGCAACGAAACTCCTTGCACTCAATGGTTACTTTCCTTTGGTAGCAAAAGTAACTTGATTTTTTCAAGTTATAATTGGAGAAGTGTTTCTCAAAGTTATAAACTTAATTGGTCCAAACTGATGCCAATAGAATGACTTATGCCATGGAGGAGTTCAAATCTAACATAATAGAATAAAGATATTCCAATATTCGTATAACATCAATAATTAACTAGAATATTGAAATTTCTCATAAGAAAGGTACATTATTAACTAGGAAGTGGAAGAGCATCTCAAATTGAATGTTTTAGGAATTGCAAAAAGGGGATAAAAATTTCCTTATGCATATAATATTACTAAAATAAAGCCAATGATTAACATATTGGTTGGTATGGCTTTAGTTATAGTCATTTCAATGATGGAAACCAATATTGTTAATATGTTATAGGAACATAGAGACCCTTGGTTTTTAGCCACTTTAGAGTAAATTGAATTTCCTTTAGGCACTTTTACAAGATAGAGAAAAGGTACTCAAAATCATATATGAAATGAAGTGTCTACCCTTACCTAACGTCGATATGGTTTGATCTTCAAGACACTTTTCCTCGAGGCAAGTGTGTCTTAAAGGCCATTGTTCTTTGAGAGCTCTGTACAAGTGTGTTTGTCTATAATGCTCGAGGTTCTAGGCTTAAGGCTTCAAACAAGTGTGGCTGAATCAAGACATACATAGGTTTCTTGTAGTCTATTTTATGCCTACAATTGCTAAATTTCTTTTCTGTAAATTTTGTTCTTTTTTGGGCAGAAGTGGCTAGATTTCAATTCCTTTGGTTAGTGAGAACAATTAGAAGCATATGACAACAAGAAGTATAGCAAATTAAAGGTTGGTTAGCCCAAAATAGTTCGACTAGAGTTGATGTTGGTAATATTTTCAGGGACTGTGAAGGCAAGAGGTTATTGTAGAAAGAAAATAAACAGAATTTCATTGCCATATTTGAATCCTGGATAAGATGTTGGGTAAGGCCTTAATGGTGTAACCAGTTATTTTGGTGGCTTGTACAGTTGTACTTGCATGCATACAAATAAATCTAAGTAAAGGACACAGTTACCAATTCTACATTATTTTCCATTTATTTATTCATTCCTAAAAAATTTATTTTATTTTAATGCAAAACATCATTGGCATGTTATCTCAATTTGGATCCTTTTTGCACCCGTTTCTTGGCTCCATGTTCCATTGCACTGGATGATGCAATGAATTTCAGCTACATGATTCAAGCGCACATGGAATCATTTGTTTTATGCAAATATAGCATTTTTAATACCTATTCTCTTTCTAATCTACAAAATTCTTCCCACTCTCATGGACCTATCCTGGCTTGGCTGAATATGCAGCAGTTCATAATTTTATCAATTTCAAATCTTAGTTTGTGCCTTGAATTCTGACGTTGTCTAAAGCTTCCAGGGGTAAGTGTTATCTAAGGTGTTTTAGTCTCCCTAGTAGGAATTCATTAGATAAGCTGACAAGAGAAATATTGATGAACTTATTATCTCATTTATATCTCATTTATGAATTCACCTAAGTTTTATGGGTGCTTGGGCAACGTTGCTCAGATATGCATTGTTATGGCAAAGTAAATTATTAGATAAAGGAGCTAACCATATATTACCAAACTGCAATAGTTTACGTCAATCTTGGTATGTTTCTGGTGTAGCCATTGCCATAAATTTGGTGATATAACTTGTGCCTATTATTAGATGTGATAATTATGAATTGGTTATGAATATTTTAAGTTTCCTATATCTTCTGGATTGCTCCCTTTTGATTGTTCCTTTTCAATTCAATCTTTCAGGAAGGAAGATATTAGAGAAAATATCATCGCATGGGCGTTCTTCACCTGTAAGACCATGCAATTTAGCATGTCAAAGATGCTTTTGGCTGCTGCAAGACTGGCCCTAACTGTTTTTCTTTCCAGAGCTCAAATATTAATTCTTGATGACTTCATGTTAGGTATTCAGTTCTGCTGATAACGGTCCAGTGTCGAATCAACAGAAGAAAAATTCATCTCCATCAGAAATCTGTCGAGAACACAGCTCATCTGACTTGGCAGCACAGGCATCGAAAAAGCTTATAATATCTGCATCTGAAAATCCAACCAAGATGGCCAGTCCTACTATCTCTAATGATAGTTCAAAGGGGAAAGGTGTACAAGTAAGTTGGAATGTCATTTAATATTGAAGTAGTCATGTTTGTTAGCTTCTTTTCTAAGAAACTGTTCTTCATGATCAAGGGTGCCTACCATCATGTCGGCTTTTGCAGTGTTAACATTGAGCAGAATCTCTTGATATTAGCCTCATGGTTGTGGTGTGGTATCATTTATTGGCAGATTTTGTTTTAGATGTACATTATTGCTTAGGTTTGTTTCTCACTGTTGGTTTATTAACTTTTAAGACTACTTAGTTTCTTCATGAAACATGCACATGTATCTATATTACATATACATACCCATGCTTGCATTTGTGTAGTCTCTGGATAAAGTCTAAGCTGAGAAATCATGGAGTCGGTTTCTTGTGTCAGTCATTTGCTTCTTTGTCTTTCCGGAAAAGTGGGTTTTAAGCTTAAAGTCTTTCAAATACCTGGTGCTTCTTGGAGAGAGAGAAACATTTTTGTTTTGTCCAGAATTGTGATCTTAAAGCGAATAAATTTTTTATGCAAAATTTTGTTTTTTATTTGTAGATTGAAAGGAATACAGAATCAGAGGGGCCATTGGATGAGGAAATAGCATCTTTTTTCTCAAATGATGAAGCTGCTGACAATATGAGCATTTCCTTCATGCACACTTCAGTTCAAAAACAGAAGGAGCAGCAAGGTAAGTTTCACTTTCATGTAAAGATTTGCTCCTATGATGACCTCTGTCAATGTACGGATCTATCTGAATAGGGTTGAAGGGGATACATGTTTAAGAAGAAAGCATAATGCATAGAGCTGAATTTATGGGCAATATTATAAATGTCAAACTTAAGGTAGAGGTCATCATGCAATGACTAATGTAGATGGAAAGAATTTCTGGTTATTTGTTAGCCATTTCTGTGATTGTGAAGTGACTAGTGTAGATGGCAAGAAATTCTGGTAATCTGTTAGCCATTTCTCTGAAACTGAAGTTGTATGGTCCATGAATGGGAAGATGCTAATGCATGGCTGCAGTGGGGTATTCATACAGTTTAATTTTTTTTTATTTCTATTTTAATTTTTGGCAGACTTTCCTTTCGGACCAGTCAGAAGTCTCCACCCAAGTAATAACAAGCTATCGTGTTGCGATTTCTCAACCCAAGGGAAATTCTTAGCTGCTGCTGGGCATGAGAAAAAGGTTCTGCAGTTTAGTTCATCCTGAAATTCTGTTTTAACATAGTACGAATTCTTTAGTGATTGAAGTTATTATCTCGTAACAGGTGTTCATTTGGAACTTGAAGCAATCAACCAGATATTCTATCCAAGGGCATACTCAACTCATTACAGATATCCGTTTTAAGCCAAATTCCTCTATGTTTGCAACTTCCTCCTTTGATAAAATTGTGAAGATATGGGATGCAGTCAATGTAATAACTCTTCCCTTATAACTTCTATTTTCTCGCCTTTCAGATGTTGCTTTTCAGCATTGCTAATAATTTTTCACTGGATCATATGCTATGCATCTAATAACTTTTATTTGGAATCTGCAAGCAAGATATTTCATCATTGATGCAACTGGTTGTCAATGATCATGATTTAGATCCCTTGCACTTTCTCCGAGTTTCTTTTCCTATTTTTCCTCCTTTCTACAAACCTTGGAGATTTTGAGCTGTGTGTTCTGTTGTCCTCTGAGAGTAACTTAGCTTAAATGTTGACTGAAAGCAGATAGTAAATATGCTCACCTATTTTCACCGCTCTGCTGTTTTAGACAAAAAAGATACCTTACAACCTTGTTGGGCATGCGGATCAAGTGATGTCGGTGGATATCCACCCGAGAAAGACCAATCTAGTGTGCTCTTGTGATTGCAGTGACGAGATCAGATTATGGAATGCCAAAGAATCTGCTTGCTTTCGCTATTTCAAGGTCAGCTTGTGTAATTTCCTTGAATGACTTTTACATGTGTGCTGTTTAGATTAATGCTTCATCTTTCTCTTATCATTCTGTTTTTCTGCAATAATATTGCTGATTAAGAGGATGTTTGGCTGAGGTTATAAGTTCTTTAAAACAAATTACAAGGTTTATCAAGTGTTTGACAATTATATAAAATAATATCTTATTTCCTCACAATAAAATTTTGAAGCATATAAGCTCTTTTTAGAAAAGAAAGGGGACCCCAACTTTTAATTACTAACATCTTCAAACACTCCTACAATTTATCTTTAAGTAATCATCTTATAAGATGGAGGACTATGTATAGCCAAACATCCCCTAACCGCTTCCTTTCTCCATACGGCTAACTAAGTGGCTAAGTATGAAGTTTTCACTTCTGCATTTTCTTCAGCTTGTATTGTGCAGAATTTTTAGATATGTCAGGCGGCATTTCATTAGCTGAGTTGCAGATTTGTCTGATTTAAAATGTGTAAAATCTGGGAATTAAAAGAGCCTAATATGTCATCAAAGTAAAAACAAGTAGTGGATTTTCTTAACTTGTTCTGATTTTGAGTTTTTGATGGTTGAATAATGTCAGGGAGCTAATAGACAGGTGAGGTTCCAGCCTCGACATGGCAACCTCTTGGCAGCTGCTACTGGTAATGTTATCAATCTCATCGACGTGGAAACTGGCATGATACAATACCGCTTTGAGGTAGACTCCGACATATGTAGATAATTATACATACTTATCTTGTGAGATGCATGAATTCATATTGGTAGCATGCATGTTTACCTTAATTACCTGCAGGGACATGAAAAGGATGTTCGTACACTATGCTGGGATATATGTGGAGAATATCTGGTTTCGACCAGTCAGGACAGCACACGCATATGGTCGATTGTAGCAGGTGGAAAATGTATACATGAGTTGGCTTCTTGTGGAAGGACTTCTCGTCGTGCACCTTCCACCCTGCTTACTCTCAAGTTGTGGCTGTGGGTTCCTACGAGGTATGCCGCTGCATTATCTAGCTTGTAATTGTGTTTTATTGGAATTAATTGTATTATATTGCACTGTGCAGTCTATTTATATCTGGAATCCGACGATGGGAAACAGGACGTGGAGGTTCCATGGTCATCAAGGTATAGTATCTGCAATGGCGAATGCACCGGAGACGAACATGATCGCCTCCGTCAGCCATGACCAGTGGGTCAAGTTGTGGAAGTAGGCTGCATACAATACAAACAAAACATATATACATGTAATATATATAGTTTAATTTGTGCTAGAAACCAAACTGCTCCTTTGTGGCTGGACTTTAAACAAGTACTGCTTATAAGTGTATGTTGCTTACTAAATTGTGTGTTCGTAATATAAATTAATGATGGAATGCAGGGGTCGTTGAAATTATGGATACAGGATTCTGTTGATAAATTGATCCAAGTTTTCTTTATGAAAGTAACTGATTTATGGAGCCTGGATAGCTAAGGTGGCCCAGTAAATATTATATACGCAAGCTGTTCAGCACACTTTCGTGTAAAATGAAAGGCCCAACAGTTTGAAATACGCAGGTGGGCCTGCATTATATCCTCTAACCTTGGCCCCGGAAAAAGTTTTTGGTACACAAATGGAACATGAAGAAGGAACCGTAGGAATAGGATTATGGGAATATGCATAAATAATATCTTAGAATATCTACGTACAAGGTCAATATTTAATGTTATCATATTTAATTAGAGAATATATCCACTTAACTCCAATGTTTACAATTTTTTACATTTGTACCCTTATATAAACATAATAATAAATTAAATCATAACCTTTAAAATGAGTACATAATAATGTCATTCGTCCCTGTTGTTCGAGTTGGAAAGCAAGCAGGAAAGGGCAAGTATGGAAGAAGCCCTCTCGCTACGTCAAATACACATTTTTTATACCCAATTTCACATGATTTTTCCCTAACTCGCTTCTTCAATGGCTTCCGCAATGCTCAACGGCGCCGAAAACCTCACTCTCGTGCGAGCAATTGCCCGAGACCCCAAAGGCCTATATTTTCGCAGCTCAAATTTCCGCGGCAAAAATTCCCGAATGCGTATATATCTGGAAATATACGTACAAGGTCGAGATTCACGTACGTTGTGACAAGTCAAGATTAATTAACCCCTAATGATGAATCACCGTCCATTTGTGAAAGCAAATAAGTTTGACAAGGATAAAAGAAATATATAACAGCAACTAAAAAGGGTAAAAGAAACCTTAAAATTGGATGAGGATAAGTGTTTAAAAGGTACAAGTGCCCGTAGCATGGTTAAAATGCACGTGGCACCTCCCACTACAGCTGTCCGACTGTTCGCCCGCCACCTTCCTCCTCGATCGCACCTTATAAGAAACCCTATTCCGCCATACCCAAAAACATAACCACCACTCTAATTTCCTCATCATATTTCTGCAACTATAGACCAAGTTCTCAAGGAGAAACAAATCACCCTAATATCGCATCAAAAATGGCAGCCATGTCTGCAGTGAAGAACGCAATCCCCAGCCTCTCCAAGTCGTCGGAGATGGCCCAATCCCTCCCTCTCCACTCCACCGTGTCTCGAGTTTGCTTCGCCGCCGCTTCCCGTCACCAACAGTTACACTCACATTCTTCATATATCAAATCTTTTTCACCTACCCCAATTCACTCGAAACCGCATGTGAAGGGGCGAAACGTAGCCGGCGAGGCCGGCCGGCGAGAGTACAGCCCGTACAACGCCGACGAGTCCGTCGGCGAGCCCCGCGACGAGGTGAGAGAGACCATGGACAAGGCGAAGGAGAAGACTCGTGAGATGAAGGACAGAGCCAAGGAGAGAGCCGACAACACCGCCGACGCGGTGAAGGAGAAGACGCGGCAGATGAACGACAAGGCCTACGAGACGAAAGACAAGACCGCCAATGCCGCCGGTGACATGGTTAACAAGACTAAGCGGCAGGCGCACGAGGCGTCGGACAAGGTCCGGGGCGCGGCGGAGACGGCGGCAGACAAGACCAATGAGTACGCACAGGGGGCCAAGGAGACGACCAAGGGCGCCGCCGAGAAGGTGGCCGACGCGGCCAAGGGCGCGTGGGGGGCGGCCAAAGACACGACGCAGAAGATCAAGGAGACGGTGGTGGGGAAGTCGGATGTCGACGATTTGGATGATTATATAGAGGATCACGTCAAGAAGCCGGCCAGGGATCACCGGGAGAATGTGATGGATGAGGATGTTGTCGACGCGAGGCGGCAGCGCGTGGACGAGCACGACCGTGATAAGCTTTGAAGCGGGGTGTTCAGCCGCCTTCTTTTTGCTGTATTTCTGCTTAGTGCGACGATCAGCACCAAATAATTTCTCTATACGATTTATGTATGTTTCTATTCTATGGTTGCGAATTTGTTTCCGATCTAAATGACATCACTTAATATTTTATTTGCTCGAATAACCCAAAATTCATTAAAAAAAAAAAGTGTTCCTCCTGTCCGAAACGAAATTACGAAAGTACTTGTAGTCAAGTCACCTCTCCTTAAAATTTAACTATTGGGCCAATGTCATGGGCCTTCACATAATTAAATTGGGCTCAACTGGAAGCGAAGAGAAGACACGAGCGAGATGGAATTCGAGTCACCGTTGGGCTCTAATTAATCTACCCGATCGTACAAAATGTCACGTGACTGACATCACGTGCACTATATATAATATATAATGCGAAGTTTTGGGAGATCTGCAAATATCCAACTTGTGATCAGGGCCGTCCCGGCGATGGCGAGGCGGACCGTCTGCGCCTAAATTTAGGGAGCTAAAATTTTATATATCCTCTTATATTAATATAAATATTCCTTCAAAAATAAAATATTCAATGTTCCAAAATTTTGTTATAAACTTTGGAGATCCAAATTTTGTAAAAAATAATTCTTTATAAATGATATATTGTGCATCTTTTATATATATTCAATTGTATTTATAATGAAAAATTTATTTTTGTTGTTTATTGCGCCCATTATTTATCGTGACCTACCGCTTGTGATGGCATGTTTATTCTTTTTAATTGTTATTGTGCTGGCTGGATGTCATATGCGTGGTAAAATAAAGTCTTTTTGCGATTAATAAGTTGTGCGCGACCCACAAATATTTTCATTTTTCAAACGTGAAATTGATTAATTTATAATCGTAGGACGCTTGATTTCGTGCAACATTTTCGCATGTAATGTACAACTGTAGCATATATAGATACCCATAGGTAATATAGTCGAGTGTAGATAATAAATAAAATGATTTAGTGATTTTGTTTGATCGAGTTGGGTTCATTTAGATTGCCGTGTCGGAAAAGAAATAATTATCACCTCACTGAGACTACGTCTACATGTATTCCTATTCCACATAATCTTATAATAAGAAATTTAAAAACAAATAAATTAAATGTGAGAAAGAAAAATGAAATGTAAGGCCCAGTTAATTAAAAGTTAAACAGGGTGTACAGGACGATAAGCACAAGTACAACTGTTGAAAATAATAATTTTGGTAGTAAGTATACCCACCTGGGTACTGTGTGTATTTTGTTCTCATGCTATACTTTATTTATTAATGTAAACTATATGGTAATGGTTGGTATGTAGGATTGAAATTAAATAGGAATGAAATTGATTCTGGAATAGAATGATGATAGGAATGTAATGGAATGAAATATGTGATTCATATGGTTGGTATTCACAAGGAGTAGGAATGAAATTAAATAGGAATGAAATGGACTTTGGAATGGAATGATGATAGGAATTGAATTGAATGGAATGAAATATGTGATTCATATGGCTGGTATGTACATTGAACGAATATGAATGAAATAAAATAAATGAAATAACCATTATTTTATAATTTATGTTATTATTAGTGTAATAATGATAATTAATTAATTAATAATAATAATAATAATAATGATTATTATTATTATTATTATTATTATCATCATCATCATCATCATAAATTTTAACTTATTATTTTATTTATTTTATTTCATTCATATTCGCTCATTCTCAGACATGTCTGGTATACGAATCACATATTTCATTCCATTCAAACCTATCATCATTCCATTCGAAAGTCCATTCCATTCCTATTTTGTTCTCATACTATACTTTATTTATTAATTTAAACATATGTCTCACACTGATAAATAGAATGTGCAAGAAAATATTTTTAAAATAAAATTGTCAAATAACTATGCTTTTGTAGCATGTCAAATCAGAAGTTAATAATATAAGGGATTAGCTATTATTAACTCCTAAATCGCTATTATTAACTCCTAAATAATTTCCGTAGCTTATCAATAATAAAAGTAGAGCACTAGTACAATTAACGGGACACGCGTCAGCGCCTGCTTTTATATTTGGCATCTTGAAAATAGTTCATGTCAAATTTTATTACGATATAGCGGAATTGAAATTTCAGATAATCAAGGGTGTTAGTATCACCCGAATATTGTAGCTTATAATTAGTTGTTTTATAGGTAAAAGAATCACGAAAATATATTTCTGCACAACTGTAAATTTCTTGCCTACAAATTTAATTACTTGAAACCATTCTGAACTTGTAAAACAATTTATTTGATGTGTCATCCACATATTTTTGATAAGGATCGGATGTGATATCAACGTTGTTGCTAGAAATGTGTGGTTTTCCATAATGAGTGGGATGTAATAGTATGTTAATAATTTTTAGGCTGGAGTACGGTTAATGATTTTGAAATTGTTTGATATCGTGAGGAATAAATGTAATTTTCAAAAATAGAAGATATACTTGTTTTCATTATGGGGACATGGGGGGTAAAAGGACATCAAACACGGTGTAAATTCAAGGAAAAACTGGGGATGCCAATATTTCTGGTTGAAAATATTCATGTTACCCTAAAATTATCTAACTTTATAAAATAAATGGAATTACAAGAACTTAACTTTACAAACCAAAGTTCATCACACAAACCAAAATTCTTAACTAAATACGTTGAGTCGGAGAATTTACTTGGCTTGGATGGCCATCCAAAGGATCACTCAAGTGATTTCAGTACAATAGAATAGAATATAATTTTCATGTCCCAAAATTTTTAGCTTAATTAAAAAGTTATAGTAGATTTGGAATAAAAATAGAATCATCATCAACAAAGTGAGAGAGAGAGAGTAATTATTGCTCCACGGTTTAGTTCAATTGGATAAAAATTATGGAACAAGAAGACAGTAATTGTCCTAATCAAAAGACCAAGACAATAAAGCTGACACAGCCACCACTCAGCCACCCCTTTCACCACCACCAGGCAGACGCGCCGCCACTCTGCCACTCCGCTGCAGCGTGGGTGGTCCACCCCTCTACTGTCCCCTCTCTTCTTCCCTTCCTACCTACGCACCTACAATTTCTTTTCTCCAATCCATCTTACTCATACGTGTTTCCTGCTGACATTCTGATCTGAGCTGAGGTTAGTTTATAATTCATGGTTCCATGCAATTTTCATCGTTCTTTCAATTAATCCGCAACTCCAAACCTTCATCACTCAGACCACTCAGATTTAGAAGAACTAGCTAAGGGTTTTATTCTGAAGAAGGACAAGACAAATCCTCAATTTTCGCAAACCCTAGTGGTGATTTGCATGAAGAGCGCCGAATGCTTGAAGAAGACTTGAATGTTGGAGAAGACTTAGCGATGATTCTTCGGTGTCTTGAGCTCTTGAATCTTCACTTCCTTCACTTCAATTCACCTCCCACTAATGAAGCCCCAACACTCCTATTTATAGGTGTAGGCTAGTGGGCTTATGGGCTTATGAGCCTTTTGGACCATCAAGCCATGAGCTTGGGCTTATGGGCCTTTGAGCCATCAAATGGGCCTTTGGGCCACCAACCATGGGTTTGGGCTTGAGCTTGGGCTTATGGGCCACCAAACCATGAGTTTGAGCTTGGGTTTGAGCTTTTAGGCCTTTGTACCACTAAAATTAAATATTAATCACATATCTATTCTTGGAATAAATTCCATTAATAAAATAGAAATATAATTAATTATTTAATTTGTATTTTACACGATGTAGCGATCTCATTTGCTAACAATTTTAATTGTCTACAAATTGCCCCATCGAGACTTGTTCATGAACGAGTTGACTTGAAATGAGCAGTCTCGAAATTCATTTGATAGTTTAGACTCTTGTCTAGGAGTTCTTGAATTTGAAATTTGTAAATAGTTTATACCGTGATTTGGGAGTTCTTCAATTTGAATTAATTTGTAAACAGTTTATACTCGTATTCGGGAGTTCTTGGACTTGATTTGAATTTTGTAAACAGTTTATACTCGTATTTAGGAGTTCTTGAACTTGATTTGAATTTGTAAACAGTTTATACTCGTATTTAGGAGTTCTTGAACTTGATTTGAATTTGTAAACAGTTTATACTCGTATTTAGGAGTTCTTGAATTTGAATTTGTTAGAAAGTTTATCTTTCGTTTCGAGGAGTTCTTGAATTTGAATTTGGACTTCACTCTTGACCCCAAAATTGGATCTATATACTTACTTTTAATTTGGCAGCCCAATTACATAAAATGGCCCAAGAATGCCCAAAAGGAAGGAATTGGACCATGTTTTATTTCAAGGGCCCATTACCAACATAAATTGTTGGGTTCAAACTTGGAATTGAAATTGTATCATCTTTTCTTTTCTTTTTCATACTGCCACGTTTTCTTCTTTCTTCTTCATTTTTTTTTTGTTATTTAGAGCAGTCAACCCTTGCTTTTTTTATTGTTATGATAACAATTACTTCAATACAAGTATTTTGACTTGGCAGACCATATTTTATCAAAATCTCACTCCAATTTATTTCCTTCTTTCTAGTAGCCCATCGTTACAAGTACGGCCCAATTTTCTTCATTTTCAGCAGCCTAGGCCCATATCCTGGTCCATGTTTTTTGTACAGTAAACTATTTTTGCAGAGATGTCCTTTTGCAGAGATGTCCTTCGTTGCTTTGATAGCTGTATAATTTCAATTTGTTGGAGCCTGCAGAGTTTGTTCAATCTTGCAGGAGTTTGTTGAGGCTACAGAATTTGTTAGAAGTGAAGACAAAATTTGCAGGTCTGAGTTGTTGAAATACAGCTAGCAGCCCAGCCGGACAGTCCAGCTTCATGCAGGAGACTTCCTCTATAAATATGACGGATTGATTTTCATCAATTCCATCTTTCTCTAGAATCTCCACCATAGAGAGCAAACACCTTCTTACTTCTTCATGTTGGTTTCTCTTCAGCTAGACAACATAACCAGCACCAAAATATCCAAACATCCATTTTCAGATTTCCCACAAACAAACAAACTTCCAAACTTGTTTCACAATACAGATTATACACTTATCATTTCAACTAGTCAGCAGAGGCTGAGCTTGGAAGCCAATTTCATGCCGTGTCTGCTCTGCATCGCAACCTTCTTCTCCATTTCTTTAGATTGAGCCCGTGATGTTGGAGAATCTTTCTGCCTGGATTCTGCACCACACCCTCCATTTTAATTGTTGTTGCGGCGTAGAGTTTTCGGAGGCGAGTCTTCGACGTCGAGCTTCGTGGCTGTGGCTGCTGATGAAGGTTGAAGGCGGTGCGCGAGGCGGCGGCTGAGTTCTGAGGACAGCGAGAGCAGCGCTGAAGCCGTGGTGTCGAGGATGGAGGCGTGCTGGCGACGGCGACTTCGGACTGGAGCAGCGGCGAGAATGGAGGCCTCATGGCGGAGACTTCGCTAGACGACGGCGCAGGGAGGAGTTAAGCGGCTCTCTGGATGGCGCGCGACGACTGGAGCCAAGGCGGCACGGACGGGCATGCAGTCGGCGGAGTGGACGACGACTGGAGCCAAGGCAACGATTTGGCGGAGCAGAGACGACACCGAGAGAAGGCGGCGCACTTTGACCGGAGCAGAGGCTGCATGACATACCTGAGGGAGAGAGGATTGGTGGCTCGGCAGCTTCGCCAGTTTTGAGCGCTGGGGATGGAAGGCAGAGGTCGACGGCGGCAGCTCTCGTTGTTCACGATGCGGCATCGGGCAGATCGAGACCGGAGGAACGAGCTTGGAGCTGCTGGGTCATCGGCATGAGAGAGGAGATGGTGTGAGGTCGACAGAGGAGACGACAACAGCCAGCGGTGCTGCTGCGCGTGGTGGTTTTGATGCCGTCGCGGTGATGGCCGTGGGTGGCGGAGGCGACAGTGATGGGTGATGGGAGCAGCGTCGAGGCCGTGGGCTGCTGGAGTGATATCACACGACGGAGCAAACGATGGCGGGCGGCGATTGGAGAGTAAGCGACGACGAGCGGCTTCTGGAGTTTGAACCATGCATGGTGCAGACGGAGCGTGCGGACATCGACTGAAGCCACGGCAGCGAAGTCGCAATGGAGGAGCAGAGACGGCGTCGGGCATCACGACAGCTCATTCCGAGGGAAGGACGAGACGACGGCCTCTGCCCGTACCGAGGGAAGACGTCGGGTATCACAGCGGTGGTCTTGACGGCGGAGAAGTGCCAGAGAATCCCGAGAGCGATCGCCGACGGTGGCGTTTCGCCAGGTCCACAATCATCGGCTACTGTCCGATGGGATATGAGAGGAGAGGGCTGCCGGATGTGTGCCTACATGCACGGTGCTGACGCCGGCAACTAGAGTGGAAACGACTCGCCTCGACTGGAGCAGAGGCGGTGGAGGCGGTGACGGCATGTGTGAAGCGATAGAGATGGTGTTTTACGTGAGGCGAGAGAGACTAGGGTTGTGTGTGTGTGCGGGTGTTTTAGAGAAGAAAGTTTGGGCTTTTTTATATAAAAAACAAATGGGCTTTTCTTTCCTTAAAGAAATCGCATAGGCTTTTATAGGAGCATTTGGGCTTCTTTCTCATTTTCTTAAAACAGAAGGGTTGAAGAAAATGATCTTGGGCTTCTCTCTTTTTTTTTTTAGAAGAAATGGGCTACGGATTATTTCTATATATATATTTTGCAGGGATGATTTATTTGAGTTTGACTCATTTTTTTGAGTAACTTGAGAACGAGAAATCGACTCAATCCCATTTTCTATATTTTAATCTCTCTTTTTTCTTTTCTTTTTTCACACATTTTCCTAATTTTATAAATGTAACTGTCTTCCGGGTTGCAAAGTTCGTAATTCGACTTGAGTCTTCTTTGCTCAAGAGTTGATCGACTAAAGACGTCAAACTTGATCAACTTCATCACATCGACTTTTGGACTTTGGCTTCACATTTGTCGCATACGTCGTTCTTATTTTCGCAGGACAATGACCTTTTTCTTAGCAGACGTGACGACGTGGTAGTGAAGATGATATCACATTCTGATGGAAGATGCAACAACAACATTACACGATCTACGACATCATGGTTTTTTTTTAGCGAGCTAAGAGCAGCTACAGAAATGAGCTCGAAGTTGTGCGTTGTCCGTAAAGGGAAAGATAGAAGCTGTGAAGGTAGATGCCGGAAGCTGCGAGGCGGCGCGACAGCTGCGTGAGTTAAAAGCTGTGGAGGTCGGCGTGAG